>CAUDMG010001679.1:735000-825000 GCA_958450375.1 Homarus gammarus
ACACACACACACACACACACACACACACACACACACACACACACACACATCCTGTATATATGAGATGTGTGTAAATATCTTCATTATTTTAAGAGAAATTTACGTATGGTTGTGTGAGAATTGACTTCCAGTGTCACTTAATTGTATAAATAATATCACGTTTTTTCGTGGTGGGGAGGTGATGGTGGGGGAGAGGTGGTGGTAGTGGAGGGATGGAGATGGTGGTGGCAATGGAAAGGTGGTGAAATAGTGGTGGTGGAGAGGTGATGGAGTGGTATTAGTTGAGAGGCGGCGGTGGTGGTGATGGTGATGGAGGGGTATTGGTGATGAGTGGTGGTGAAGTGAATTAGACTGTTGCCGCGGGTAACCCACACTCATCCTGTGAGCGGCAGGACAAAATGGATTACAGAACAGAGGTCACAAAGGCCTTTGTCAGACCCCAGTGGTCAGTTGACTGTAGCAGTCGGTATTACGGGGCTGGATTATTACACAGGGCCACACAGTCTTTACATAATAGTTGAATTATTCACTTTGGAAAATGTGGATAATTCCATACTATTGTGTACACGCATTACATATTGTATGATTCACACCTACATAAAGAATTTCCTGCCCAAGGTAAGTACTCATATTCCTAACATTACTCTAACAGTAACAAAACACAATTTCTTAACCCAGTAACTTCACCACAGTGAACAAAGAATCAACTAATGCAATTTTGATCTCGTCTGCCTGCTAGCTCAAAATTCACCTGCTAACTTTCCCTTAACTACAGGTTTTCACAGCTCTGCTTGACAATAGAAAATCAAAACAAACAGCATTCCTGACACTCTGAGGTGAGGGTATTGAGACTCATTATGAGTATAGGCAGTGACTGATGAGACCGTCTGTGGTTCAGTAACTCCCACAGATGAGGACAGAGAGTGTGACGAGCATCAACATGAGAAGACGACTAGATGTTGATTCTGAGACTCCATTCTCGAGTATGTTATTGTTGAAGAGTTATGAATAGAGGGGTAGTGGTGGTGATAGAGGGATGGTGGTAGTGGTGGGGATGGTGGTGATAGAGAGTTGGTTGTAGTGGTGGGGATGGTGGTGATAGAGGGTTGGTGGTAGTGGTGGGGATGGTGGTGATAGAGGGATGGTGGTAGTGGTGGGGATGGTGGTGATAGAGAGTTGGTTGTAGTGGTGGGGATGGTGGTGATAGAGGGTTGGTTGTAGTGGTGGGGATGGTGGTGATAGAGGGGTGGTGGTAGTGGTGGGGATGGTGGTGATAGAGGGTTGGTGGTAGTGGTGGGGATGGTGGTGATAGAGGGATGGTGGTAGTGGTGGGGATGGTGGTGATAGAGGGGTGGTGGTGATGATAAAGGGATGGTGGCTAGTGGTGGTGAGATGGCGATGATAGGTGGTATGGCGTAGGGGTTGTTGTAGTGGTGGAGGTGGTGATGAAGAGGGTGGGGGTAGTGATGATGGTGGAAGAAGGTTGATGATGAAGGGGTGGATAGGTGATGTAGACAGATAGACAGACGAAGAAAAAATAAACATATAGAAATAGACGGAGAGGTAGAGAGACTGATGCCCAGAAAAAAAAATAATAATAACAAGCAGACGGGGAGAGAAACGGATAAATTAACAGAAAGAGAATAATCAATAACAACAAACAGAGAGACTACGTAAAAGAGATAGACAGACAACAAACTTATTTATAGACGCAAATAATCGAGAGAGACAAAAAGACAAGAGAACAATCATAGAGAGAGAGAGAGAGACAGAGAGAGAGATCAATCAGAGAGAAAGAGAGAGAGATAAAGAGACAGTCAAACAGAGAGATAATGTCAACACTCTACAATGAACTTTAACTTTCGATGTGTTAGAATGAAAAAAATAAATTAAAAAAACTTGTGACATTGGTAATGGAGTGTTATTTTGGTGGGCAAATGTGACCTTTAACGTCATAATGGAGCCAACTCATTTTTAAGGACGCACAAACAATTATTTTTTTTCTTGTCCTGTAAAACCAAAAGCATACACAAACACAGTAACAAAAAAAACACACACACACACACACACCTCACACCTGCTTTTCATACGGGCTGTTGTCAAAGGTAGTTGACATACGGATTTTAAGTTCACATCACAAGAAAACTAAGACTTTAAGTCACTTTATGAGAGCCTTAGTGAAGCAGCTAACAGAACCTGAACTATTATGTTTTATTCTAATTTATGGTAATTAGAAAGATCACCATCGTGGTCCATTTGTCATATAATTCTCTTAAATTTTAAAGATTCAAAAATTTCTTCATAGTGAACATTTTTTTAAATATCATTGCATTTCTTTTCAAAAACGCAAAACTAATCAACCTAACTTAACCTAACCTACCTACCTCAACTTAACCTACCTAACTTAACTTTCCGATCTAACAGTATATCATCATTAAGTTACGTAGGTTAAGTTAGGAATTAGTTCATTTTTCTCTTTCCAAACTAGTATATGATGCTCTCTCAGCTGTCAAGAAGGAAGTGGATCGCGATATTGATCTTCATTATCCCACTCATTGTTTACGTCTACAATAAATCTCTTGGTCAGTGAAGATCCAAGCCACACCAGGAACTAAGAAAAGAAACACGTGATGTGCAGTTCAGGTCGAGAGCAAAGCCGAAAGGTCAACAGAGCCCCATCTTAACCTTTCGGGCGTGACCCTCCCCCACCCCCGCCGCCCTCTCTCCTCATTAAAGTAATTTCAACGGTGAGTTCATCAGGCCCAGACAAGTGATGGGCGGGTCTTCAGCTGATCACTAACTACAAAGCCCACTGTTGATTGATCTAGATCACCAGTGGCTCTACCAATCACAAGGCTGCTTTGACGTGGCTGACAAACACATATACACACACACACAAATATACACAAGGATTTATGATGATACAAATATTTTTGGAGACACACACACACACACACACACACACACACACACACATATAAACTCGCACAAACAAATACGCAGCAGACGAGCGACATCAAAGCCATCTGTTGACTGGTTCACACAAGCATGAGCTCCACCAATCAGAAGGCTTATGTGACCGCTGGGAGGGAAGGGGGGGGGGGTAGGTCACTGACACGTATACACTCACGTCTCTTCCGCGTTTGAGTGTTTGATGTGAGTGTATAAATAATAACTACGACTTACACTCAAGTTTCTTCGGCCTTTGAGTAGTTCCTTTGTCCTGACATTAATATTCTTTTGGGTAATTATATTGTCTTAATTATTTTAGGTCTTTAATGATCAGTCTTAAACCACTTTGTTATTTAGTCTTAGTCTTTAGGTACTTCAACGGTCCAAGGTCTTTAAGCACCGTTCATTAGGTCTTAGTTATCCACACATCAAAAACAAATAACTTGTGATAACTGTTGGTTCTCGGTTTACCTTAAGCAGAGTATTTGGAACTTTTTTGTGTATATATATATACTGTAAGTGAATAATGTATGTGTTTAACTAATTGAAATATATATATGTGTGTGTGTGTGTGTGTGTGTGTGTGTGTGTGTGTGTGTGTGTGTGTGTGTGTGTGTTTTCATATTTGCCGGTTATATAGCACACAACCCAACACTACAGGTACACAGGGACACATAATACACCCCAACCCTGTGATAACATTACACTGCGTCACATATCCTCCAACAGGAACAAATATAAGCATAACAGATCTTAATATTCCTCACCTCTATATTCCTCACCTCTATATTCCTCACCTCTATATTCCTCACCCCTATATTCCTCACCTCTATATTCCTCACCCCGATATTCCTCTCCCCTATATTCCTCACCCCTATATTCCTTTCCCCTATATTCCTCACCTCTATATTCCTCACCTCTATATTCCTCACCCCTATATTCCTCACCTCTATATTCCTCTCCCCTATATTCCTCTCCCCTATATTCCTCACCTCTATATTCCTCACCTCTATATTCCTCACCTCTATATTCCTCACCTCAAGCATAACTCATACCCTCGAAAATGGGGTAAAACTCAAACCAAATTGTGAGATGAAATCAATACAAATATTGTCACTCCACCGTTGCCGTCCTGCCAATGGAGCGCTGTGTTTTTTGAGGCAATAAAGCGGTGATATGTGTGTGTGTGTGTGTGTGTGTGTGTGTGTGTGTGTGTGTGTGTGTGTGTGTGTGTGTGTGTGTGTTCTTAGATGGTTGTACATGTTGTTTACTTAAGTGACGAAGTGTGTTTAAATAATATATATTTCACACACACACACACACACACACACACACACACACACACACACACACACACACTAGTTTCCCCCACTTCTCAGCTACCCGTCGATACAGCTCACTCACGCACCACTGTCCTGCCAAACTTTCTCTGCCACGAAACTTAAACTCGATAACACGAAACTGTCTCTTGGGTGGCCCAGGACGAAATGAAACAGGGCTTTGAAGACACACGAAACTTTACCATGAAGGCACGACACAAGCGACCATGAAAACACGAAATTGACCCGTGAAGATAATGAAGACACGAATATACCCTGCAATAATAATAAAAAAAAACAATAAAAATAATAGGTTAGGTTAGGTTAGGTTAGGTTAGGTTATGTTAGACCCCGACCTCACCCCGTTCTAAATACCTCAGTAGTCAAGATATACGTGGAAATAATCTCAAATCAACAGCTCATCAAAACACAACCTCGCTTTAAACACATCCGAGGAACCATAAGTATCGTCATAATGGCAATGGAAACTATTACTTGATCAGAAGATGCCATGAGTATTAACGAGCTCACGAATGGACAGACAGACACACCAAGAACAAAATACCTTCACTATAGCGAGAGAGACAAATATTTTACCTACATCGATTTTTTTTTATAGGTAGGAAGAGATATTGTATATGTATAGTATGATATGTGAAAAGTTCTTATTATTATTATTATTATTATTATTATTATTCTGTGATGATGATGATATCTCTCTTGTTATCTCTATCTCAGTTTAAAGTTTCCATAATTGATAAATATCTCTTTATCTCTGTAATATTTTGAACGTAAGAAATATTTGTTTTTTAATTCGTAAAATCTCTCTCTCTCTCTCTCTCTCTCTCTCTCTCTCTCTCTCTCTCTCTCTCTCGCTCTCCCTTTAATAATTCTCTATTAAGTGACAATGAGTTCCTGAATATCCATTAACCTGCAGTCATCACCTCTTTGTGTTATATCCAGATTATCACACCTCCGCCTCTCCTTTCTTCCCTTCCTCACTCACACACTCCCTCCTTCCACACCACACCACACCACACCGCACCACACCACACCACACCACACCACACCACACCACACCAGCTTCCCTACTAGGAGCCCTCATTGCATCAGCTCTTAAGTGACAATAACAGGGATTTAAATGTGTGTGTGTGTGTGTGTGTGTGTGTGTGTGTGTGTGTGTGTGTGTGTGTGTGTGTGTGTGTGTGGCCACAAGCACCGCCGTGGTGACCTACAAGACGCCTACACCATTAAATGTCACTGTGAAATATTCATCACCACAGTATGGAGACACCGGACTTGTGGCCCTGGGGAGGAGGAGAGAGGGAGATGGGGGGAGAGGGAGAGGGGGCAAGGTAGGAGTGTGGGAGAGAGGGAAAAGGGGGGAGAAGGGGGGATGAGAGGGAGGGGAGGGAGGGAGGAAGAGGAAGGGGAATAGGGAAGAGAAGAGGAGACAGGTAGAGAAAGAAGGTGAAGAGAAGGGGAGAGGGTGAAGGGAAAGGGATAAATAAGGTGTAAGGGAAAGGAAGGGAAGGATGTCGTGGAAAGAAATGTGTACAAAAGAAAAGGAAAAGAGAATTGCGAAAAATTTGATGATATACTGTATGTCTTGTTCCCCCCTCCCCCCCTCCCCCCCCCCTTAGTATCCAACCTTCCGAAGACCCTGGAGGATTTACTCCAGGTGGTTCCTTCCAACCTGCTGTGGTACAACGCTAAACTCTGAACTTGGAACCGAATATCCGAATCTGAAACCGAATCCGAAAACCTGTAACCGAGTCCGAACCTAGAACTGAATCCGAACCTTGAACTGAATATCTGGATCTGAAACAGATTATCTGTAAAATCTAATCCGAACCTGAACTTAGAACATGAACGCTTACGGTTACAAAACGTACAGCACTGAAAATATTAAGATCAGGGTTAAACATTCGTGATGACAAGGTTTAATGTTTTGTTTTGTTTTGGTTTAGTATTTTGGTCGATGGTTTAAAGCGTTTTATTGTAACTTTTTTGGGTTGAAACATTTTTTCTTACTTCAAACTGTTTTTCTTTTTTTTTATTTTACGTTCTTTTTTACCTAAAATCATCGTGTTTTTCCTGAACGATATTTTAAACGTGTTAAGCTATTTTTACCCTAAATTCTGTTTCCAACCTTATTCTTGTTTTTAATTTTGAACGATTGTTTTACCTAAGAAGTTATCATATTTTGCCTGAAACGTCATTCCACTTTAAGCATCTTTATCCACATCGTTATTTCTTACCTCAAACTCTACAATTTATATTAGAAGTTTTAATTATTATCTTCACTTTTATAACCTAAAGTCACAAATCGTCATGCATGAAACACTGGACTCCGCCGCAACACAACAAAACATAAAAGCGGTATAACACAAAATAACGCAACACAACATAACGCGACACAACATAACACAATACAACACAAACCAACACAACATAACGCGACACACCACAACACACAGGAAGGCAGGAAGTAGTGTAATGTCGTCTGTATCAGCCACTTGGACGTTTTATTGACTGCCTGGAAAAACAACACCCAACACACGCCTCTCTCTCTCTCTCTCTCTCTCTCTCTCTCTCTCTCTCTCTCTCTCTCTCTCTCTCTCTCTCTCTTGTCTCAACAGTAACTTCAGTAACTTGTGTGTCATACCGACGTAACTGTGTATGACTGTTAATGTAAATGTGTACAGAGGATTCGTGTTTGTTTGCTTCCATCAACAATACACTGGACGTAAGGAGTGGAGGTGACGTTCCCGTGGCTCGTCCTATGAGGCAGTCGTGTTTAATCTGCCTGTTACTCTTCTTCTAAATCAATCGTCCCAGACACATCGGTTAAGGAGTAGGGGTCAGGAACCTTTTAACTTGAGGGATTTATAATTGTCTGCTGTCTAGTGGAGAATGAAAGATGTTGAGCCCCTTGAGCACGATTACTTAACCCCTTGAGCACGATTACTTAACCCCTTGAGCCCAAGTACTTAACCCTTCGGTTGCTCAAAAGTACGAACGGTATAATTATTTCTTGGGACAGTCAAGATAAAATTCAATGTTATTTTCGTTGCCATATTTTAATTTACCCAGCTATGCGAAAACTCGTCTGAGATCCAAAAATTTCCTGTCAAAATGGCTTTAAAATTGCAGTCAGACTACCGTACCTAAAACGATCTCTCTCTCTCTCTCTCTCTCTCTCTCTCTCTCTCTCTCTCTCTCTCTCTCTCTCGATGATCAAAACAAATGACGTAGGTATACTTGAAAATCCGTAAGAGGTGAGTCAGTTAAGGCCTCGGATGACGTGAGAGATGCGTACCCTGCCTTAAATACCAACCATGACGTCACTGAAAGCGTGATGACGTCAGTGTTTGTTTAATGTCTTTGTTATGGACGCTGGACAGAGAGATCCTGTTTCATTTATTATTATTTGAGCAGTTGTCTACGTGTTGTACTTTTTTTCCGATTGTGGTGGTTGTGGTAGGTTGTGGTAGTGTTGGCAGGTTGTGGTAGTGTTGGCAGGTTGTGGTAGTAAAGGTAGTGTTGGCAGGTTGTAGTGGTTGTGGTATTGTTGGCAGCTTGAGGTGGTGTTGGTAGGTTGTGGTAGTGTTGGTAGGTTGTGGTAGTGTTGGCAGCTTGTGGTGGTGTTGGTAGGTTGTGGTAGTGTTGGTAGGTTGTGGTGGTGTTGGTAGGTTGTGGTAGTGTTGGCAGCTTGAGGTGGTGTTGGTAGGTTGTGGTAGTGTTGGTAGGTTGTGGTAGTGTTGGTAGGTTGTGGTAGTGTTGGTAGGTTGTGGTGGTGTTGGTAGGTTGTGGTGGTGTTGGCAGGTTGTGGTGGTGTTGGTAGGTTGTGGTAGTGTTGGTAGGTTGTGGTGGTGTTGGTAGGTTGTGGTGGTGTTGGCAGGTTGTGGTGGTGTTGGTAGGTTGTGGTGGTGTTGGTAGGTTGTGGTAGTGTTGGCAGCTTGTGGTAGTGTTGGTAGGTTGTGGTAGTGTTGGCAGGTTGTGGTGGTGTTGGTAGGTTGTGGTAGTGTCGGCAGGTTGTAGTAGTGTTAGCAGCTTGTGGTGGTGTTGGTAGCTTGTGGTGGTGTTGGTAGGTTGTGGTGGTGTTGGTAGGTTGTGGTAGTGTTGGCAGGTTGTGATAGTGTTGGTAGGTTGTGGTGGTGTTGGTAGGTTGTGGTGGTGTTGGCAGGTTGTGGTGGTGTTGGTAGGTTGTGGTAGTGTTGGTAGGTTGTGGTGGTGTTGGCAGGTTGTGGTGGTGTTAGCAGCTTGTGGTGGTATTGGTAGGTTGTGGTGGTGTTGGCAGGTTGTGGTGGTGTTGGCAGATTGAGGTGGTGTTGGTAGGTTGTGGTAGTGTTGGTAGGTTGTGGTGGTGTTGGTAGGTTGTGGTGGTGTTGGTAGGTTGTGGTGGTGTTGGCAGGTTGTAGTAGTGTTAGCAGCTTGTGGTGGTGTTGGTAGGTTGTGGTAGTGTTAGGAGTTTGTGGTGGTATTAGTAGCTTGTGGTGGTGTTGGCAGCTTGTGGTAGTGTTGGCAGCTTGTGGTAGTGTTGGCAGGTTGTGGTAGTGTTGGCAGGTTGTGGTAGTGTTGGTAGGCTGTGGTGGTGTTTGTAGGTTGTGGTAGTGTTAGCAGTTTGTGGTGGTATTAGTAGCTTGTGGTGGTGTTGGCAGCTTGTGGTAGTGTTGGTAGGTTGTGGTGGTTGTGGTAGTGTTGGCAGTTTGTGGTAGTGTTGGCAGGTTGTGGTGGTACTGGTAGGTTGTGGTAGTTGGTGGTGTTGGTAGGTTGTGGTAGTTGGTGGAGTTGGTAGGTTATGGTAGTAAAGGTAGTGTTGGCAGGTTGTGTTATCTGAAGTAGTGTTGGCAGGTTGTGTTATCTGAAGTAGTGTTGGCAGGTTGTGTTGGTTGAGGTGATGTTGGCAGGTTGTGTTGGTTGAGGTGATGTTGGCAGGTTGTGTTGGTTGTGGTACTGCTGGCAGGTTGTGGTAGTGTTGGCAGGTTGTGGTAGTGTTGGCAGGTTGTGGTAGTGTTGGCAGCTTGTGGTGGTGTTGGTAGGTTGTGGTAGTTGGTGGTGTTGGTAGGTTATGGTAGTAAAGGTAGTGCTGGTAGGTTGTGTTATCTGATGTAGTGTTGGCAGGTTGTATTAGTAAAGGTGGTGTTGGCAGGTTGTGTTGGTTGAGGTGATGTTGGCAGGTTATGGTAGTAAAGGTAGTGCTGGCAGGTTGTGTTATCTGATGTAGTGTTGGCAGGTTGTATTAGTAAAGGTGGTGTTGGCAGGTTGTGTTGGTAAAAGTGGTGTTGGCAGATTGTAGTAGCTCAAGTAGTGTTGGCAGGTAGTGGTAGCTCAAGTAGTGTTGGTAGGTTGGTAGGTATCGGTCATTACAAGACCTTTTTTTTTTTTACCCTTCCTCCACCTGGGACCATCCAACGACCCCTCCTAAGAAAAGAGATGAAGTATAACGCCCCTTTAAGAGTCACTGAGGAAGTGGTCTACCAATCCCCTAAGGGTACTTAAGGCTTTTATTATCCCGAGACGAGAAACCTCCCACACACCCACACACCCACATCCTAAGGCGAGTCTTATATCACTGTGCATCATCAATCCTTACCACGGGTTCGTATCAGGGGTTCAAAATGGCCACTATAAGCCTTTTTTGAACCTCCATGTGTATGAGTGTAAAAAAAATCAACGATGTCTATTTTGTAACTATTGATCTAAAAATCAGTGTTATACCAATTTGAATATATCCAAAAAAATAATAATTCAGGTGTGTTAGGGGAGATATATATACACACATACAGGTATACATGACTTTCCAAACACCTGAATTGTTTTGTTTTGTTTTACGTTTAAGTTTAGAGTATAGGAAGGTGATTTTGGGGGCCCTTGACGCACTAAATATTTCTTCTCTACACACACACACACACACACACACACACACACACACACACACACAGGTAAAGTTTCATTCATATGTCTTGGCCAACAATACAAGAACTCAGGACTAGAAAGGCTTTAAGGACGCTGAGATATGAAGACAGACTTACTGACAGAATCTCAGATAAGCAGAATGACAGTCAGACCCAACAATCAATCTGACAATAAGACATTCAGACAGACACAGACAGACAGACACCAAAACATAAAGATATATAGACAGACAGACACAGACACTAACAGTCACACAAGCGGGTACAGACAGACAGACAGACAGACAGACAGACAAACAGACAGATAGACAACAGACCAACATAATCCCAACAGCCATATGAGAATTTAGAAAACACGTCGAAATCAACTAAAGGAGGAACAAAAAAAAGAGAACAAAATAAAGAGAGGGAGAAAAAGTTAGAGACGGGAGAGAAAAATGGAAAAGTTCTCTTGATGAGAATTAAAGCCAATGAGGCATGGAACGGGACAGACTTAGTGGGAATGAGAGAAAATAGTAAAGAAAAAAATGAAAGGATAAATACCGGAGAGAGAGAGAGAGAGAGAGAGAGAGAGAGAGAGAGAGAGAGAGAGAGAGAGAGAGAGAGAGAGAGAAAGAATATGACAAGGGAAGTAAAGTGATAAAATAGGGGAGAGAGAGAGAGAGAGAGAGAGAGAGAGAGAGAGAGAGAGAGAGAGAGAGAGAGAGATTATACCATCACACACACACACACATCAGCCATTAACTCAAGAAACGAAATCCCGAACTATTCTTAAGGTAAACATTCGTCCCTAAAAGGCTGAGTCTCAGTGAGGGTGAGGAAGCCTCCACGAGTCGCCAGTAACTATGTTATTACTGGGCTAGACCGTCATGTGAGTGTGTTATGGTGACTACAGTATGGCAAATGTTCTTATCAACCGCGAGGCAAACCTGGCATCTCTCTCTCTCTCTCTCTCTCTCTCTCTCTCTCTCTCTCTCTCTCTCTCTCTCTCTCTCTCTCTCTCTCTCTCTGTTTCCCTTTCCAATTCTTTCTCTCTACTATCCTTAATTTCTCTCTGTTTACATTTTCTCTCTCTCTCTCTTTCTGTTTCTTTCTCATGGTTCCTCTTTCTCTGTTTAGGTATGTCTCTTGTTATCTCTCTATTTTCTTTGTTTCTCGATTTCATTTTCTTTCTGCCCTTCCATTTCCCTTATGTACATTCTCTTACAGTTTCTCTCTCTCTCTCTCTCTCAATACTAAAATACTACAAACATTATTATCTACTCCAGAAGCACCAACCCGTCCTTTACGACACACACACACACACACACACACACACACAGTAACGTCGTCAATGCAGAGGGGGTACCAAAGATCACGACGCTCTTAAGATATAAATATTTCCTCATCAAGTCGTATCTTTGTAAGAGTGGCTGATCATGTGGGGTACAGAAAGTGGGTCCCACAGTCATGATTTCCCGTAAGGGGCAGTGTGGATACAGCACACTGCCTACTAAAACCTCGGTAAGAAACGAGGCTGCGTGGCCGGCCCTACACTCGACCACCATCACTTCCATAATAAGGTAACGTCAGGTTGTCCAGTAGACTGGGGATCACCCAGGATCGAATCAGCTACCTTTAGACAGAATGCGACAACTGTATCTAGTCGGCCATCGTGTTACCTAAGTAATTCTGTGCATGGTAGTCTTAAGTACAGTCGGTGGCAACACTTATAATACTTATAAGTTTCAAATATTTAAAAAAAACAAAAAACTCTTTATTTCACAAACCACTAAGCGACTACCAGCCAGTGTAAGCAATTTACTATTACGGTGTTATAAATTACATGTCTCGAGTAAATATAAACCATTAATTACTTCACTAATAACTTATGTCATGGGTAATTATTCTCAAATTATGTTGCAATTATTGACAGCATAATTAATATAACAACTGCTATTAATTAAACACACTCTTATTCTCGCCCCGTTACTAGTGTCCACGTTACTACTGCCATGTTAACAAGTACCCAAACAGGAGGAGGGGGGAGAAAGAGACGATCAAAAGAGTCCGGAATGAGGTGATTAGAAGAAGAGATCAAGAGGAAGACAGAAGTTAAAGGGAGGGAGAGGGAGGGGCGGCGTGGTGGAGAGGACCTTGGTTGGAGAAGACTGTTGGAGGAAGGTGAAGGAGATGGGTTTAAGGAATTGTAACGATGAACAGATGGGAACGGCTGCTGAAGAAGAACAAAGAAGAACAAGAATAACAAGAAGATAAAGAACAACAACAACAACAAATCAGCTCGATAAAGGATCTCATATATCAGGCAAAAATCCATAAAAGTAAGAATGAAATATCGTCTTCTCTACATGAGGGTAGCGATAGACTCTCCTTCACCTAACACCATAAGCCATACCACTTCGCCCCCCCCCCCCCCCTCTCCCCTCCATCTTCCCTACCACAACCTCTACTTCCCCTTCTTTATTCTTTTTGGCTCTACCTCTTACGTAATAGGCTAGGAAGAGAAGGGGGTGGAAGGAGGGGAGTGGAGGGAGGGTAGGGGTGGGGGAAAGTGGAGGGGAGGAGAAAGAGTGGGAAGGGTGGAGGGAAATGGAGGGTAGGGGAAATAGGAGGGGGTGAGGAAGGGGAGAAAGGAGGGGTTTGAGAGAGAGAGAGAGAGAGAGAGAGAGAGAGAGAGAGAGAGAGAGAGAGAGAGAGAGAGAGAGAGAGAGAGGAGGGGTTTGAGAGGGGGAGAAAGGAGGGTGACAGGGAGAGAAAAGAGGGGTCTGAGAGGGATATAGAGGCGTGGAGGAAAAGGGGAGAGAGGAGAGATCGATTACCACTTTCTAAAGACTTCGAGAATAGATAATTACTTTTTATGGAGCTTAGACGGATCGATGGACGTGACCGGATTAAGGAGGATTGTGACTCCCATTGTAACCTGTGTGGTGACTGTGGTGCATTTGTGATGGTGTGGTGAATGTGGTGACTGTGTGGTGACTGTGGTGCATTTGTGATGCTATGCTGAATGTGGTGACTGTGTGGTGACTGTGGTGCCTTTGTGATGGTGTGGTGAATGTGGTGACTGTGTGGTGACTGTGGTGCATTTGTGATGCTATGCTGAATGTGGTGACTGTGTGGTGACTGTGGTGCATTTGTGATGGTGTGGTGAATGTGGTGACTGTGTGGTGACTGGTGCATTTGTGATGCTATGCTGAATGTGGTGACTGTGTGGTGACTGTGGTGCCTTTGTGATGGTGTGGTGAATGTGGTGACTGTGTGGTGACTGTGGTGCATTTGTGATGCTATGCTGAATGTGGTGACTGTGTGGTGACTGTGGTGCATTTGTGATGGTGTGGTGAATGTGTGGTGACTGGTGCATTTGTGATGCTATGCTGAATGTGGTGACTGTGTGGTGACTGTGGTGCATTTGTGATGGTGTGGTGAATGTGGTGACTGTGTGGTGACTGTGGTGCATTTGTGATGGTGTGGTGAATGTGGTGACTGTGTGGTGACTGTGGTGCATTTGTGATGCTATGGTGAATGTGGTGACTGTGTGGTGACTGTGGTGCATTTGTGATGGTGTGGTGAATGTGGTGACTGTGTGGTGACTGTGGTGCATTTGTGATGCTATGGTGAGTGTGGTGACTGTGTGGTGACTGTGGTGCCTTTGTGATGCTATGGTGAGTGTGGTGACTGTGTGGTGACTGTGGTGCATTTGTGATGCTATGGTGAGTGTGGTGACTGTGTGGTGACTGTGGTGCCTTTGTGATGGTGTGGTGAATGTGGTGACTGTGTGGTGACTGTGGTGCATTTGTGATGCTATGGATGAGTGTGGTGACTGTGTGGGGACTGTGGTGCCTCTGATGGTGTGGTGACTGTGGTGCCTCTGATGATGTGGTGACTGTGGTGCTTTTGTGATGGTATGGTGAATGTGGTGACTGTGTGGGGACTGTGGTGCCTCTGATGGTGTGGTGACTGTGGTGCCTCTGTGATGCTGTGGTGACTGTGTGGTGAGTGTGGTGCCCCTGATGGTGTGGCGACTTTCTGGTGACTTTGGTGCATCTGTGATGCTGTGGTGACTGTGTGGTGACTTTCGTGACTCTGTGATGCTGTGGTGACTATGTGGTGACTGTGGTGCCTTTGTGATGGTATAGTGAATATGGTGACTGTGTTGTGATTGTGGTGCCTCTGATGTGTGGTGACTGTGTGGTGACTTTAATGCCTCTGTGATGCTGTGGTGACCGTGTGGTGATTGTGGTGCCTCTGATGTGTGGTGACCGTGGTGGTGATTGTGGTGCCTCTGAAGGTGTGGTGACTGTGTGGTGACTTTAGCGCCTCTGTGATGGTGTGGTGACTGTGTGGCGACTGTGGTGACTGTGTGATGGTGTGGTGACTGCCTGGTGACTTTAATGCCTCTGTGATGCTGTGGTGACTTTAGTGCCTCTGTGATGCTGTAGTGACTGTGGTGACTGTGTGATGGTGTGATGACTGTGTGGTGACTGTGGTGACTGTCTGGTGACTTTGGTGCCTCTGTGATGCTGTGATTGTGTGGTGACTGTGTAGTGACTGTGTGATGGTGTGGTGAATGTGTGGTGACTGTGGTGACTGTCTGGTGACTTTGGTGTCTCTGTGATGCTGTAGTGATTGTGGTAACTGTGTGGTGACTGTGTGATGGTGTGGTGACTGTGTGGTGACTTTGGTGACTGTCTGGTGACTTTGGTGCCTCTGTGATGCTGTGGTGACTGTGTGGTGACTGTGTAGTGACTGTGGTGACTGTTAGGTGACTGTGATCACATTGTGATGACATTGGTGTCTCTGTGATAGTGTGGTGATTGTGTGGCGACTTTGGTGCTTCTGTGAAAGTTTGTGATACTGACAAGTTTAGTCTAGGGGCACATTTACACAACCCCGTATGTAAACACTCACAGGTAAATAACAACATAAGGAACTGATATTTTCTCTAAGTCAATAACTCTTTCACAACTAGCTCTAACAACTCCACTAAACATTTATTACTGCCACCTTAACCAAGCCGTAACGGAGGGGGCTACTGGGTGTTTGGGTGTTGCAAACTGCACAACTTTGAGACGTGGAGGTCGTAACACACATCCACACCCGCCCCCTGAACCACACATCATCTCAACATCTGTATTGGAAACTCTCGCCCAGTCACAAGGACCTGAATGTGGAAGGTAAGGGATTGTCAGTTACAAACCTGACTGTAACCTCGGGGGTTTTTTTCGAGGGGGGAGATTAGGATTATGATAAAAAAAATGGCCTTTAAAAATAAAAAAAGTTATTTTGCTTTCCACGTGATTTCAGCCACTCTTGATAAGCACACTGAGCTTGGTGAGGGACTCGGAGCACGATACATGAAGTGAAATATTATACTGTTCATTTAAAAGAACACCAACGAACTCTTTTGCATCGTATATCATGACCAGCTGGGGTACCCGGCGTTGTCCAGATTTATTATTTGACGAACTAAAGTTAACCAGAGGGGTTGGTGGTACAGAAAAACAGATGTGTTTTTAATGAGGTGGGTTCCACCTTTGGGTGACAGGGGGTCCTCACTCCTGGGGTGCATGTGCCTCTTCCTGTACAGCTAACAACAACACAAACAAACAAATAGACACTACGTCCTATATTATTAGATCTGAGATAACAAACAAAAACCCACCCCAGTACAACCCATTACTCACAACAACAGTACAACCCATTACTCACAACAACAGTACAACCCATTACTCACAACAACAGTACAACCCATTACTCACAACAACAGTACAACCCATTACTAGCAACAACAGTACAACCCATTACTCACAACAACAGTACAACCCATTACTAGCAACAACAGTACAACCCATTACTCGCAACAACAGTACAACCCATTACTCACAACAACAGTACAACCCATTACTCACAACAACAGTACAACCCATTACTCACAACAACAGTACAACCCATTACTCACAACAACAGTACAACCCATTACTCACAACAACAGTACAACCCATTACTCGCAACAACAGTACAACCCATTACTCGCAACAACAATACAACCCATTACTCGCAACAACAGTACAACCCATTACTCGCAACAACAGTACAACCCATTACTCGCAACAACAGTACAACCCATTACTCGCAACAACAGTACAACCCATTACTCACAACAACACTACAACCCATTACTCACAACAACAGTACAACCCATTACTCACAACAACAGTACAACCCATTACTCACAACAACAGTACAACCCATTACTCACAACAACAGTACAACCCATTACTCACAACAACAGTACAACCCATTACTCACAACAACAGTACAACCCATTACTCGCAACAACAGTACAACCCATTACTCGCAACAACAGTACAACCCATTACTCACAACAACAGTACAACCCATTACTCACAACAATAATATTTTGTTTTAAGAAATGTGATTCCAAGAAACTCCTAAAATTCTCTACAACACGTTACCTAACGTATTATTTAAGAATCGTGTGTGTGTGTGTGTGTGTGTGTGTGTGTGTGTGTGTGTGTGTGTGTGTGTGTGTGATATATATTTTAATAATATACATTACACCATTAATATGACCATCACACACGATAACATTAATAATAACACAAAGTGACAACACATAGGGGTTAAAAATATACCATTATCCAACGACATAAACGACCAGAAGAGGAGGGCGACGATTTTATGGGGGGTTTACGTTTTGTTTAAGTCTGCCGCTTAATTACGTGATTATGTAGTAGAATAGATAACGAACTAATTAATGCATTGCCCAAGTAATTAATTAGACAACTAACTCTAATCACCAGCAAAGGAGAGAGCTATTGATTAAAAATAAATAAATAAAAGAAAGGGTCTGTGTTATACTAGAATGTTTCTTAGCGGATAATGGCAAACAACACAGAGGCTCACAGAACTGAACTCTTCTGTGACGTAAACTAATAACAAAACAACCCTTCCTATGGTGTAAACTAATAACACAATAACCCTTCCTAATGACTTGTCTAACGACGCAACAATTCTTCCTGCGTTGTGAGGTCAGAGCACAACAACTCACCTCAACACGGCAGAAGTTCACCGACCTGGTGTATAAAGAATGACAGTGGAGTAAAGAGAAGCTCACATTTACCCTCACTACATAGTCTGGTTCCTTCATCGTCACCACAAACAGTCATCGCAGTTTCCCCTCAACCAGTCACTGGGTGTGCGTTTTATTCCGATTCTCCATTTTCTCTCGAAGTTCCATTTTCTTCAGAAACTTCAGTCTCGCCGGAATTTCCAATCTCTTCCGAATCTCCAATTTTCTCCAGCCTCAACACTGGTGAAGAGAGATTCACGAATACACACACAAACACCTGCAGCCCAGCTATACCCCCTCACACCCCCGCACCCCAGGGGGAGAATCACAGCACCACACGGTTGTGGCTGTGTACTGTAAGATACGTTTTTGTGTTGTCTTAATTTCAGACAGTGTTTGCAGGTTTGTCTCACTGACTGGTATACTAGTAGAAGACGCAGGTACTAACCGAACAAATAATATATCTTTGTAAAATTAACTCAAAAGGGGTATCAGCCTCTCGGGGACGTAATATAAAGTTGTTAATGGTATGTTTGTGTGTATGTCTGAGAAGAATATCTTGTCGTCGTCCAAACAATCTTAAATGTGGCCAAGTAGGAGAGAGAGAGAGAGAGAGAGAGCTTGAATCATTGATGTTTCCTCGACTTCGTGATTTTTTTTATTTTTCTTATATTTTTGTAAGATAATTTTTGTAAGAATTGACAAAAAATTTTGAGTAACTTAAATTCGGGAGGAATGAGAGGCGTCGTCTGGCGGTCGAAAAAATGCACATAAAATTTGATCCTCTATAAAAATACAATTTTAAGTTTGTGAAATTCTTGTAAAAATTGGCAACAAAAATGTTGTGTAACTTAAATTCGGGAAGGAAGAAAACATCGGACGGCCACCAGAGGTAAATAAAAGCTGGTGCTGTGGGAGAATAAGGAAACATCTGTATGAAAGAAATATCAAATTTGTTTTCACATATGCATGACTTTCCAATTTTGCAACATATTTTACCGACGGTTGCAAGAATTTAGCAATATTGTGGTTTTACATGATGGACAATGCACAAAGTCAAATAGTTTCAGATCAGACCACATCCACACATATTAGGACACGATGATGTAACAGCCAAACATTTCAGCTTCATAATCGCGAGAAGTTTAATCCCCGTCTTGGAAACCCTGTGAGTAGTAAACAAACAGTAATTAAGGGGAATTTAGATCGAGACAGGGCACTAGAAGGTGATAAAACAAAATAAACACAGCAAAAAAAAACACAATTACAGTTTGTTTTCATATAACAAAGTGGACAATGGCACAGTACTAACTAGGTCCAGTGTTACGTGTTCATGATGGTGTTGATATCAGTCATTAACCAATTAGGACCACTACCTTGTAAACTAATGACTTTAATTAAAACCCTCATCACTGACACACGCGCGGGAGTGTGTGTGTGTGTGTGTGTGTGTGTGTGTGTGTGTGTGTGAGTGGATGGATATAAGGGAGAACTGTAAGGGAATCGGAAGAAGAGACAAAACACACACACACACACACACACACACACACACACACACTCACTTATACATGCACAAAATTAACAGTCAAACAGTCAACAAAATCAGTAACTAGACTGTCAAGTTCCTAAACCAAGATGTCGCTCACTTTCCTCCCTTTTAATGGTGGTGATGGTGATGACTGTCTTGGTGATGATGGTGATGACTGTCTTGGTGATGATGGTGATGACTGTCTTGGTGATGGTGATGACTGTCTTGGTGATGGTGATGACTGTCTTGGTGATGGTGATGACTGTCTTGGTGATGGTGATGGTAGTGGGTCCTGGTGGTATGACGGCACGATACGATACTGTACGACACGTCAAGTTACGATAGTATACGATAATGAGTTGCGATCTAATTTCTCATCAATTGACCACGTCATCAAAATTCGCCATATAAAGTTAAAAAAAAATAATCCAATAATTTTCGGATTTTTTTCCCCTGTCGTGGATAATTACATAAGAGAGACAAATAACATTACAGGTTTTATAGAGGGATAACGGTAAGGGTGTAACAGAAATAAGGACCAGGAACCGTTGTCAACAGTAGCTATCAACATACTTCACCCTCTACACCCGTTATAAAGAACATCTCCGTTAGTAGTATATGACCATCCGTTATTAATATATTCCTCCCTCAATATTAACAACTTCTTCTCCGTTATTAGCTTCCGAAAACCTGTTAACAGTAACCTCTGCCCGTTATTAGTATACAAAAACCTGTTAACAGTAACCTCTCCCCGTTATTAGTATACAAAAACCTGTTAACAGTAACCTCTCCCCGTTATTAGTATACAAAAACCTGTTAACAGTTACCTCACCCCGTTATTAACATACAAAAACCTGTTAACAGTAACCTCTCCCCGTTATTAACCTCTGCCCGTTATTAGTATACAAAAACATGTTAACGGTAATCTCTCCCTGTTATTAACTTACCCATCACCAATTACCTTCCCATCCACTGGTTACAATAAGCCTAACCTAACCTAACCTAACCTAACGAGCACACAACATCTCCGGTAATATTCAAGGCTTCTGGTTACTATAAAACCATAGAGACCAACAAATTAACATCCTGGCATCATTATAGGTATTAATTACTCTCGCTACAGGTATTAATTACTGCCTCCCTCCCCCCCCCTCCCTCTCCCACCTTATTAGACCTGAATACACAAATAGTCGTGAGAAAATCCTCGAAGTATAAAAAAAAAAATTAAAAAAATACAAGTTTATCTCATGTAATAAACAAGTCATTCTGCCACACCTTTCACGGGGGAATTATTGCAGTAGCTAAAATTCATCGCTTTAACCACTAGAATACATCACTTTAACCACTAGAATACACCGCTTTAACCACTAGAATACATCTTAACAGCCGTGTCTTGATATTACCTGCCCCCGGAACTTATATATAGTGGTCCGCTCCTTTAAGTCAATGGCGCAATTATGAAACGCCTTGGGTGGTGCTGGCAGGCTGTGAGGGGATGGGGTGAGGGGAATGGGGGGGTGAGGGTAATGAGGGGGGGGGGGTGTATGGGAGAGGGAAAGAGAGGGGAAAGGCAAAGAGGAAAAAAGGGGAAGTAATTGCGGCACAAATGACTAGCGTTCACCTAAAAGTACATTTCGAACTCTTGAACTTTACTTTTCATCCCAAATTGTGTGGACCAATTTTCTGTATTTTCGGTTTTGTGTTTTTGTTGTTGTCTTTTTCTTGTCTTTTTGGTGTGTGTTTGGGGGGAGGGGGGCGGGGAAGTTTACGTGTTTTTTTTTTCGTTTTTTTTTTTAGATTTTTACGGTGTTTTTTTCGGATGTTTTTTAAAGTGCTTTTCTTCCTTAGTTTTTTTTTTTTTAAAGATTGAGTCGGCTTCTCAGTATTCCTATCTCTATCCCTCTTTCTTATTACACTTCTCCATCTCTCATTTTACCTCCCTTTCTCCCTATTTACCCTCCCTATCTCCCCAGGTATACCTCCCCTTCTCCCATATACCCACCCTATACTCCCCTAATATCCAGATGGCTCCTAATACCCATGACTCCCCCCCCCCCACACCCACCTGCTCTTACCTGAGGTCAAAGAGGAAAAAAATTACCCTTTCAAACGTATAAAATGGGTTCTGGGGGGGGGGGGGAATTGGGGAGTGGGGGAGGTGAGGGAGCATAGGTTGTGGGTAAGGAAGAACACGAATGGGAAGGGGGTAGAATAAACAGCGAGAACAAACCCAGAGAACAGTGTTATTAAGAACAGAGGCTGAATAAAAACGTGGGTATATTTTTGGAGGTGTATAAGAACTTGTAGATATAACCTGACTTGACCTCACTCTTGGTTCCATTTATTACCCATCCCTGACCCCCCCATAATTACCCTCCATGACCCCATTTCTCATTATCATGACCCCTTCCCTCACCCCCCCCTTCTTTACCTCTATGATCCCTTCCTTTTCCACCCCTTCCATGACCCCACCCCTAACCCTCTCCCACACCTGACCTCCATGACCCCAGCCAACATGAAAACTAATCACCTGTTGCCTGAGACCAATGAACCACGTGACGTTGGTGCCTGAGGGGTCAAATAACCAATAGAGATCAATTACCTCAGAGGATTTACAAATTTAGTTATTGATTTTGAGTTTTGTGAAAGTTATAGTCTTATTTATTCATTTATTTATTTATTTATTACTATCAGGGCTAAAATGACGACTCCTGAACTTTATGATAATAGACGCCTTAAATTCCTAGCACCTAGAGGATGAAACAGAGGAGTATTTGACCTCATTTAACTCCACAAAAACAAATCTTCTTGAATCCAGTGTTGATAATCCATAAAAAAATAAAAATAATTCTTGTTCCTTAAATTAAAAGACCTCAATATTAACCTTAAGTGACTAAATTACCATATCTCTTGGACAGTTCCGACGATAAATTGAGAATAACTATCGATCTTAACTTAATAATGAGTGTATTTATATTATCTGATAAATTCTCTTATTAATAAAATACCAGAAGGAAAATCATATATGTGCGGCCGACACTTAGCTCATCTTCCAAACTGATAACAAGAGAGACGACAGCAACACACTAATTGGGTCGTTAAGATTGTGGGTCGTTAAGAATATCGTATTAATAGCTGCATGGAGAACAGATGACATATTTTTATAATAGAAGAACAAATTAAACTAATAACATGGAGGCAGAGAATATCTTATTACTGAACAAAAAACAGAGAAGTCACATTCATCGGGAACAGAGAACAGCCAGTTATAAGAACTTTAAGCTAGAGAACAGAGAACACTTAGCTAGAAAACATAAAGAACTTTGATAGAGAACAGAGAACACTTAAGAGAACAGAAAACAACACCTGGGCTGAACACAAAAACTGAGAGAGTACAGGAGGTGGCCGTCGATAATCTGGGCCCAATGTTAAGTATTTGATGAAGGAGACGCCGCCTCTACCAACACACACACACACACACGGAGTTGAATGTGGGTGTCTCTCTCTCTCTCTCTCTCTCTCTCTCTCTCTCTCTCTCTCTCTCTCTCTCTCTCTCCGTCTTCGTCTCCCTGTTTGGTTCTCTGTCTCCGAGATGAATTGAGAAAGAAAGAAAAATAAGAGAAAAAATTAAAATAAGAAGAAGAATAGAATGTAAAGAGAGAAGGAATAATAATATAAGAATAAAAGTAGAAAAAATTTACATAAACACAAACAATAAATATGAGAAACATAATCAGTAAAAACACGAGGGAAAATAATAGATAAATACAGAAACAAGAAAGAAAATAATAAGAAATAAGAAAAGAGAATGAAAAGAATGAAAAATTAAGAAAATAAGAACAAAAACATGAAATAAATAAAAGGAGACATAAAAAAATGAAAAAGAAAAAAAATAATAAATTCAAGACGAAAATAAAGATAAAGAATAAACAAGAGAATAAAATAAAATATTAAATTGTAATAAATGAGGAAACATTATTTACAGTCTAGTGAAGAGAACAGAGGAAGTCCTTCAAGAAATCTTAGTTATTAATTAAGAAATATAACCGAGTCAAAACACACACACACACACACACACACACACACACACACACACACACACACACACACACACAGTTGCATGTGGGTGACAAGGTTCTCTCTCTCTCTCTCTCTCTCTCTCTCTCTCTCTCTCTTTCTTACCACAAGGGAAGGTGACAACACACCTTTGATATCCATAAACAGGTAAGATCCTGCAAGTAATTAGCTTAGGGTACACCTGCGTCGTGTTGTGAGCGCTCTTTGTGAAGACCTGGGTGTTGTGCAAAAGTTGTTTATGTGTGTCTGAAAGAGTGAGAGAGGGATAGAGAGAGAGAGAGAGTTACTTTTCTTTTTTTATGCTGGCAGGTAGAGATAGAGAGAGAGATGGAGAAAGAGTGTGTGTGTGTGTGTGTGTGTGAAAAAAGCACCCTCCCACTTACACATCGACTTACTAAATAGACAGACAGACAGACAGACAGACACATTCAGTCTTCTACTATCTGTCTATCTGTCTGTCTATCTGTCCTATACACACACTTCTATACCTGGACGACCTGTACCTGACACAAGCTTGCCTCGCCTCCGTCACCTGATCAAGGTATACAAACAAGACCCAGGTATAGTGCCCCACTCTCACACCCACTCACTCACCCCTCTCCACCCACTCACCCCAGCACACCCACTCATCCACCCCTACTCACCCCCTTTCATTCACTCACCCACCCACTCACCCCATCCCACCCACCCACTCACCCCATCCCACCCACCCACTCACCCCATCCCTCCCACCCACCCACTCACCTCCTCCCACTCACTCAACCCCTCCCACTCACTCACCTCCTCCCACTCACTTACCTTCTCCCACTCACTCACCTTCTCCCACTCACTCACCTCCTCCCACTCACTTACCTACTCCCACTCACTCACCTCCTCCCACTCACTCAACCCCTCCCACTCACTCACCTCCACTAATCCACTCACTCACCCACTCAGCCTTCCACTTACCCCCGAGAATAGAAAACAAAAACTTTATCCCTCATGCAAACTCTCCTGCAAATTCCATACATACATACATACATACATACGAAGATGGTGATCCTCCTCTTGTCAACTAATATGAATTAAGAATATCCATCTACCTATCTATCCCGGCCATGTAAACACACAACCATACTGTACACTGACTCTTCTTCCACCAGACCACACGCTAGATTTGTGGTGTGGTGTTGGTGTGATGTTGGTGTTGGTGTTGGTGTGGTGTTGGTGTGGTGTTGTGTTGGTGTTGATGTGGTGTGGTGCTGGTGTGGTGTGGTGGTTTTGCCGCAGAAGGAAGGCCAAGATTTTCATTTCACTTCTCTTGCTTCTGAAATAACTTAAAGTAGACATATCCATTTGCCATCCATTACAAAATAAGTCGGTGTCGGATTCGTGGTCACTGCTTTGCGTTCCCGGGTCTCAGTGGTTATTTCTTAGGGGAGTTAGTCTATTTGGGGAGATAGTCTATTAGGGGAGCTAGTCTATCGGGGAAGATTGTCTATTTGGGGAGATAGTCTTAGGGGATATAGTCTATTAGGGGAGATGGTCTATTAGGGGAGATGGTCTATTAGGGGAGATAGTCTATTAGAATCTATTAGGCGAGATTGTCTATTAGGGGATAAAGTCTCTTGGGGAGATTGTCTTATGGGAGATAGTCTATTAGGGGAGATAGTCTATATGGGGAGATAGTCTATTATGGAGATTGTCTTTTGGGAGATAGTCTATTAGGGGAGATAGTCTATTAGGGGAGATAGTCTATTGAGGGAGATTGTCTTATGGGAGATAGTCTATTAGGAAAGATAGTCTATTAGGGGAGATAGTCACCTAACGTGGCCCTCCAACCTCCCCAGTGTGATGCAGTTATGGTAGCCTCGCCAGACGAACCTTCTCCCACCTGAGTTTTCAATTTCTAGACAAGATCTCTCTCTCTCTCTCACTACCTGTGGGCCGAGGAATCCATGCCATCTCCCTCCTGGTAACTGTACACGACCCCCCCCCCCCGGCTATGCTCTCATTATTACTCTTGCAAGCACTAACACCCCACCCCCCCCTCTATGAAAATGTAAACAATCTGCCTCCCCGCGTAAAGGAAATATAAACAAATTTCAATGAACTTCAGCAAACAACTTCTCGTGAAAATGAATAAATGTCAGAGTGTAAACAAACCTCGTTTCCCCCCAAAAGAGCCTAAAACATTTTCCGAGAAGGTAAAAAGAAAAGAAAATAACTGAAGGGAATTTAAACACCCCCCCCCCCCTCACCCTCCCCCCCCTCCGACAACATAAATATTACCCCGTATGACCAGGTACAACCCCCCCCCCCCCCCCCGATCACGTGAAATAGTCATAAATAGCGACCTGGACTTTTTTTTTTCACCGTGACGTCACTTTACGCCCCACACGTTAACAGGATCATTATAACGGTGGCCATAGGTATAAAATCTGAAACTAATGTTATATAATTCTACTCCACCAAAAAATTATGAGACATACTGTACAAACATACTTTCTAAAAACATAGTAGAAATATTTAAGTTGTGAGATTTGAACAAGTTAACTCTACAGTCCCGTGGTTTTCTTCTTTAAATAAATCGTAGTTTGAAGCTCCAATCATTAAGTATAATCGTGATAAGATCGTCTAAAGATAAAGATAATCTATTAAATAATGCTGATGAATCATAATAACTGATTAATCAAATTTTTCATACCCCCAGTCAGTGATATCAGGTGAATGAAATTTTTTTTTTAATTCACAATATATAGTTTAATTATCATTTAATTTCAGGACACATTTGTAAATAATTTTTCCCCCCGCTATAAAAAAAAAACTGCGAGACTTGTTGTTAATAGAAGTCCCTCTGTTGAAGTCATGCCTGAGGTTAAATACAAAAATTATTTCTTGTGCGATTATTTAAATAGGTTATTCGATGAAATTATGCCCCCCCCCCCCCCACCCACCCAAAAAAGACATAGACATTAATTAACTATGTGTACAGTTCCAACACTTACACCTGAGGAAGAAAAAGAAGTTGACCATTGATACCTGTGTTCTGTACATTTACCTGACCTAATTAAATTATACGTTTGGGGGAAGGTATACTGTAGGAAGTTAGGGGCTGGTAAGGGAGTGTTAGGGGACAAGATAAGGGATAATGGGTGTTAGGGGTGTAAGGGAAGGGACCTGAGATCTTTTGGGTAGTACAGGGGAAGTCACCAGCTAATTGACCCTTCACTTGGACAGCGCGTCGGCCTCTCCTCCCCCTCCTACTCCTTTTTTTCCTTCCCCTCTCCCCTTTATTCCTTCCCTTCTCTCCCTCTCCTCCCTCCTTCCTCTTACCCCCCCTCCTCTCCCTTTTCTTTCCTTCCCCTCCTCTCCCTCTCCTCCCTCCTTCCCCCCTCCTCTCCCTTTTCTTTCCTTACCCTCCTTTCTCTCCCTCCCTCTCCTTCCTCCTCCCTATCCTCCTTCCCCTCTCGTTCTCCCCCTCCCCCCTACCCCCTTTTCCCTTCCTCCTCCCTAGCTTCAGATTAATTGGATTCTCCCGGACTTGTAGCCGTTAGTGACCTGTAACTCACTGTGACACGTTACATAATCCACTGCCGTGTTGTCCCTGTTACATATCACAGTGGCCGCTACTGTCTCGGTCACAAGCGTTAAATCAAAGTGTACTGTTATACACTTTGACGGCTGTGTATTATTGTGAGTGCTGGTGTCCCTAAATAACTACAATATGACGTGTTACATAATCCATCCAGACATGTAACGCTCTAATCAAATGTGATATGTCCAAAAACGCAACGTAATATAATTCAATTTATGTTATTCAGTTCAAAGTGAGATAATCTTTAATTCATCTCACATGTTAGATAATTAAATGTCATATTATTTCATTCAATACGTCACGTGTTATATATTTCGACTTGACGTGTTGCATAATTTGAATTGATTATCTTATTTAATTCCACGTCATAGTATGTTACATGTAATTCAGTATAATGCGTTATATAGTTCAACGTGGATGTTACATAACTGAATACGACATCTTACTCTATTGAACGCGAGATGTTACATATAATTCAACACTACACATTTACACACTTAGCTGTCTTATGGTTGACTGATATAAACAAGCCGTAAAATATCACGGACCAGTACATTATATACATTGTGGTAGGCATATGTACAGGACAGTTATACTCGCTCATAAAAAAAAAATATTCACCACGATGAACAAAACTTTATAACAAACTTTAAAAAAAAACTTACTGGGTTGATCTTTTACATGAGTTGAAAATGTCCACACACCCAAAAATAGAACACATTCATTTTCTATGTAAGAGTCACCAGGTAATTTATTGAAAAGACTCAACAGTTGTGTTTACTGTGTGGTATTAATTAAGTCTCCTTTACCTATATAAGTACACATATTTGACAGATCTTGATGTCATTTGAAAAGAATCTGAGACTCCTGGCAAACCTCAAAACGTTCAGAATGTTAAAAGAACCTAGATTTATTCTTTCTGAACACACAAAGAACATACTACGGTCCTGATGAACATTGTGAACAAATTCGGAATACAAAGACATTCAAAGTAACCTCCTCCTTCTCCCTGGACACCCTTCCCACAACACTATGCACGTCCCACTACATCTGTAAGAGCTGACAATATCACCGGGAGCTTAATTCCACACACATAGATTTATGACAGTTATGCCTGACTAATGCTCGCCTGGCATTTGCTCACAAGGGGAAGGAGCATGGAAGGAGCATGGAAGGAGCATAAGACCATAAAAATGTCTTGCTTATTTCACTCTGAACTTGACCAAAACTTCCCCCTCTGAGTTACTCCCTCCGTCCTGTATAAAACCCACAGATCCCACACAACTTTAGAGTCTCGGACGCTGTTTATCTTCATCTTCTTACCGGAGACTCTTAAGGGATACAGAAGTGATTTAAGTATACAGTAGTTTTGCGTAAATCAGCTGTGCTTTCTTGTATACTTTAATACCTGGGGAATCTCTCTCTCTCTCTCTCCTTTCCATAGAAACTTTGGCGTAAATTATTGTGTTTAGCGTAACTTTATGTGAAAATTATTCGTGTTTCACCTAACCCAACCAAACCTAATCTATGCTAACCTAACTCCCTTTATGATAATCTACCTTCATCTACCAGGTACAACAGCGTCAATACCTGCCTAATTATCTACCTGCCGTTTCTTATCACAGGTAAACACAATTGATATAAGATTTTTCCCTTACCCCTTTATTAACTCCTTCTCCTAGTCCCTTTACCACTCCCCGTTAACTCCTCCCCTTCCTGCCTCTCCCCTTCACCTCCTCCCTCTCACTCTCCTTTTAACTCCTTCCCCTCGCCTTTAACTTCTTCTCCCCCCCTTAACTCCTTCTCCCCAATCCTCTTTACTCTCCCTTTCCCTCGCCTTTAACCTCTTCTCCCCCCCTTAACTCCTTCTCCCCACTCCTCCTTACTCTCCCTTTAACTCCTTCCCCTCGCCTTTAACTTCTTCTCCCCCTTAACTCCTTCTTCTCCCCCCCCCTCCTTACTCTCCTTTTAACTCCTTCCCCTCGCCTTTAACTTCTTCTCCCCCCTTAACTCCTTCTCCCCAATCCTCTTTACTCTCCCTTTAACTCCTTCCCCTCGCCTTTAACCTCTTCTCCCCCCCTTAACTCCTTCTCCCCACTTCTCTTTACTCTCCCTTTAACTCCTCCCCCTCGCCTTTAACTTCTTCTCCCCCCTTAACTCCTTCTCCCCCCCTCCTTCTCCTTACTCGCCCCCTTCCCTACAACTTGTGTTATTATTACAGAAGTCATCAACGCACCTTCTAACACCTATTTTCTTTATTTACGACCTTAATGTGTGTGTGTGTGTGTGTGTGTGTGTGTGTGTGTGTGTGTGTGTGTGTGTTTGTGTGTTTTACTTTATGTTTATTGTTTGTAGATTATCAGGTTTTTATTTACTCTTTTTTTTCTTCGTTTTTACAAGTCGTTCTCTCTCTCTCTCTCTCTCTCTCTCTCTCTCTCTCTCTCTCTCTCTCTCTCTCTCTCTCTCTCTCTCTCACAGCTCTCTTACGCTGCCTCTCTTTCTTCTCTTCCTCTCTAAAGAAACTCCCAAGAGAAGATACTTTCCACCACGTTACTTCCCATTCTTATCATCCCTTGTCTCTTTATCCCCACTTTTATCATCTCTTTATTCTTTCCCGACCGTCCGCACTCTCACTCTTGGCTGTCTCCTGTTCCTTTTATACATTATCGCGTTATTGCTTCCTCTTTTTTTTCCTTTGCATAAAAATCATGACGCCCCATTTTTTTTTTTGGTGCAGTTCTTCGTCGTCGTCGTCGTCGTCGTCGTCGTCGTGGTCGTCGTCGTCTTCAGTCGTCTCCCCTCATTGTGTGTTGTCCTTATTGAATGACTCGGGCTAGGGTATTTCTTGTTACAAAATCCTCCCGGAACAACCTCAAAATCCTTTGATATATTTAAATCCTCCCTGAAATTCCTAAAATCCTCCCTGAAATTTATAAAATCCTCCCTGAAATTCCTCGAATCCTCCCTGAAATTCCCCAAATCCCTAACTATAATTCCCCAAATCCCCCATTTCCCTAATATCCTGAGCTAGGTGACAATTCTAATTTCTCTATCCCAATGTCCTGTATAATTAAATTCCCCTTTTATAAAATAAAATCTACGTAAACATTCTCGTTCTTCAATTCTAAGGATCTAATATATATTTTTTCTTTTTCTTTTTAATGTTTTTCATCTACAATATCACTGTGAAATAACTATATTTTCTTGTCTTGTAAGTAATTTTTTCCTTCAAAATTTGTGACCTAAAAGATAACAATGTTTTACTTGTCTTTAATATATTGCTTTTAAAATCACAATGTCATCAGCAAAACTCTATATTTTCTTAACATTAAACATCTTAATCAGTAACAGGTCTTAATCTTCCATAATTTGTATGTCTTAAAATATAATAATTCTGCTTTCCTCTTTATTTTTACTTTGTGTTCTAATATTCATCACTAGGAAAGTTTTAAGTAATTTTTTCCTTTTTTTTTTTTTTTTTTGCAATCCTGATGACTCAAGAGAGTTGTATTTTCCTGGTCCATTATTCACCAGCGTCATACTACCATTAGGAAAGATTCAGGTTCTTCAATTTACATCTTTACCAGAGAAAGTCTGGCTTGTGTGTCTGACAAGTTCAGTGTTGTATACCCTTTTATTACCCTCGACTGTATAACATGCTCTTTGATGTCCGCGTCGTGTTGAGTGTCGCCTCTCTGCAATTTTCGTGGGGTTCCTCTCTCTCTCTCTCTCTCTCTCTCTCTCTCTCTCTCTCTCTCTCTGCCTTTCATTCCATTTTATATCCCTCCCTTTTTCTCTTCCTTATTTGCTAACATTCTCTTTTGTTTATCTTCCCTTGATTTACTGTACCTCCCATGGCTATTCCTTCTTCTTCCGTCTGATTTATTCTCCCTCCCTCTGTCTCCCTCTTTAGTTTATTTTTTACTCTCTGTACCTCTCGTTATCTGATCCTCTTTTCAAACAGTCTCCTTCTTTCTCTATTGTTTACGTTCTTCCTCTTTCACTCAAGTTTGCTCTCCCTTCCTCTTTAGTTCAGTCTCCTCTCTTCCCCTTCGTCTAATTACCATCTTTATTGGATATTCTCTGTTATTTCCTCACACACACACACACACACACACACACACACACACACACACACACACACACACACACACACACACACACACACACACACACTCATTTTAATTCACCATAACCTCTCACCTTTCCATCATTTCGTCTCTATTTCGTTATATTATTAAATAAGAACCAAATTTAATGTTTAAGATATGCAAGTAAAAATACATTGTTTTCTTCATTTAACTCATAATATTTTCACCATTTCAATTACCTGCCCCTTGAAAACTGTTAATTAAAACACCTCGAGAGATAATGTCAGAATATTTGAGTGTTTCTCTGACAGATGCATTCATTAGTTACTCTCTCTCTCTCTCTCTCTCTCTCTCTCTCTCTCTCTCTCTCTCTCTCTCTTTTCCTTACTTCCTATCTTCTTCACTTCTCTTGCTAATAATTATCACCACACTTAAATCACCATCAGTTCGTACCATTACAAGTGTTTGTTATCACCTGTTCTCAATTCCTCCTCTTCCTTTATCATCACAAGCATCCATCACATTCACTTCATCACAGCTTCAAGTTAATACAAGTTTATTATAGTAATTAAAATGTTTTTTCCCTCTTTTACACAAGCTAATTTACACCTCAACTTCATTACCCTTTCATTTACGCTTAAACTTATATTCACCTAAACTTCCTGACAACTTACTGGCGTCTAAAGTTCCTGACAACTCACTGACACCTAAAGTTCCTGACAATTCACTGACACCTAAACTTTACACCTAGCACCCCCTAACACCTGTTTAAACAATCAGTTATTTACAGATGCAAGACGAACAGGTGTGGGGGGGAGGGAGGGGGGAACAGAGAGTGTCAATTTGTCCCCATAATCACTTGTACTACATCACAAAACCAATTAACAAACCCAATTTGCCAACTTGGATAATGTGTTATTGGGCGTTAGTTTACTCCATTAACAAGTGATTAGTTGGTAATTGAGGGGGGGGGGGGGTCGGAGGGAAGGGGAGGTGGTTAATAGTGATGTTTGTATCCTAACAGTGTGAATGGATTTTATTTTATTTCTTTTTTAATTTGTCTCTTTCATAAGGTGTTGTAGTGGCTGGTATAGAGACTACGAGCAGGACAAAGGGTGTAGCCCCGGCACGGTGTTGTCCTGCTGTGGTGAAAAGTAATTATTGATCAAAGGGCCACGTAAGTGCTTGTGGCTGCTGTGTAAGTCACTATAAGTCAAGCAGTTTCGTCTCTACATCCCTCTCTCGAAAATGGGGAAGGAGGGGGGAGGGGGGGGGAGAATTTTGACTTTAGTGAAAACAAGTACAAGTCACTGGTATAAAGTTGACTCAGCGTAAATAATGTTCTCTCCGTCAGTGGTTGAGTGAGTTAGATCAAGTGACAAATAAAAACAGTGAAGGAGAGTGCTCGTCACGCAGGAGAAAACAGAAAATGAAGTCAAGAGAAGATAGTGAACCTGCGATGTGTCCTCAGTTACATGGAACACCTTGAAGTTATTCTACACGAGAGATTGATAAGTAAACTCTATTCATGTTTATATACTCAACATTCCACCGGAGAGAATGTTGGATGTATACGTCCTTTATAATGTGACCTCCTGTACTTAACATCCAAATAAAACTCTAAAAATAAATAAAAAGCCACAGTAAAAATAAAAGTCATGGTCTCAACTCTGTTCGGGACACACCTGACAGCCGCTCTACACCTGACAGCCGCTCTACACCTGACAGCAGCTCAACACCTGCAAGATCAACGACCATACACTTCCTGGAACAAACATAACTCGTCTGTCTATGTTTTTATGTGTGTGTGTGTGTGTGTGTGTGTGTGTGTGTGTGCCTCCACCTATATCTATGACTAAAGGATGTAAAGCGAGTATGAGTCTATTCTGTATTATATTTTCTAAAGGCAGAAAATAGTTGATATCTTGAAGCTATATCCATTGATCCATATATTACACCAAGTATGTATTATGTAATAGCCAATACAGCACGACAACAAACTGAGGGCTGGGTTGTGAAAGATCTTCTGTAATCCTTTAACGCCTACAGGACGATGATGGGATGCACAATAAACTAGTCATTTCTGGCGACAAAATTGGAAAATTCAATTCGCTGCCACAGCAACATCACTCACCCACCATAACACCCACCTATTTTTAAGACCTGCGCTTGCTCCCCCCCTCCTTCACCTCACCCTGCTTCCCTTCCTCCTTCACCTCACCCTGCTTCCCTTCCTCCTTCACCTCACCTTGCCCCCTTCCCTCCTTCACTTCATCCTACCTCCTTCCCTCCATCACTCCACCCTGCTTGCCCCGCCGCCCCCCTCCTTTACTACTTGATCACTTCCTTCCCTCTACATCAACGAGCCCTTAGACAATACACCAACTATTTACGGGCGTCACACTGTTCCTGGTGAAGAAGGTACTCCACTTACCACCTTAATTCACTTCCTTAACATATTGATCCTAGCAAGTGTCTACGTGATGGCAATTACACGATAGTTGTGTAAATGATTGTGAGGGGCGATATGATCGAGGTGTATAAATGGAAGTCAGGGTTAAACAAAGGTGATATAACAAAGGTACTTAAACTATCCAACCAGGAGCGAACTCGTAGCAATGGTTATAAATTAGACAAATTTAGATTTAGGCGCTAGATAGGTAAACACTGGTTTGTAAATAGAGTAGTGGATGAGCGAAACAAGTTACCAAACATCATCATTAACTCGAATACGCTGGATAGCTTCAAACATAGGTTGGATGGATATACTGTATGAGCGATAGGGGTTGGGTGTAAACGGGACTGCCTAATATGAGCCAATAGGGCCGCTGCAGTTTCCTCCATTCTTATGTTCTTTGTTCTTATGTAGTCTGGCAGCTATGGGGTAGTTAAGTAGTTACACGGCAGTTATGCGATAGTTATGTGGTGGTTAAGTAGTTGTATCGTAGCAGTGTGGTGGTTATGTAGTTATAAGATGGCAGTATGGTAGTTAGGTACGAATATGGAGGTTACACATGGTTACACATGGTTGTTGGGTATTTTATACATTAGTTACATCGGTAATGTAGCTACACGGTAGTTAAGACGTTAATCATTGGTTGCAAGATAGTTTAAGAAGTTACACTGTTATGATACGAAGTTACAGGAAAAAATACACTATTCTGGCTACCGAAAATCACATGATAATAAAAAAAAATTACCGTTTAGTTATATCATAATTACGTGACACAAAAATACATATGCCTGTTACTGGTACTTAGACGCTAATTATTACACCGTTACTCATTAGTTACACGGTAGTTATGTAGTTCGCTGGTAATTACACAAACAGTCGTATAAGTCTCGGTGATTTTTAACCCCTACAAACAACAAGAAAAACGTAAGTTAATTCTAAACTTATCGAGCAAAAAGGTGTACCAGGTGCAATCTGGTTTGGTTAATTCCCATCTGTTCTGACGCGAAAAACCTGAACCGAATGAGTTGAAGCGGAGATTTGGTTAACTGGTGGGTGTATGGTTGAGTAGTCTCTCTCTCTCTCTCTCTCTCTCTGGTGTTCGTGGGTATTTGACTGAGTTAAACAGACACACACATAAAACACACACACACATAAACACACACACACACACACACAGAGCGGTGAGTATTCGGTTGGCTTGACTTCAGTTTTCCATCCCACGGTCGGACAGACACCGTCCACATCTTCACGTACGAGGCGTTTTGGCCATTTTAATTTCCTGAATTCGTCTTTGATCAAAGGAACACTCGCTGTTACCTTCTGCCCGCTGGCCTGACCGTGTGGTGGGTGTCTGGGATGGTGACAAGTGGCTAGGAAAATGTCTCACTGAGGAATATGTCTCACTGAGGAATATGTCACATTGAGGAAAATGTCTCACTGAGGAAAGATTGAAAGGAAGGTGTCCCACTGAGGAAAGATTGTAAAGAAGGTGTCTTACTGAGGAAAGATTGTAAGGAAGGTGTCTCACTGAGGAATATGTCTCACTGAGGAATATGTCTCACTGAGGAAAATGTCTCACTGAGGAAAGATTGTAAGGAAGGTGTCTCACTGAGGAAAGATTGTAAAGAAAGTGTCTTACTGAGGAAAGATTGTAAGGAAGGTGTCTCACTGAGGAAAGATTGTGAGGAAGGTGTCTCACCGAGGAAAGATTGTAAGGAAGGTGTCTCACTGAGGAAAGATTGTAGGAAGGTGTCTCACTGAGGAAAGATTGTAAGGAAGGTGTCTCGCTGAGGAAAGATTGTGAAGAAGGTGTCTCACTGAAGAAAGATTGTAAAGAAGGTGTCTTACTGAGGAAAGATTGTAAGGAAGGTGTCTCACTGAGGAGAATCTTTTGATGCATTTTTTGTAAGACTGAAAAGATGTTGAGAGGAAGTTGATGTTTGTCCTGGAAATTCTCAAGTTTGAGAAGAGACACAACTCAAGACAATCATTTTAACGGGTATTCGAGATGAAGAGCTAGTTCAGCGTTTCATTTCACTTGACCCCACTTCCTCCCTTCAAGATGTTGTTACAATATGTCGAGCGTACTAGGCCGCCAGGTGTGCGACTTCAGCTTTACGCTCCCAACCTGACCAGGTGAGGGCGGTGTCTTCCTACAGAAAGGGTAAAAAGCAGCAAGGTAACCCCACCCCTCACCCTCCAGCTACACCTTCAGCAGCAGCTTTGTGTAACAGCTGCGCGAGACAGCATGATGCTTCCCAGTGTCCAGCTGCTCAAAGCGTGTGCAGAAGTTGCGACCGCCAGGGTCACTGGGCTTACACAGTCAATTGCCCTGCTAGCAAAGTTCAGTGCAGACTTTGTGGTCGTGTGGGCCATTATGACAAATGTTGTCGTAAGAAGACACAGAAAGGACACCACCAAGGATCCAAGAAGTCATCCTCAGGTAGTGTTGGAACGCCCCCTCCTTCTGGCAAGCATCAAGCTGCTGTGCCCAGTCGTCCCTGCCGTCGTGTACATTGTTCCACAGACACGACGCCCCAGCACATCAGTGTCGTCATTTCTTACGGTAACTTGTCATCCAGTCTTCAGATGTTACCTGACACCGGTGCTGACGTCTCAGTAATTGGTCCACAAAACTTAGCAAGTTTGGGAATACCCCGGAGCAACCTACAGCCCCCTCCTCAGACAACGAAACTGACAGCTGATGGTTCCAAGATGGCTCCAGCTTTGGGATCTTTCTGGGCTACTCTTACCTTTGGTAAGCAGTCTTGCTCAGCCCGGATTGATGTTCATGATGGGATCCCGACTCCGCTTTTATCATATGGCCATTGTCAAGAGTTGGCCATTATTTCCAAGGAATTCCCCAAACCTATTTTAAAGGTCACCCACGTCAACAGGTTGAAGGAACTCCCTATCTCTACTAACTCGTCCCCTTCTGATGCAAGAGCTTACCTTCTCAAGGAGTTTGCTGACGTGTTGGTTACGAAGAAATCTTTAGGATCCACACCACTCAAGCCGATGGTGGGTCCACCTATGAAGATTTATCTTAAGGATGGTGCCACATCCTTTGCCATCCACACCCCTCGTTTGATTCCTCACGCCTACAAGGAGCTAGTTAGACAAAAGCTTGACTCCATGGTTGCTCAGGGAATCATCAAGCCGGCCGGAGACGAACCTTCACCTGGGTGCCACCCTCTCGTCCCCGTCGCCAAACCTCGTGGTGGAGTACGGATCACCACCGATCTGTCAAAACTTAGCCAGCAAGTTTCCCGTCCAGCCCACCCTTCACCCACACCCTTCGCAGCTGTTCGAAATGTGGACCCGAAGGCGAAGTTTTTTACAACGATGGACGCCTTATGTGGTTATTGGCAGATCGAGTTGGCCGAAGAAGACCAGCATTTGACTACATTCATCACACCATCACACACTATGTTGAAATGCACTGTAGTTTGAGCTTTTCCCCATCTAGTTATTATATATCTTATTTGTATCACTTACGTTACTTGTATATTATTTATAATTCAAAACCCATTCCCAAAATATGTAACTGTATATTTTCAGCCTTCTGGCTGCCAAGCTCTTTCAATAAACTGTTAATTATTATTATTATTATTATTTTTATTATTATATGAGTATTGCAGAGGCCCCATGGGATTTGCCGCTACGGGCGATGGATTCTGTCAACGTGGTGACGCGGCCCTTCAAGGAGTCACGAATTGTGTCAAGGTGGTTGATGATATTTTACTCCATGACGAAGACTACTGTGCCCACCTCTCCCGAATATATGAAGTTCTCACCAGATGTCGAAAGTACGGGATTACCCTCAACGCTGACAAGTTTGTAGTCGCCGCACCATCAGTGAACTTCTGTGGGTACACTCTCTCAGCATCAGGTATCGCAGCTGACCCGGAGAAATTAAGTGGAATCAGGGATTTTCCAACCCCTGCCAACCTGACAGACCTCCGTTCTTTTTTGGGTCTGGTCAATCAGCTGGCTGAATTTTCACCTGACATCTCCGCCGCAGCCCAGCCGTTACGCCCCCTGCTGAGCCCCAGGAGGACATTCCTGTGGACCCCAGATCATCAAGAGGCCTTCCAGCGAGTCAAGCAGGCCCTCTTAAGTCCACCTGTCCTCGCCTGTTACGACCCAGCCCTACCCACCGTCCTCCAGACTGACGCCTCCAGACTCTACGGCGTTGGTTACGCCCTTCTGCAGGACCATGGCGGTGGACAACTCCGCTTAATTCAGTGTGGATCCCGGTTCCTGACGGACGCCGAGACCCGATATGCCACGATTGAGCTGGAGATGTTGGCTGTTGTCTGGGCGATGGCGAAGTGCCGCTTCTACCTGATAGGACTTCAGCACTTCACCCTCTTCACGGATCATCGCCCTCTTGTACCTATTATCAATCACTACTCTTTGGATGCAGTAGAGAATCCTCGCCTTCAACGTTTGAAAGAGAAGCTCTCGCCTTATCTCTTCACGGCTGTGTGGCGTGCGGGTAAGCTGCTGTGCATCCCGGATGCCCTGTCCCGCGCCCCTGTCAGTCGCCCCACCCCAGAGGACGAGATGTTGTGTTCTACAGCTGCTGCATCCCTCAAGTCAGTAGTCTCATTGAAGGCCGTCTTCACATCAGAAGAGTCTACAGCACCGGATGCAGACAAGACCCTTGAAGATCTCCGCACCGCAGCCCGGGCCGACCCTTCCTACATCCGGCTCGTCGACTGTGTGTCCCAGGGATTTCCATCTAACCGATACGACCTTCATGAATCGCTACTCCCGTACTGGAAGATACGCGAGGACCTCTATTGTGACGGAGACCTCGTCTTGTATGGTCCACGAGTAGTCATTCCTGCTGCCCTACGCCGCCGTACCTTGACCCGCCTTCACGACAGCCATCGAGGAGTGGAGGCCACCAAGCGACGGGCGAAGCAGACTGTATTTTGGCCCGGAATCGACGCGGACATTGCAAGTACCGTCCGTGCCTGTGAGCCGTGCCAGACTCTGCAACCCAGCCAGCAACAGGAACCTTTAATGTGCGACGATAACCCTTCAAGACCCTTCGAGTCTGTGTCGGCCGACTTCTTTGCAGTGGCAGGGAAGTCCTTCCTCGTCATTGCCGACCGATTGTCTGGATGGCCTGTTGTCGTCCCCTGTGGTAGTGATACAACGGCTACTGCTACCATCCGGAATTTCAGACATTACTTCAGAGAAGTTGGTGTTCCCCTCCGCCTCAGGACTGATGGAGGACCCCAGTTCACCAGCCACGAGTTCCGGGACTTCATGGACCGTTGGGGAGTCCGTCATGTCGTGACCTCGCCCCACTACCCCCAGGCGAATGGACACGCTGAAGCCGCAGTCAAGACTGTTAAACACCTGATCCTTAAGGTGTCACCCTCAGGAAATATCGACTGCGAGGATTTCGATCGAGGTTTGTTAGAGTTACGCAACACCCCGAACTTCACCGGACGCTCCCCAGCCCAGGTTCTATATGGACATCATCTCAGGTCTTGTGTTCCTGCCCACCCGAAGTCTTTTTCTCAAGAATGGCAAGCCAAGACTGAAGAATGTGACCGCCGTGCAGCAGAACGAGCCGCAGATGTCGCTGCTCGGTACGACTGTCATGCCCGCCCCCTTCCCAGGTTGAGTATCGGCCAGCAGGTCAGGATTCAAGATCCGGTATCTCACCGCTGGGACAAGGTTGGGGTTGTCATGGGTATTGGCCGGTCCAGGGACTACCAAGTGCGTCTTCCTAGTGGTAGAGTATGGTGGAGGAACCGTCGTTTCCTCCGACCTGTGGAGCTGCCAAGTGTTGACCCTTCCCCAGTAGAGTCCCCTAATGCTGATGTCTTTACAGTAAATCCATCCCCACCTTGTGTTTCTGCCCCAGTACTCCGCAGGTCCGAGCGACTCAGAAACAAAAGGTCCGCTCAAGATGAAACTATGAGCATATAGGGGGAGGGAGGTGTATAATATGGACACGAAGTAGTACCTTAAGCTGTGTATTCTTATATTACTCTATTAATTTTGTATAGTAAAGTATTACAGAAAATGTATTAATCCTATGTAATATTTCCATTTATTATGCACCATGTTATGTATGTGAATTATCATATTTACATATTATGTATTCAGCTTGTGAATGCTGGCATCTGTACATGCCAGCGCGGAGTGATACAGAGAGTTGAGATCACTAGTCCTTATGGTGTGGAAGCCAGTTTCTTTGTTCCTCTGTATTTATCTCCCGTACGAGAATAAGAACCCATTTTCAAGATAAGTGTTTGCGTATACCCTCCGTAGTGTAGAACATTTTGGGGGCATCAAAGACAAACATAGAGAAAGATTGTAAGGAAGGTGTCTCACTGAGGAAAGATTGTAAGGAAGGTGTCTCACTGAGGAAAGATTGTAAGGAAGGTGTCTCACTGAGGAAAGATTGTAATGAAGGTGTCTTACTGAGGAAAGATTGTAAGGAAGGTGTCTCACTGAGGAAAGATTGTGAGGAAGGTGTCTCACTGAGGAAAAATTGTGAGGAAGGTGTCTCACTGAGGAAAGATTGTGAGGAAGGTGTCTCACTGAGGAAAGATTGTGAGGAAGGTGTCTCACTGAGGAAAGATTGTGAGGAAGGTGTCTCACTGAAGAAAGATTGTGAGGAAGGTGTCTCACTGAGGAAAGATTGTGAGGAAGGTGTCTCACTGAGGAAAGATTGTAAGGAAGGTGTCTCACTGAGGAAAGATTGTAATGAAGGTGTCTTACTGAGGAAAGATTGTAAGGAAGGTGTCTCACTGAGGAAATATTGTGAGGAAGGTGTCTCACTGAGGAAAGATTGTGAGGAAGGTGTCTCACTGAGGAAAGATTGTGAGGAAGGTGTCTCACTGAAGAAAGATTGTGAGGAAGGTGTCTCACTGAGGAAGGGTTGTGAGGAAGGTGTCTCACTGAGGAAGGGTTGTGAGAGAAATACCTCAATAATAGGAGAGAAAAAAGGAAACGAATGGAAAGAGAAGAAGAAGAGGCGAGAAGAGAAAATTATATAAATATGAAAATAACAATAACAAGAAAAAGCAGATGAAGAACTAACAAAAACCAAATAAAAGAGTACATAGAAGAGACAAAGGAAGAAAACGATAACAAAGAATAAAAAAAAGACTCAGAAAATGAAGAAAAGGATCAAAGAATCCAAGAGGAAAGGAAAGAGATCAAGAGATAATGAAAAAAAAAGCAACACACACACTCACACAAGGCGGCTAAACCACCTCCCCCCCCCCCCCTCCTCCTCCTCCTCCCCAGCCAGTTTGTGTACCGCGGCTGGAGGCTTTTAACACCAAGACGCCCAGCCCCTTCCACCCTCTCCCCTCCCGCTTCCTCTCACCTGATCCAATTATCAACACCTGAGCTCCGTAGTCTTAAAAATTTCCCCTCCCCCCCCCCCCCCCATTAGATTTTCTCGTAACTGTTGACGTGAAAATACACTCAGTGCCTTGGTTCGCGCCCTTAAAGACTTGCAGCAACTTTACATGTTAAATATTCTAACCTTGTGACTGGATACGTGATGACCTATACATCTATTGTCTTGCCTTAGGTTAGGTTAGGTTAGGTTAGGTTAGGTTAGGTACAAAGATGTAAAGTAAAATGGCATCTATGCTGCATGAAGATTGTACACGTGATTAATATCCGTTTGTTTGTTTGTTTGTTTTAGGGGGGAGGAGGAAGGGTTAGAAGTCAGCCTGTACCTCCTGCCTGCCTGCCTACCTCATCCCCGTCTCCTCTTCCTCCTTCACACTGTAAACCTTCCTTCATGTATAAATATTTTTCTTCTTGTTTATTCACCTCACTCACTTACTCACTTTGCAAGTCTTCATCGCTGCTGGTCATCATCAAGAGTAACTAACTTCCACACACACACACACACACACACACACACACACACACACACATATATACACTCCCCCCTTCATACCCTGTCATTCGTCCTCTTTAACTGCCTCGTCAGATGGTCTTAGTTGTGGTGTTCCCTTCCCCACCACATGTCCATCCAGGCTTTATATCTGTCCCCTCACCCAACCCAACACCAGCACCTCCACTCCTTCATTTATCACTTACTTTCTCTCTATTTATCTTCACTACTCGGTACACCACATAGCAGAAGCATCAGTTAAAAAAAAAAAAAAAAAAAAAAATTAGATATATTAAAAAAATTCCGCCATTGTTTTCAATTTATTTTCGTTATCTGATTAAATACGGACTCTGAATATAAAGTTTTTCGTTGTACCTTGAGAATACGTTTCGGTAATTCGATTTTCTAGCTTCTTACATTACGACAGATGCCTTACAACACACTATCATTGGATAACTGGATTACGAATGTTTATATAACGATAATGGCTAAATATATCGAATATATAAACATATGTAAATAGCCTTTGGTGTTTATATTGTCTAATTTGGTTATATTATCTGTTTAGTGTTGGTATAATTGTTTTGCGGGGGAGGGGGGAAGGATTCTGTGTGTGTGTGTGTGTGTGTGTGTGTGTGTGTGTGTGTGTGTGTGTGTGTGTGTGTGTGTAAACTCCCAACCTCTCAGCACTACACTACACAAACTAGACGCACATTGGGTCCTGATTCTCAAAAGCTCCTAAGATGAAAATTCCTCTCATATGATGATATAAGAACATACCTAACCGAGTGACTTGATATAAAACACAAATAATATTCAAACATATTATCAAAATTACTTAGAAACCTGAACTATATTAGATTGTCTTAGCACTAGTTAAGAGACAAGATTAACAGAGAGGATTTATGGAAGAATTTTGAATGTTAATTGTTTCCTTAATTGGTTTCAGTGTAATTTTTATGTAGGTAAGAGTTTCAGTGTAATTTTGATGTACTGTAGGTAAGAGTTTCAGTATAATTTTGATGTACTGTAGCTTAGAGTTTCAGTGTAATTTTTATGTAGGTAAGAGTTCCAGTGTAATTTTGATGTACTGTAGGTAAGAGTTCCAGTGTAATTTTGATGTACTGTAGGAAAGAGTTTCAGTGTAATTTTGATGTACTGTAGGTAAGAAGTTCAGTATAATTTTGATGTAGCTAAGAGTTTCAGTGTAATTTTGATGTAGCTAAGAGTTCCAGAGTAATTTTGATGCAGTCTTTGATAATTATTAGTATTGTGTATCTTAGCTTAATAGTCAACCAATTATTTGATTTCTTACGATGATTATTAATTATACTAACCTCTGAAAATCTGGACCCAGGGGAAAGACTCTCACCCTCTCTGTCTGTAACCCGTGACCCTTCTTCTCTCTCTATCTCTCTCTCACATTTTTTATTACTTCCCCTTACTCCCCTCTCCATTCACCTACCCTCTCTCCTCCACACTCATCTATTCTCATCTCTTTTAATTTCACTTTCATCCGATTTATTTACCTCTTTTTTATTATTTCTTCTTCCATCATTATTTTATTTGTGTTAATTTTATCTTTTTTTCCTCTTCTCTTTTCATTTCTCCTTTCTCTTATTTTATTGGTTTCTTTAATCTCATCTTCGTTATTTTTTTTCTTCAATTTTTTATCCTCTTTCTCTTTCCCGTCTTTGTTGTTTTCTCTTATTCTCGTTTTCATCAGTACTTTCAATTCCTCTCCCCTTTATCACCCTTCCTTGTTGTCTTCTCTTCGTATGTCTCCCCTTCTTCTTTCTTCCAACACCACTGTCTTCTTCTTCGTCTTCTTCTTCTTCTTCTTCTTCTTCTAGCAAACAATGAAGAATTTACCCTCATTCTTTCATATCTGGCTTAATTAATTCCAAACATAACATACTTGTTCCTTGCCTCAATGCCCACTCTCCCCACCATCCCGAAAGTAAGTATTTATTTATTTTCAATTCGTCAAAGGTCAAACAACCCTCCCTAACTACCACCCCCCCCCCCCACAAAAAAAATTTTAGTTGTTTTTCAGTCAACCATTATAGTAATTGTGATCTAAGTAAACACAGGAGTATCATAACAAAACAAAAACAAAATCAGACAAATATTATATAAAAAATTAATAAATTGTGTATTATTTTAATTGTTCTATAAAGTCATATGTGAGTAAACAGTCCATATTTTTTTTCTTGTTTCTGCCTATTTTTCTTTATTGTTATATATTCCACTATATTCTCCTTTACTCTATTCGTCTTCATCATCCTTCCTATACCTCTCTCTTCTTCTTCTTCTTCTTCTTCTGTTTTATCTTGCTTTCTTCTTGATCTTCGTCATTCTTCTCCTCCTTCATCCTCTTGGTACTTCCCTTTACGTTTCTCTTATTTTCCTTCTTTCCTTATTCCTACCTCTTTCTTTCTTCCTTCCTGCTCTCTACTCTTCCTTCCTCATTCCCTTCCCTCCCCTTCCATCCATCCTGTTCCTCTTATTCTTCCTATCTCTCATTCTCAATTCTGTCTTTTTCATCTGTACCTCTCTCTCTCTCTCTCTCTCTCTCTCTCTCTCTCTCTCTCTCTCTCTCTCTCTCTCTCTCTCTCTCTCTCTCTCTCCTTTGTTGCCTGGCGTGTCAATTTTCACTTCATTTCCACAGCAATTATTATTTAACAAACTAATAAATAAACAAAGAGAGAGAGAGAGAGAGAGAGAGAGAGAGAGAGAGAGAGAGAGGAGAGGACATTCTACCTCTCCCTCACCAGCTGTAGAGTTCCCATGTATCCTCTCTCTCTCTCTCTCTCTCTCTCTCTCTCTCTCTCTCTCTCTACAAACTGAGGTAATGACTCCACCATCTGTAGTCTCATTCCCAGAGTCGGCCGACATATTATTCCTAAACTTTGACAGGAAAAACAAAAGGGGACATTCTTGTGTGTGTGTGTGTGTGTGTGTGTGTGTGTGTGTGTGTGTGTGTGGGGTGGGGGGGGGGGGAAGTGTTTTTTATGGCGCAGGAAATGTTTCGGACACAAACTCGCTTCAGTCTACATAGTACACTACTACCACTGTATAAACAGAATTTTACCGCTGAGTCACAGGAACCACTACTGCGTCAAGAATCACTACTGCGTCATAAGGAACCACCACTGCGTTAACAGGAACCACCACTGCGTCAACAGAAACTTACACAACAGCAACAGAAATTTACACTTCAACAGGAATGGAAACTTACAAAACAGCAACAGATAACAACAAGAAAACAGTAATATATCAACAGAAGTTTACACTGCATACGACACCACCGCTACACCGTTAATAAGACAACAGTAAACAGTACCGCCACCCCCCCCCCCCCACAACAGTTGTAACAGTATAACTTTAGAGACAAATTTATTATCCTCCTTCTAAACTTCTTCTTTCTCCTCCTCTTCTTCCCCCTCTTGCTCCTCTTGCTCCTCCTCTTGCTCTTCCTCTTCCTCCATTATCCATTTAAGCCACTTTTTATTCTTGTTTTATTTACCTTAAGTGCTCCCTAAACTTTCTTAAAAAAATAGTTTTGACTACAAGAGTTTTTTTTTATGATCTACTTACATTATATACTTTTCCTTACTTAACAAAGACAAGTAAGCAACAAGGACATTAAAAGAGTAAAACAAAACAAGAAAAATGTGTATAATAGGAACAAAAATGTATTGAGGATTTGAACTTATTGACATGCTATCTAAGTCTCAACGGGATCCTTCTGTAAGTGGACAAACGACGCTAAAATGTTAAGAGTCAGATAAATAGAAAGATGGGAGAGAAAGAATATAAGAAAGAAATAAGGAAAGAAAGATTGAAGCAAAATAACGTAAGGAAAAAACTAAAGAAAGATGGGATGGAAATAGTGTAGGAATAAAATAATGAAGAAAATACGAAGACACAAAGAAGGAAGAAAAAATTAAATAAAGAGAAAGAAAGAGAATGAAGACATAATGGTTGCCCCTCGTGTACGAGGATGACCGGCCCAAGGGCCACCTAGGCTTCAATTTGTTTAAGGTGTAGAACCTGTCGCCAACACAACAACCACACCCTAAGTTAACGAGCTGCATGACCCAGTGTCAAGGAATAGTCCGAGAAGACCGGACAACTCGCCAACTGCACTGGCTAACCATTACCCCGGAACACGACCCGCAAATCGATTAACATCCAGGTTCCCAATTACTGCTGGCGTAAATAAACTTGCCCATACTTTCACCCTGCCCAGGAATCGAACCCGGGACCACTCGCTTGCGAGGCGAGCATGTTGACCTTTACACCACAGGTGTACCACACAAGAGACACACCGTAAAACACACCACTTCAGAAACACGTATAATTCTATCAAATATCTCATTACTGTTACTTTTTCGTCACAAAATAACACTCCTTTCACGAGTATTAATAAGACCTTGCTATAATTTCAACACCATATTTTTCTTTTTAATTATTGTACTTTACACTCCATGACACTCACCTGTTACATCACCCCCCCCCCCCCAGGTGTGTCACTGTCGACTGATACAATCTTACCAACAGTAATTATAGTCAGTGACAAACAGTGTAAGTGACCTACGTACTTAAGAGCTATTTGTCTTTATTTTTTAGCTCTGTGATGGACCAGGGGAGATATACAAAACAGTACAGTAGGTCCTCTGAAATGTATTATAACTACTAAATAACTTATATTCAGGATATTTTAGCTAAGTAAACTATGGATATGAATGATGAATATATAAGGTTGAAATGTGTAATAGAGATGGGTGTTTGACCTACACTTAACGAGATGTTTGTGTATGGAAAGAGTATAGGAGTGACACAGGAATGAAAGAGAGGAATGACGATGTAATTCGACTACTGGAACTCCTCGAGAACAGGGTTGGCATGAGAAAGGAAAACATGTATTGTGGTTGGGAATTAAATGGAAGGATAATGGAGTGACTAAGAAATAATGGTAATAAACTGAAAGTGAAGAGACAGATTGTGTGACATTAATTACAGGGATGTAAGGAGGAGGTAAAGGACTAGTCGTTGATGAGGTGTTCATAATTTGTTGTGTTACTCCAAACGTGAGGACATTATCACATGTAGAGGCACATATGGCCATTGTAAAGACTAAGAAGGTAAGTCATTATGTGTTACTAAAATATGAATAACCTCAGATAATTTCATAATAATTTCATGAGTTTCGCGATGATCGAGCTAAGAAATATAGATCGATAATAAGATGGAGATGAATAATCTTTTTTTGGGGTGTTGGAATAGATTAATATTATTTAATTATCAAGACGAAGGAGCCTCATAAGAAGTATAAGAAGCTTTAGAGAAAACGGAAACAAAGTAATTTGCATCTTCTTGACGATGAGACGTGGGATACAATTACGTTCTGGGACTTTCATATAAATCTTGAATGGAGGGAAATAAAAACTTATGGCGACTATACAATTAACGCGGCTGAAGGGAATAAGACCAGCCTGTTGAAGTAGCAGTGGGAGAAGAACAACGTCACCAGGAGCGAGGGATGAATCTTGAGGAACGTAGAAAAACTGTCTTATCTTGGGCTGTCTTGGCTGTTATACATGTAAGATTTAAGACGATAGTGTAGAAAAGTTACCATAAAATCACTTCGTTAATGGTACAGGAAGATGAGAATTTGTTATAGACTGAAGGAAATATTAGTTTGTTGCCTTTTTTATATATCTGTTATGGTTGTGGTGTTAGTTGTGTTACCTGTTGGAGGCTTGTTGTATTTGGGAGAAGGATTGAAAAGCTTGTTTGAATAAGATATACAATTAGATTATTAATGGAGTTTCTTGATATCAATTCTACTTTATCATTACAAACTATTATTAGTCTACTTCTTCACAAACTATTAGTCTAACATCTCATTACAAACTACTTTAATCTACTATATCATTACAAACTATTATTAGTCCAATTTCCCCATTACAAACTGTGTCGTATTATGTTTAATAAAAGATCTTAATCACTGATACCAAAGACAATTATTTCTTCCCCTGTCACCTCATTAGTCTCTAGTGGCACAAGATACCTGGGTAAGACTTTATTACACTATGGATCCAATTATTACTACACCAGTGCAAAAGGTTCATCCAACACACTTGTTAAAATGTTTCCTAGACCCCCTGATCGCCAAATCGTCCCCCTGATCGCCAAATCGTCCCCATGATCGTCAACTCGTCTCCATGATCCCAATTACTAGATTAAACTAACAGAAGAATCTCAGAGAATCCCATCAGGTAATTCTCCCTTGTTTCTCTCTCTCACATCGTATACAAAAGAGTGAGTCTGGTTCATATTGTTGTCACTGCCTTTTGATCACACAATCTTTTCAATGTTACAGAAACTTTTAAACTTCCCAGAACCTCACAGAAAAAGTTCGTCGTCACAGTTCCAAGGAGGTCCATTGTGCCAGTGATGATTAAGGAGACTTCTTAAAAGACAACAAGAAATAATAGAGAGAAAGTTCGAATTAGCAGAAAAATGTCAGGTGATGTTAGGATTATTGAAGCACTAAAAACTATGTATGTACTGTATATATCTGCCGATGAATTTCTAAGTTTTGATACTGGGTTTATTTTAGTGATTAGAGTTATTAAATACCATTCAATAAGTGCTATAGTGCTATAGGGTTTAACTGCTAAGGGTCATTAAACACCATTCATTTGGTTTTAGTTTTCGTTGATTTGGTCTAGTTTTAGGTACTTCAACTGCCAGGGTCATTAGTTCAATAGTGTTGGGTATATCAACAACTTAAGAATGAAGAAACCGAGACAGGTGACACGAATTGGAAACTATCGATCATTTAGTATTAAGTACAACATTGTCATATGCAAATTAACTTGAGTACAGCATTGCCAACTGCAGATATACTTAAGTACAACGTTGTTAAATAAAGATAAACTCGAGTAACAGCGTCAAATGAAGATAAATATGAGTACAGTGTTGTCAAATGGCACCCATAATGAACTGGTGAGTACAATGAACCTAAATTTGAGTACTGTACTGTTTTGTGAAATGAAAATACACCGACTCAATATATTGCTACCTAGAGGACATTGAACACTTTAAGAACGTTATCAAGTCCGTTATTGAGAAAAAAGAACAATATTAAGTAAGGTTATTGAAAAAAGGAGAACATTATCAAGTTCGTTATTGAGAGAAAGAAAACATCAAGTCCGTTATTGATAGAAAGAGAAAACTATCAAGTCCGTTATTGAGAGAAGGAAAACATTATCAAATCCGTTATTGAGAGAAAAAGAACATTATCAAATCCGGTATTGAGAGAAATAGAACATTATCAAATCCGTTATTGAAAGAGAACATTATTAAGTCCGTTATTGAGAGAAAAAAAACATTATCAAGTCCGCTATTGAGAGAAAGAGAACATTATTAAATCCGTTATTGAAAGAGAACATTATTAAGTCCGTTATTGAGAGAAAAAGAACATTATCAAGTCCGCTACTGAGAGAAAGAGAACATTATTAAGTCCGTTATTGAGAGAAAAGAACATTATCAAATCCGGTAGTGAGAGAAAAAGAACATTATCAAGTCCGTTATTGAGAGAAAGACAACATTATAAAATCCGTTATTGAACGAGAACATTACCAAATCCGTTATTGAGAGAAAAATAATATAATCAAGTCCGTTATTGAGAGTAGAGCGTAGTTAATCAATATATCGGGAAGTACTTCAATAACATGTAATTTCGCTCGACGCCAGACGGTACAGCGTTAAAGAGGCTTCACCCTTGTTGTGTAAACCACATTCAAATTCACCTCATACAAGTCTTGAACATGTTACGTAGCTCCTCTCTCTCTCTCTCTCTCTCTCTCTCTCTCGTCACAACAAGACAAAGGCACATCACCGTCGGGGACTGTCAGCAGTTCATAACCTTCAACATATATGATCACGTCACTCTAAGATTTCATTAAGTCTCTCTCTACCTGTTTACCGACCCAACTTTTTTCTAATGTCCGTGAATGTATTGACAGTGTGTGTTGGAAGAGTGAGTGTGTTGGGGAGTGTTTTAAGAGTGTGTGTGTGTGTGTGTGTGTGTGTGTGTGTGTTGGGAGTGAGTGTGTTTTGGGAGTGAGTGTGTTTTGGGAGTGAATGTGTTGGGAAGGAGTTGGGAGTGAGTGTGTTTTGGGAGTGAATGTGTTGGGAAGGAGTTGGGAGTGAGTGTGTTGGAGGGAGTTGGGAGTGAGTGTGTTGGGAGAGTGAGTGTGTTGGGGAGTGTTTTAAGAATGTGTGTGTGTGTGTGTGTGTTGGGAGTGAGTGTGTTTTGGGAGTGAGTGTGTTTGGAGTGAGTGTGTTAGGAGTGAGTGTGTTGGGAGTGATTATGTTTGGAGTGAGTGTGTTGGGAGTGAGTGTGTTGGGAGTGATTATGTTTGAAGTGAGTGTGTTGGGAGTGAGTGTGTTGGGAATGAGTGTGTTGGGGTGAGTGGAGTGTGTTGGGAGTCAGTGTGTTGGGAGAGTGTGTGTGATGGGAGTGAGTGTGTTGGGAGTCAGTGTGTTGGGAGAGTGTGTGTGATGGGAGTGAGTGTGTTGGGAGGGAGTGTGTTAGGAGGGAGTGTGTTAGGAGTGAGTGTGTTGGGAGACAGTTGGGAGTGAGTGTGTTGGGAGACAGTTGAGAGTGAGTGTGTTGGGAGACAGTTGGGAGTCAGTGTGTTGGGGGGGGGTGTTTGGAGTGAGTGTGTTGGGAGTGAGTTACGAGTTAGTACTGATAGTATGTTAAGAGGGAGTGTGTTGAGATTGAGTCTGTTGTGTGGAAGTAAGTTGGGAGTGTGTGTATGTTGGGGTGGGTGGAGAGTGTGTTGGGAGTGAGTGTGTTGGGAGCGGACAACGGAAAAGGTATAAGAATAGTCTTAAGACAAACCTGAAAAAAGTGCCAAATCGACCCCCTCACCTGGGAGTCGATCACTCCACACCGTAACGCTTGGAGGATCACCACACAAGAAGGTGTCAATACTTTCGAGTTAGCCCGACTGCATACCGAGGCAGATAAGCGCCAACGCCGGAAAGACCCTGCCGCCGCCCCTCCCGCACTAGATGTAGCCCCCCACATGTGCAACATCTGTGATCGACCCTGCCGGTCACCAAGTTATGTCAGTGTACCATAGCTGGATGATCGTCATACTCAATTCCGAGTTACAGCAAAGTAGTAAGTAGTAGTAGTAGTAGTAGTAGTAGTAGTAGTAGTAGTAGTAGTAGTAGTAGTAGTAGTTGTAGTATTTAGTGACGGGAGTGTGTGTGTTGGGAATGAGTGTGTTGGAATACCTTACAGTGTGTGTATGTGTGTGTGTTGTAAATGAGTGCGTCATAAGTGAGTGCAATAGTTTAGGGTACATTTGGAATGAGTGCGTTGGGAGTGGGTATGTTAGGAGTGTGTTGGGAGTTGGCTCGATTTTAGTGGGCATGTTAGGACTGAGGGCATTGGCAGTTAGTCTATGAAACTGAGTGCGTTGGTAGGTAAACTTTTTGGAACTGAGTGCGTTACAAGTGAGTGTATTGAGAGTTGGTGCGTTAGGAGTGTGTGTATTGGGAATCAGAAAGTGAAGAGAAAAGTGAGAGTACGAGTGGAAAGTGAGGGGTGAGGGAGAGAGGGGTGAGGAAGAGAGGGGTGAGGGTGAGTGGGGGAGGGGTGAGGGTGAGAGGGGGAGGGGTGAGGGTGAGAGGGGTAAGGGAGAGAGGGGAGGTGACGGTAAGTGATGGGTTAGGATGAGTGATGAGAGAGAGTGAGAGGAGTGAGAATAAGTGAGGGGTGAGAGTGAGGGGTGAGGTGAGGCGTGAGGGGTGAGGGTAGGTAATGGGTGAGGGTGATGGTAAGTATGGTGTGAGGGATGAGGGACCAGGGGTGAGGTGTGAGCGAGAGGTGAGGTTTGAGGGGTGAGGGGTGAGGCGTGAGGCGTGAGGCATGAGGGGTGAGGCGTGAGGGGTGGGGTGAGGACACTCAATGGTGGCCTCATCGACCGCCATCTCGTGTTACAATAAACTTTGCTCGTCCCTGGTGACATGACCGAGCTAGTGTTGGTGACATGACCGAGCTAGTGTTGGTGACATGACCGAGCTAGTGTTGGTGACATGACCGAGCTAGTGTTGGTGACATGACCGAGTTAGTGTTGGTGACATGACTGAGCTAGTGTTGGTGACATGACCGAGCTAGTGTTGGTGACATGACCGAGTTAGTGTTGGTGACATGACTGAGCTAGTGTTGGTGACATGACCGAGCTAGTGTTGGTGACATGACAGAGCAAGTGTTGGTGACACGACCCGAGCTAGTGCTTGTGGCATGACCGAACTAGTGTTGATGACATGACGTAATACAGTTTTTTTCTGCTATGGAAGAAACATCAGCAAAATATATCTCAGTTCCTTAGTTCATTATTAACAAGTATAAAGAATAATTTAAAATGTGTTAAATATAAGTCTTGCTCTATAAACTTATTTTTGGTGGTATACAGATGTTAAGGTATGGAAGGAGGTGGTTGAGACAGACATATACAGGGAGGCTGAAGACAGGAGGAACACGGCAGTCACGGATTCAATAAGTCGACCCGTGACCTTTGGGAATGACTAAAGAAGAGAAGAGAAGAGAAGAGAAGAGAAAAGAGAAGTGAAGAGAAGAGAAGAGAAGAGAAGAGAAGAGAAGATAAGAGAAGTGAAGAGAAGAGAAGAGAAAACACAGTATTAAAATTTCGTACAAAAAAAAAAAAAGATTATCCAGCTCCACCATGACACTACTTTCATTCATTCATTACATCGATCGCTAATATTATCTGATATATGATGATAATGCGCCACTGTTAAAGCCTCTGCCCCATCGTTAAAATTTTGCGCTATCGTAAAATTCCACTACCGCCATTCTTATAATACTTCTACTTTTTACAATTTTCAGGTCAATTTCCAGCACGCCTATGATGTGGAAGAATCCATTTTACCTCTCAGTAACAGGGGGTGGGGGAGCCTCAGACATCACTCCTGTTACAGACACCTAAACGTAAATGTTAAATTCTTGATTATCGATGGACATGGATAAAATCGACGCCAATATAGAGGTTAACATTAGGTTCTATCTTCATTGTTATTCCCTATAGTGAGGTGATCGGTACTGTGTGTACAACTGAAGAAAGTTGAATGTAAATTTCCTTAAATGATTCGAGTTAATTAAACATGAACTACGCTCTTCTGTGGAGACAATCATAGGACACTTTTGGTCATGTAGCTTAAATGGATTGAAATTTTTACATTTCATTATTATTATTTTTTTTATTTTTTTATTTTTATTTTTTTTTTGGAGTTGGGTTGTAAGTCCATCACAGAACAGGCCCACATTTACATGTTAAATGTTACCACGACTGTACTCTTCCATTATGTATAGATAATTAATCTACTAAATACTGTAATTAGTGAGGAGTGTTCCTGGCAAACTGACTGATGGACGAACAAAATAATGGAGATAGTTTAATGTTCCGGGTACTCCTCGCTACAACCCTCCCTACGATAATTACGTAGTTTTAGTCGTTTTAGATCGTCAATATCAAACTAAATCCAACTCTCACTCCTAACTGCGTCCGATAGAGGTGGAATGACAATACCCAGAGTCACAAAATATTTAATATCGCAGTATGTGAAGAGGGTAATAAATACTTCAACCAACGTCAAAATATTTTCATCATCCTTTATAAGAAAGTAAACTGGAACTCCTCTCCTTCAGATGGATGAAATAATAACACCTGGAGCTGTTTATTAATAAATGCCTTGAGTGTGACAGTACCTAGGGCCTTGACGCAGAGTTTCCAAGTGTTGCTGAACCTCCTCATTCAACACCTCCACCAGTGTATATGGGTGACCGCCCCTCATCACTCATATTAAACTTTTATAACATTCAACTCCTACAGTGTATGAAGAGAAGGTAATGAGACGACACACACACACACACACACACACACACACACACACACACACACACGAGTAAGTCTCACAGTCTACGATTGACGTCAGCCTTATTTCCAATCCAGCCACCACCATTATCATCTCTGTTATCGAGTCTCACAGGAGCACAACAGAGTCACGGTGTAGATTCCTAACACCCAATAGGAAACCATATAAGCATTGTTATTGGCTATATGTCTCTCCTCCACCTCCCCTACTGCTAACTCTCTCCTTGCCAAGACTTGTCATATTTACTCCCCCCGAACTAACATAAAGCGACTCTCACAAAAGCTAATACGGTACATTTGTATACAGTTGTTGTTATATACACCGGGCGTGAATCTTAGGAGATTGGGGAATGTCTGGGAGTTAGGAGAAGTTATAGTGACAACTCAGACATTGTTAGTGCATTAAACTTCTTCCCCGACCCGCTGAGGAATTCCAACCCGCGTGGCCTCTACCCCCCGGCGCCACGACTCCTGGAGGTGATTCCCAGGGGCGACCTAAAGTGGGAGTTCCTGGGGAGAAGATTCTCGAGGTCAAGATTCCTAGGAAGGAGATGCGATTTTCAAGCAGAGGTTTCAGGGGTTGTCTGTCCCCAGGGGCTGTGCCTCCCGCGGGACTCTACCTTAAGTGCTCCTTACTCCTAGAGGATAATGGCCTTTGTCAACAGTCCTAAAGGGAAGTGAAAGGTCGAAATTCCAAGAGTACGATTTCAGAGTCAAAATTTTCGAAGCACGATTCTCAAAATGAGATTCCTAGAGTACGACACAATTTCAATATCCATATTACAGGAAAGGATTTTCTGTGAGTTTCTAAGAAGACGATTTTCAGGGTCGAAAATCCAAAGAGAACAATTTCAAGGGTAATATTTAAAAAAAAAAAAAAAAAAAAAAACGATTCCTTGGCTCAAAATTCCAAGGAGAACTATTCCTGTGTAAAGATTCTTATGTGAATGAATCCCAGTCTCAATATTCCAAGGACCAAGGAGAATGATTCCTGGGATTAAAATTCCTGCATGAACGAATCCTAGGGTCGAAACTCTTTTTAGGAACTGAAACACCGCGTCACCATTCTAGGTGTTCAGTGAGGTCACCATTCCTAGGGCCACCATTATATTAATTAGCATTCAGAGAGGAAATAATTGCCAGGGTCACTATTCCTGGTCACCATTAAGAAGGTCACAAATCTCGAATAGTGATTTCCCAGATTCACAATCCAGCTTCATGACCTATGAGGCACACTACCTGAGCCCATGAACGCTGGGTCACCGTGAGAACATGTGACCCCAATTATATAAACAAAACATAAATAAAATGCATACAGTAAACACAAGACCAAAAGTGCGCAGACCTTTCTGGAAGGTTCACAATGGCGAGTCGTGTCAAAGAGCGAAAGTTGGGTTAATTAAAAGTTTTCCACGTAGAAAACTTAGCGGTGCGTCGTCATATACGCAGACAACTGTGGTGCGTCGTTATGAATACATTATACACCTTACCTGTACTATTATTGTATACATAGAAATATAAAACATTTATATATATGTAAAACACTAGAATAAAAATAGTTACATATCAAATTTTATATAACATTGATGACACTTCTAAGATGCCTTTCTCATGGGGTATATTTCGAAGTATATATATTATTTTTTATACTCCTGGTCTACAGTATAGTATACAGCCAGGGTATACCTCATAAGGGTGTGCCTGGGTAATAAGGCATCAACAGGTACGGGTGGAGGCTGCGTGTCACCCCTTACCTGTCGTCAACACACCATCACCCCGGGTCCTCTTCCTTGTGTCACTATCCAAACACTCACTGTACGCACCCACCATCTCTCTCCTCTACAATATACAACACACATGTTACTGCAGAAAAAATCTTAATAGGTATAACTTTCTAAAGCCACTGGAATGTTCACTTTGAAACGCAAAACAATCGATATGTATTGGAGTTCCACAGCAGTCACAGCCAACACACACTAACACGATGCGAATAATTCCCCGATGCCGCCACAACTGTTTTCGGGAGAGTATCACGTGTGTGGGGCTCTTTCTCTTTATCTTCTTTATTTCCCCCTCTCCTTCCCCCCGGCGGGAGATGAGGGGGGGAGGGGGGGGGGGGAGAAAGACGCGAGGGGAGAGGGTTACCTGCCTCACCTGAGTCCCAGCCCTGACTGACTGACTGAGGGGTCGACTAGGGCGAGGTGGGGAGGCCTGTGGTGGCTGGCGGACGGCCCGGGCCAGGAGGGGAGACTCAACTGCACGCCCAACACCATGTTTTGATGGCGGAGCTGCAGCAGGTGCACCGCGAGGAGGAGAACGGAGTAAGGAGAGACGCTGTGGAGGAAGTGAGGGAGGATGTAAGGAAGTTGAAGTAGAGTGGACAGTCGGTGAGTGAAGAGAGAAGAGACGCTGATAAGAGAGGCAGACGGAGAACACACGCAGGAGATAAAAACCACAATAACAAAAGGAGAAAATGAGACGAAGCGAAGAGATAACGAATAAGAATATCAGAACTAGCGGACAAGGTTACTAAACTACACAGGTTCACACAAACGAAAAAAAAATGAGGAATTACATACGGAAGTAAAATAAAGATTCAGAGCGTAGCAGAGGGAGAGAGAGAAAGGCGGTAGGTAGAGAAGGGGAGATGGAACAATAGCTTACAGGATAAGAGGGGAGTGGGGAGAGGCTTAACACACACCAACCATTAGGATTGTAAAAGGTAAGAGAGAAATCCAAGAGGAAGGCAGGAAACAGGTGGACGTCGAGGTTACATAAACAACTAAATTACTAAGGTAAAGAGGAACATATTGAGAAGGGTGGCGAGGAACAGGTGAGAGGAAAAGACGATTACAGCTGTGAGAGAGAGTGTGAGAGAGAAGTGTGAGAGAGAGACAAGTGTGAGAGAGAAGGGTGTACAAGTGAGGGGAGGGGGGGTGCGTGGGAGGAGGAAGGGAATGGGACGTAAAGGAGAGAAGAAGGAAGTCCTTGTAGGGGATGAAGAATTGTGTGGGAGAGTGTTGTGTGTAGGAGAGTGTTGTGTGTGGGAGAGTGTTGTGTGTGGGAGAGTGTTGTGTGTGGGAGAGTGTTGTGTGTGGGAGAGTGTTGTGTGTGGGAGAGTGTTGTGTGTGGGAGAGTGTTGTGTGTGGGAGAGTGTTGTGTGTAGGAGAGTGTTGTGTGTGGGAGAGTGTTGTGTGTGGGAGAGTGTTGTGTGAGGGAGAGTGTTGTGTGTGGGAGAGTGTTGTGTGTGGGAGAGTGTTGTGTGTGGGAGAGTGTTGTGTGTGGAGAGTGTTGTGTGTGGGAGAGTGTTGTGTGTGGGAGAGTGTTGTGTGTGGGAGAGTGTTGTGTGTAGGAGAGTGTTGTGTGTGGGAGAGTGTTGTGTGTAGGAGAGTGTTGTGTGTGGGAGAGTGTTGTGTGAGGGAGAGTGTTGTGTGAGGGAGAGTGTTGTGTGAGGAGAGTGTTGTGTGTGTGAGAGTGTTGTGTGTGTGGGAGAGTGTTGTGTGTGAGAGAGAGTGTTGTGTGTGGGAGAGTGTTGTGTGTGTGGGAGAGTGTTGTGTGTGGGAGAGTGTTGTGTGTGTGGAGAGTGTTGTGTGTGGGAGTGTTGTGTGTGGGAGAGTGTTGTGTGTGGGAGATTGTGTGTGTGGGAGTGTTGTGTGTGGGAGAGTGTTGTGTGTGTGGGAGAGTGTTGTGTGTGGGAGAGTGTTGTGTGTGTGGGAGAGTGTTGTGTGTGTGTGTGTGGGAGAGTGTTGTGTGTGGGAGAGTGTTGTGTGTGGGAGAGTGTTGTGTGTGTGGGAGAGTGTTGTGTGTGTGGGAGAGTGTTGTGTGTGTGGGAGAGTGTTGTGTGTGTGGGAGAGTGTTGTGTGTGGGAGAGTGTTGTGTGTGTGGGAGAGTGTTGTGTGTGGGAGATTGCTGTGTGTGGGAGTTGGGTGTGTGTGGGAGTTTGGTGTGTGTGGGAGATTGTTGTGTGTGGGAGATGTGTGGTGTGGGAGTTGTGTGTGTGGGAGAGTGTTGTGTGTGTGGGAGAGTGTTGTGTGTGTGGGCGAGTGTTGTGTGTGTGGGAGAGTGTTGTGTGTGTGGGAGAGTGTGTGTGTGTGGGAGAGTGTTGTGTGTGTGGGAGAGTGTTGTGTGTGTGGGAGAGTGTTGTGTGTGGGAGAGTGTTGTGTGTGTGGGAGAGTGTTGTGTGTGTGGGAGAGTGTTGTGTGTGTGGGAGAGTGTTGTGTGTGGGAGAGTGTTGTGTGTGTGGGAGAGTGTTGTGTGTGGGAGAGTGTTGTGTGTGGGAGAGTGGTGTGTGTGTGGGAGAGTGTTGTGTGTGGGAGTGTTGTGTGTGGGAGAGTGTTGTGTGTGGGGAGTGTTGTGTGTGGAGGTGTTGTGTGTGGGAGAGTGTTGTGTGTGTGGGAGAGTGTGTGTGTGTGGGAGAGTGTTGTGTGTGTGGGAGAGTGTTGTGTGTGTGGGAGAGTGTTGTGTGTGTGGGGAGTGTTGTGTGTGTGGGAGAGTGTTGTGTGTGTGGGAGAGTGTTGTGTGTGGGAGAGTGTTGTGTGTGGGAGAGTGTTGTGTGTGGGAGAGTGTTGTGTGTGGGAGAGTGTTGTGTGTGTGGGAGAGTGTTGTGTGGTGTGTGTGTGGGAGAGTGTTGTGTGTGGGAGAGTGTTGTGTGTGTGGGAGAGTGTTGTGTGGTTGTGTGTGTGGGTGAGTGTTGTGTGTGTGGGAGAGTGTTGTGTATGTGGGAGAGTGTTGTGTGTGGGAGGTGTGTGTGTGGGAGAGTGTTGTGTGTGGGGAGTGTTTTGTGTGTGAGAGAGTGGTGTGTGTGGGAGAGTGTTGTGTGTGTGGGGAGTGTTGTGTGTGGGAGAGTGTTGTGTGTGTGGGGAGTGTTGTGTGTGGGAGAGTGTGTGTGTGTGGGAGAGTGTTGTGTGTGTGGAGAGTGTTGTGTGTGTGTGAGTGTTGTGTGTGTGTGAGAGTTGTGTGTGTGGGAGAGTGTTGGTGTGTGGGAGAGTGTTGTGTGTGTGAGAGAGTGTTTGTGTGTGGGAGAGTGTTGTGTGTGGGGAGAGTGTTGTGTGTGTGGGAGAGTGTTGTGTGTGTGGGAGAGTGTGTGTGTGGGAGAGTGTTGTGTGTGGAGAGTGTTGTGTGTGTGGGAGAGTGTTGTGTGTGTGGGAGGTGTGTGTGTGTGGGAGAGTGTTGTGTGTGTGGGAGAGTGTTGTGTGTGGGAGAGTGTTGTGTGTGGGGAGAGTGTTGTGTGTGTGGGAGAGTGTGTGTGTGTGGGAAGTGTGTGTGTGGGGAGTGTTGTGTGTGTGGGGAGTGTTGTGTGTGTGGGAGAGTGTTGTGTGTGGGAGAGTGTTGTGTGTGTGGAGGTGTTGTGTGTGTGGGAGAGTGTTGTGTGTTGTGGGGAGAGTGTTGTGTGTGTGTGGGGAGGTGTGTGTGTGTGTGGGGAGTGTTGTGTGTGGGAGGTGTTGTGTGGGAGAGTGTTGTGTGTGTGGGGAGTGTTGTGTGTGTGTGGGAGAGTGTTGTGTGTGTGGGAGAGTGTGTGTGTGTGGGAGAGTGTTGTGTGTGTGGGGAGTGTTGTGTGTGTGGGAGAGTGTTTGTGTGTGTGGGAGAGTGTTGTGTGTGTGGGAGAGTGTTGTGTGTGTGGGAGAGTGTGTGTGTGTGGGAGAGTGTTGTGTGTGTGGGAGAGTGTTGTGTGTGTGGGAGAGTGTTGTGTGTGTGTGGGAGAGTGTTGTGTGTGTGGGAGAGTGTTGTGTGTGTGGGAGAGTGTTGTGTGTGTGGGCGAGTGTTGTGTGTGTGGGAGTGTTGTGTGTGTGGGAGAGTGTTGTGTGTGTGGGAGAGTGTTGTGTGTGGGAGAGTGTTGTGTGTGTGGGAGAGTGTTGTGTGTGTGGGAGAGTGTTGTGTGTGGGGAGTGTGTGTGTGGGAGGTGTGTGTGTGTGGGCGAGTGTTGTGTGTGTGGGAGAGTGTTGTGTGTGTGGAGAGTGTTGTGTGTGTGGGAGAGTGTTGTGTGTGGAGAGTGTTGTGTGTGGGAGAGTGTGTGTGTGGGGAGTGTTGTGTGTGTGGGAGAGTGTTGTGTGTGTGGGAGAGTGTGTGTGTGTGGGAGTGTTGTGTGTGTGGGAGAGTGTTGTGTGTGTGGGAGAGTGTTGTGTGTGTGGGAGAGTGTTGTGTGTGTGGGAGAGTGTTGTGTGTGGGAGAGTGTTGTGTGTGTGGGAGAGTGTTGTGTGTGTGTGGGAGAGTGTTGTGTGTGGGAGAGTGTGTGTGTGTGGGAGAGTGTTGTGTGTGTGAGAGAGTGTTGTGTGTGTGGGTAGAGTGTTGTGTGTGTGGGGAGGTGTGTGTGGGAGGTGTGTGTGTGGGAGGTGTTGTGTGTGTGGGGAGTGTGTGTGTGGGAGAGTGTTGTGTGTGTGGGAGTGTGTTGTGTGTGGGAGAGTGTTGTGTGTGTGGGAGAGTGTTGTGTGTGTGGGAGAGTGTTGTGTGTGTGGGAGTGTTGTGTGTGTGGGAGAGTGTTGTGTGTGGGAGAGTGTTGTGTGTGTGGGAGAGGTGTGTGTGTGGTGTGTGTGGGAGAGTGTTGTGTGTGTGGGAGAGTGTTGTGTGTGTGGGAGTGTTGTGTGTGTGGGAGAGTGTTGTGTGTGGGAGAGTGTTGTGTGTGTGGGAGAGTGTTGTGTGTGTGGGAGAGTGTTGTGTGTGGGAGAGTGTTGTGTGTGTGGGAGAGTGTTGTGTTGGGAGGTGTGTGTGGGAGGTGTTGTGTGTGTGGGAGAGTGTTGTGTGTGTGGAGAGGTGTTTGGTGTGTGTGTGTGGGAGAGTGTTGTGTGTGGAGAGTGATGTGTGTGGTGGGGAAGTGTGTGGGAGGAGGGTGTTGTGTGTGTTGGAGGGAGGAGGTGTGTTTGGTGGGAGTGTGTGTGGTGGGAGGAGTGTTGTGTGTGGGGAGAGTGGGTTGTGGGTGGGAGGGGAGGTTGGTAGGTTGGTGTGTGTGTGTGTGGTGTGTGTGTGTGTGTGTGGGAGGTGTGTGTGTGTGTGGGAGAGTGTTGTGTGTGGAGAGTGTTGTGTGTGTGGGAGAGTGTTGTGTGTGTGGGAGAGTGTTGTGTGTGTGGGAGAGTGTTGTGTGTGGGAGAGTGTTGTGTGTGTGGGGAGTGTTGGTGTGTGGGAGAGTGTTGTGTGTGGGAGAGTGTTGTGTGTGGGAGAGTGTTGTGTGTGTGGAGAGTGTTGTGTGTGTGGGAGAGTGTTGTGTGTGTGTGGGAGAGTGTTGTGTGTGTGGGAGAGTGTTGTGTGTGGGAGAGTGTTGTGTGTGTGGGAGAGTGTTGTGTGTGTGGGAGAGTGTTGTGTGTGTGTGGGAGAGTGTTGTGTGTGTGGGAGAGTGTTGTGTGTGGGAGAGTGTTGTGTGTGTGGGCGAGTGTTGTGTGTGTGGGAGTGTTGTGTGTGTGGGAGAGTGTTGTGTGTGTGGGAGAGTGTTGTGTGTGGGAGAGTGTTGTGTGTGTGTGGAGAGTGTTGTGTGTGTGGGAGAGTGTTGTGTGTGTGGGGAGTGTTGTGTGTGGGAGAGTGTTGTGTGTGTGGGCGAGTGTTGTGTGTGTGGGAGAGTGTTGTGTGTGTGGGAGAGTGTTGTGTGTGTGGAGAGTGTTGTGTGTGGGAGAGTGTTGTGTGTGAGAGAGTGTTGTGTGTGTGGGAGAGTGTTGTGTGTGTGTGTGTGGGTAGAGTGTTGTGTGTGTGTGGGCGAGTGTTGTGTGCGTGGGAGAGTGTTGTGTGTGTGGGAGAGTGTTTTGTGTGTGTGTGGGAGAGTGTTGTGTGTGTGGGAGAGTGTTGTGTGTGTGGGCGAGTGTTGTGTGTGGGAGAGTGTTGTGTGTGTGGGCGAGTGTTGTGTGTGGGAGAGTGTTGTGTGTGTGGGAGAGTGTTGTGTGTGGGAGAGTGTTGTGTGTGTGGGAGTGTTGTGTGTGTGGGAGAGTGTTGTGTGTGTGGGAGTGTTGTGTGTGTGGGAGAGTGTTGTGTGTGGGAGAGTGTGTGTGTGGAGAGTGTTGTGTGTGTGGGTGAGTGTTGTGTGTGTGTGGGAGAGGTGTGTGTGTGTGTGGGAGAGTGTTGTGTGTGTGGGCGAGTGTGTGTGTGGGAGTGTGTTGTGTGTGTGTGTGTGTGTGTGTGTGTGGGAGAGTGTTGTGTGTGTGTGGGAGAGTGTTGTGTGTGTGGGAGAGTGTTGTGTGTGGGAGAGTGTTGTGTGTGTGGGCGAGTGTTGTATGTGTGGGAGAGTGTTGTGTGTGTGGGAGAGTGTTGTGTGTGGGAGAGTGTTGTGTGTGGGAGAGTGTTGTGTGTGGGAGAGTGTTGTGTGTGTGGGAGAGTGTTGTGTTTGGGAGAGTGTTGTATGTGGGAGAGTGTTGTGTGTGTGGGAGAGTGTTGTGTGTGTGAGAGAGTGTTGTGTGTGTGTGTGTGGGAGAGTGTTGTGTGTGCGAGAGTGATGTGTGTGGAAGGGGAAAGTATGTGGGACGGAAAGGGTGTATGTTAAGCTAATTTCATGGGAGGGAGGAGGTGTGTATATGGTAGGGAACACTGAAGTGTGGAGAGAGAGAGAGAGAGATTGTGTGGAAGAGGAAGAGTGGGTAATGTGAGGAAGGGAGAGAGAGGAGGTTATGGTAGAGATTTGAGTGTGTGTGTGTGTGTGTGTGTGTGTGTGTGTGTGTGTGTGGGAGAGTGTTGTGTGTGAGAGAGTGTTGTGTGTGGGAGAGTGTTGTGTGTGTGAGAGAGTGTTGTGTGTGTGGAGAGTGTTGTGTGTGGGAGAGTGTTGTGTGTGGGAGAGTGTGTGTGTGTGGGAGAGTGTTGTGTGTGGGAGAGTGTTGTGTGTGTGAGAGAGTGTTGTATGTGTGGGAGAGTGTTGTGTGTGGGAGAGTGTTGTGTGTGGGAGAGTGTTGTGTGTGTGGGAGAGTGTTGTGTGTGGGAGAGTGTTGTGTGTGGGAGAGTGTTGTGTGTGTGTGGGAGAGTGTTGTGTGTTGGAGAGTGTTGTGTGTGGGAGAGTGTTGTGTGTGGGAGAGTGTTGTGTGTGTGGGAGAGTGTTGTGTGTGGGAGAGTGTTGTGTGTGTGAGAGAGTGTTGTATGTGTGGGAGAGTGTTGTGTGTGGGAGAGTGTTGTGTGTGGGAGAGTGTTGTGTGTGTGGGAGAGTGTTGTGTGTGGGAGTGTTGTGTGTGGGAGAGTGTTGTGTGTGTGTGGGAGAGTGTTGTGTGTTGGAGAGTGTTGTGTGTGGGAGAGTGTTGTGTGTGAGAGAGTGTTGTGTGTGTGGGAGAGTGTTGTGTGTGTGGGAGAGTGTTGTGTGTGTGGGAGAGTGTTGTGTATGTGGGAGAGTGTTGTGTGTGTGGGAGAGTGTTGTGTGTGTGGGAGAGTGTTGTGTGTGTGGGAGAGTGTTGTGTGTGTGGGAGAGTGTTGTGTGTGTGGGCGAGTGTTGCGTGTGTGGGAGAGTGTTGTGTGTGGGAGAGTGTTGTGTGTGAGAGAGTGTTGTGTGTGTGGGTAGAGTGTTGTGTGTGTGTGTGGGTAGAGTGTTGTGTGTGTGTGTGGGTAGAGTGTTGTGTGTGTGGGCGAGTACTGTGTGTGGGAGAGTGTTGTGTTTGTGGGATAGTGTTGTGTGTGTGGGAGAGTGTTGTGTGTGTGTGGGAGAGTGTTGTGTGTGTGGGAGAGTGTTGTGTGTGGGAGAGTGTTGTGTGTGTGGGAGTGTTGTGTGTGTGGGAGAGTGTTGTGTGTGTGGGAGAGTGTTGTGCATGTGGGAGAGTGTTGTGTGTGTGGGAGAGTGTTGTGTGTGTGGGAGAGTGTTGTGTGTGTGGGAGAGTGTTGTGTGTGTGGGAGAGTGTTGTGTGTGGGAGAGTGTTGTGTGTGTGGGCGAGTGTTGTGTGTGTGTGGGAGAGTGTTGTGTGTGTGGGCGAGTGTTGTGTGTGTGGGCGAGTGTTGTGTGTGTGGGAGAGTGTTGTGTGTGTGGGAGAGTGTTGTGTGTTGGAGAGTGTTGTGTGTGTGGGAGAGTGTTGTGTGTGTGTGGGAGAGTGTTGTGTGTGTGGGAGAGTGTTGTGTGTGGGAGAGTGTTGTGTGTGTGGGCGAGTGTTGTGTGTGTGGAAGTGTTGTGTGTGTGGGAGAGTGTTGTGTGTGTGGGAGAGTGTTGTGCATGTGGGAGAGTGTTGTGTGTGTGGGAGAGTGTTGTGTGTGTGGGAGAGTGTTGTGTGTGTGGGAGAGTGTTGTGTGTGTGGGAGAGTGTTGTGTGTGGGAGAGTGTTGTGTGTGTGGGCGAGTGTTGTGTGTGTGGGAGAGTGTTGTGTGTGTGGGAGAGTGTTGTGTGTTGGGAGAGTGTTGTGTGTGGGAGAGTGTTGTGTGTGTGGGAGAGTGTTGTGTGTGTGGGTAGAGTGTTGTGTGTGTGTGTGTGGGTAGAGTGTTGTGTGTGTGGGCGAGTGTTGTGTGCGTGGGAGAGTGTTGTGTGTGTGGGAGAGTGTTTTGTGTGTGTGTGGGAGAGTGTTGTGTGTGTGGGAGAGTGTTGTGTGTGTGGGCGAGTGTTGTGTGTGGGAGAGTGTTGTGTGTGTGGGCGAGTGTTGTGTGTGGGAGAGTGTTGTGTGTGTGGGAGAGTGTTGTGTGTGGGAGAGTGTTGTGTGTGTGGGAGAGTGTTGTGTGTGTGGAAGAGTGTTGTGTGTGTGGGAGTGTTGTGTGTGTGGGAGAGTGTTGTGTGTGGGAGAGTTTTGTGTGTGTGGGAGAGTGTTGTATGTGTGGGAGAGTGTTGTGTGTGTGGGAGAGTGTTGTGTGTGGGAGAGTGTTGTGTGTGTGGGAGAGTGTTGTGTTTGGGAGAGTGTTGTATGTGGGAGAGTGTTGTGTGTGTGGGAGAGTGTTGTGTGTGTGAGAGAGTGTTGTGTGTGTGTGTGTGGGAGAGTGTTGTGTGTGCGAGAGTGATGTGTGTGGAAGGGGAAAGTATGTGGGACGGAAAGGGTGTATGTTAAGCTAATTTCATGGGAGGGAGGAGGTGTGTATATGGTAGGGAACACTGAAGTGTGGAGAGAGAGAGAGAGAGATTGTGTGGAAGAGGAAGAGTGGGTAATGTGAGGAAGGGAGAGAGAGGAGGTTATGGTAGAGATTTGAGTGTGTGTGTGTGTGTGTGTGTGTGTGTGTGTGTGTGTGTGTGTGTGTGTGTGTGACAATTGGAGTTGGTGGAGGAGAGTGTAAGAAGGGGAGAGGAGTGTGGGGGAGAAGGAATGTGTGTGTGGGAGAGAGAGATGAGGGGTGAGTGTGTGAGGGGCGGGAGAGGGGTTGTATAGGAGAGGGTAAGGGAGGAAGATATGATAGAGTGAGAGCGAAGAATGTAAGTGAGAATGAGAGAGAGTGAGAGAGTGAGAGTGAGAGAGAGTGAGAGTGAGAGCGAGTGGGAGTGGGAGAGTGAGAGTGAGAGTGAGATTGAGAGAGAGTGAGAGTGAGAGAGAGTGAGAGTGAGAGAGAGAGAGAGAGTGAAAGTGAAAGAGTGAGAATGAGAGAGAGAGAGAGAGAGAGTGAGAGAGAGAGAGAGAGAGAGAGAGAGAGTGAGAGTGGGAGAGAGTGAGTGAGAGAGAGTGAGAGTGGGAGAGTGAGAGAGAGAGAGTGAGAGAGAGAGAGTGAGAGTGAGAGTGATAGTGAGAGAGAGTGAGAGAGAGTGAGAGTGAGAGAGAGTGAGAGTGGAAGAGTGAGAGAGTGAGAGTGGAAGAGTGAGAGAGAGAGAGTGAAAGAGAGTGAGAGTGGGAGAGAGTGAGAGTGAAAGATGTAATGAGACAAATCTCACATGAAGATGATTAATATATATAGGTAGAATATTGATAGTATAAGAGTATAAAAGAGAGGAAGACTTTGGTAGCGTGGCCGTGATAGTTATTTACACTGTCAGTACACTTATCGTACGTTCTTAAAGGCGACTTCTCAAACACCGCTTCGTTACAACTCTTTATTAATTACGAACATGACATGGACACATTAATAACACCTTCTATTGAAGTTACTAGGACATTATATTTACGTTACTAGACACTGATTCTCGGACACGAACCTGAAATGAATACACTTCCCACATAAGTAACTCATCCCATGGAAAGCTCTGACAAACACTCACGTGACCTAGGGGAGGCCTAGCAGGTAGTCCTGGGTTGTCTCTATGGGAGACTGCTAAGCTGGGCGCCGGAGGGAAGTCTCGGTCCTGACCGGAGGCGACCGGAGGCGACTGGAGGCGACCGGAGGCGGCTTGCCTCCGGCCCCTGACTTCTCTCGAGCAGGACCGGGGACGTGGTAGCTGGCCACCTTGTTACAAGACACACTCTCTCTCTGTTTCTGCCTGTGTGAAACCGAGGGAGGACTCGCACGTCCTATATATTGGGAGGCGAGCCAACAGGTTGAGCTGGTCGGGGGGGGGGGGGGGGGCGGCGAAGGGTCTCCTTACATTTGACCTGGCCAATGTGAGGTCAGGTCTGGACTTTTTCAGAAACTATAAGTTGTATCTTCTGGAGAAGTCATCAGGTGGGGCCTTGTGACATGAGAGGCCCTGGTTGATTTGTGTCCCCTTGAGTTGGGCTCCGAGGGTTACATTTGACCTGGCTAATGTGAGGTCAGGTCTGGACTTCTTTCTGCGGTGTAGGCTATTGTGTATATTGGGAGAGAGTCGGCTGGTGCCTTCTTACATGTTTGTTGGCCGTGTGACATGGGAAGGGGACCTAGTTGATTTGTAACACCCTTGAGCACCTGCGGGGGATACCCTAACACTTGACCCCCCTAATGTGGGGTCAAGTCTGGCTTTCCTTGCGATGTAAGCTGTGGTCTGACAACCCATCACTACAAAGAGAGTGAGAGTGGGAGAATGAGAGAGAGAGAGAGAGAGAGAGTGAGAGTGAGAGTGAGTGGGAGAGAGTGAGAGTGAGAGTGAGAGTGAGAGAGAGTGAGAGTGAGAGAGTGAGAGTGAGTGAGAGTGAGAGAGAGAGAGAGTGAGAGTGGGAGAAAGTGAGAGTGGGAGAGAGTGAGAGTGAGAGAGAGTGAGAGTGGGAGAGAGAGAGAGTGAGAGTGAGAGAGTGTGAGAGTGAGAGTGAGTGAGAGTGAGAGAGAGTGAGAGTGAGAGAGAGTGAGAGTGAGAGAGAGTGAGAGAGAGAGTGAGAGTGAGAGAGAGTGAGAGAGAGAGTGAGAGAGAGAGTGAGAGAGAGTGAGAGTGAGAGAGAGTGAGAGTGGGAGAGAGTGAGAGAGAGTGAGAGTGGGAGAGTGAGAGAGAGAGTGAGAGTGAGAGAGAGAGAGAGAGAGAGAGAGAGAGAGAGAGTGAGAGAGAGAGAGAGAGAGTGAGAGTGAGAGTGGGAGAGAGTGAGAGTGAGAGAGAGAGAGAAGAGAGAGAGAGAGAGAGAGAGAGAGAGAGAGAGAGAGAGAGTGAGAGAGAGTGAGAGTGAGAGTGAGAGCGAGTGGGAGTGAGAGTGAGAGTGAGAGAGAGTGAGAGTGAGAGCGAGTGAGAGTGAGAGAGAGTGAGAGTGAGAACGAGTGGGAGAGTGAGAGAGTGAGAGTGAGAGAGAGTGAGAGTGAGAGAGTGAGAGTGAGAGAGAGTGAGAGTGAGAGTGAGAGAGAGTGAGAGTGAGAGAGAGTGAGAGAGTGTGAGAGTGTATGTGTGTGTGATGACAGAATAAAAGAATATGAAGGGATCATCCTCACCCCAAGAAGGATCTATCCCTCATCCTTCAAGCTACGGAAGCCATCTTTCAATAAAGTCCTATAAGGAATGACCTTGACCTGTGATCTTATGAACTCAGTACACATAGAACTCCTCTTTACCCCCGGGGAAGCCCTCATCACTCCTGCTTGGTCACTGTGCATGAAACACAACTCAAATAATGCACCAGAGACAATTTTTCTTCAGTATAATCTCATAATGACCTTGAACTTTCGAACTTTTGACCCTAAAATCAATAGGGTTCATCCTGTCTACGGAGAGAAAATATGAACCAAATTTGGCCAAAATCCTGTGAACGATTCTTGAGATAATCTACGGAGACTGGCAGCACTCATCCCTCCCTCCCTTCCTCCCTCCCTCCTTCCCTCCCTCCCTACCTCCCTCCTTCCCTCCTTCCCTCCCTCCCTCCCTCGTCCCTCACTATATAAGGACAGGCAAAACGATCACAAAAAACACCCCAACATTGACAAAAGGGAGAATAAAAACAACAGAGAAGAAGAAAATGAAATAAGATAAGTAACAAAGAAGGAAATAGAAGACACAAGCAAAGACCACCACAACACAGGAGAAGAAAAGGGAAGAAAGCAATCACAGAAAAATAGAGAAACCAAAAGTGAGAGAGAGGAAAGAGTAACTCTATATTAAAGGAGTTATTGGCAAATGAACCGACAGCCAGGCAGGGGAGGAAGGTATGGAGAATATTGCAATGGGGAACAGTGTCGATAGAGAGGGAAGAGGAGTGGGAAGATGAGGAAGAGGAGGGGATGAGAGGGGAGGAAGAGGAGTGGGAAGATGAGGAAGAGGAGGGGATGAGAGGGGAGGAAGAGGAGTGGGAAGATGAGGAAGAGAGGAGGGGATGAGAGGGGAGGAAGAGGAGTGGGAAGATGAGGAAGAGGAGGGGATGAGAGGGGAGGAAGAGGAGTGGGAAGATGAGGAAGAGGAGGGGATGAGAGGGGAGGAAGAGGAGTGGGAAGATGAGGAAGAGAGGAAGAGAGGAGGGGATGAGAGGGGAGGAAGAGGAGTGGGAAGATGAGGAGGAGGAGGGGATGAGAGGGGAGGAAGAGGAGTGGGAAGATGAGGAAGAGAGGAAGAGAGGAGGGGATGAGAGGGGGAGGAAGAGGAGTGGGAAGATGAGGAAGAGAGGAAGAGAGGAGGGGATGAGAGGGGAGGAAGAGGAGTGGGAAGATGAGGAGGAGAGGAAGAGAGGAGGGGATGAGAGGGGAGGAGAGGAAGAGAGGAGGGGATGAGAGGGGAGGAAGAGGAGTGGGAAGATGAGGAAGAGAGGAAGAGAGGAGAGGATGAGAGAGGGAGGAAGAGGAGTGGGAAGATGAGGAAGAGGAGGGGATGAGAAGGGAGGAAGAGGAGTTGGAAGATGAGGAAGAGGAGGGGATGAGAGGGGAGGAAGAGGAGTGGGAAGATGAGGAAGAGAGGAGGGGATGAGAGGGGGGAGGAAGAGGAGTGGGAAGATGAGGAAGAGGAGGGGATGAGAGGGGAGGGAAGAGGAGCACGAAGATGATGAAGAGAGAAAGAGGGGGGAGAATAAATTGAAAAGAGAAAAGCGACTGAAAAGGAAGAAGATTAGAGGAGGAGGGATAAAGGTGAAAGTGATAGGAGGAGTGGGAAGTGATAAACAGGGGAGAAGGTGTAGAGGAAGAAAAGATGGAGTAAAACGGAGGGAAGTAAAGAGGAAGAGGTGGGAGAAGAAGTCAATTGGAGGAGAAAGAAGAGGGAAAAGGAGAAGAAGGGAAAAGGAGAAAAGGGAAACATTTGAAGAGGAAAAGATGGAGGAGGGGAGAGATGAAAAGAAAGATTAAAAGAAGAGAAAGAAGTTAAAGAGGAAGAGGAGAAAAGGGGAGAGGAAAAATGTACAGAAGGAGGAATTAAAGGTCATAAAAAACAATTAGATGAATTATTAAACGAATACGATCTCTCTCTCTCTCTCTCTCTCTCTCTCTCTCTCTTTCTCTCTCTCAATATTTAGTATCAAAGAATTGTGGTTAATCTATTCAAAATAATGAGAGAGAGAGAGAGAGAGAGAGAGAGAGAGAGAGAGAGAGAGAGAGAGAGAGCCCACTTCTCTCAGCACATAAACAATACAGTACACACTCCTGACCTCATCTCCTCGCCTGGAACAGTCTACTCAGCGGGGTGACATTCTGGCCGCCCTGAGGTCTGCTGGCCGGGAGCTGACCAAATGGACCCCAGTCCTAATAGGTGCAAACTTCAACCTCATCTAACTTAATGATTAAGATTGGGCCCCTAAATAATTGGGCCCGTAAAGGATTGGGCCCGTATAGGATTGGGCCCGTATAGGATTGGGTCCGTAAAGGATTGGGCCCGTATAGGATTGGGCCCGTAAAGGATTGGGCCCGTATAGGATTGGGCCCGTATAGGATTGGGCCCGTATAGGATTGGGCCCGTATAGGATTGGGCCCGTATAGGATTGGGTCCATATAAGATTAGACTCAACCTTAGCCCTAATAGGTACGAACTTAACCCAATCTATTTTAATGATTAAGATTGGAGGCCGTTTAGGATTGGATCTATATATGATTAGACCCAGTCTTAATCCTAATAGGAACCAGCCTAATCTAATCTAACCTGATTATTAGGATTGGGGGTCATTATAACAGGATCCTGATCTTAATGGTTAGGTTAGACTAGGATCTATTTGGACTGGAATTTCATTTTAACATTCATTTAACTTCTCTCGATAATTGATAACACAATTGTCTCCTTATTTACCGTAAGACAAAAAATAATCGTAGCCTCATTTGACATCAACATCTACAACTGGAGTCTCTAAATATAATGTATCTTGGGTTTTCTCTTTTCCCATAATGAGAGTAGAGTCTCAAACTAAATTCATCGCCATTTTGGTTGCAATTTTTGGTGCCGTAAGTGTCGGTAAAGTACTGCACATTCTCGTAATACCAGTAGGGGTGAAAATAGGAACTTTTTTAAATCTGGGTCAAGTCTGCGGCGCCTGCTTCTCAAAAGTTCGAAATTTAATTATCCTTTTAAAAGGAGATACTGAAATATATTCAACTGACTTAATTAAGTTATGACACGCAGGTGGCAGCCATAATAGCACCGAAATTACACGTAGACTGGGACGTGGATTCTCGTCATAAGAAAAAAAAATTCCTCTTAACAAAACAATAGAAAACTCATTTAATAATGTCCTTTAATACAGCGAGCGACTTATATGGCACCAATATCGTCCTAAGACTCTACAGTAAGGTGTATGCTTGTACCCACAGTGAGGGGAGCAGTTTAAAGTACAAAGATAGGCTGTTGGGAAGGAGGTTGAGGGAGGTGGGCAACGCACCTTTACCAGGTCAAGCAAAACAAACATATACACAGGCAGGTGAGGCAAGATACACCCAGGGTGGGAACTACCAGGTGAGCAGGAGAGGTAAGGGAACACAGGTAGCTGGGGGACTAACACTAGGTGTGGGTACACAGGTAGGTGAGGGACCACAGCCGGGTGAGGGAACAACGGTAGGGATAGGAACAGAGGTAGATGAGAAACCAAAGGTAGGTGAAGGAACACAGGTAGATAAGCGAACACACATACACACACACGGTCGAATTGAAGGAGTTAGATACCAAGAGTTCCGAGGTGACACGATACTGTTCTGGGAATGTGTCAATATATGTTTAATGATGTTTACAGCTCGTTTTTTTATCTTATTCTACTTAAAATTATGTTCAATAAAACTATGCAGGCATGACTTATTAAGCTAATTGTTCTAAGCTGGGTGCACTCTAAGGCTCCTGGTTTCTCAGGTAATAATACAAATATTGATTTCTTTAGATCCCTGGGAAGGTTTACTTTAAAGTATATAGTATTACATATTATAGTCAAATATTTTATCCAATTCTTGTCCATTTCTTTTATAAATTCTGCTGTAAGCTGTTCAACCCCACAAGTTTTATGATTATTTTTTTTTCATTTTGCTCACAGCTGCCGCAACTTGTTTCCAGAATTGGTAGTTTGATCTTTATTACCGTTTCGTTTCTTACCTCCACTCCATCCTTATCATTGTATAGTTCTACATGCTCGTTCCATCTCTCTTTTATTTCTTTCGCCTTAAAGGATCTCATTGTCTTTATTTTTAATAGTCACACCCCATTTTTCTGATCCATTTATTTATTCTTAATGTACGTTTTCCTAGTTATGCGTTTCTGTCGTCATCTTCTATTTTCTTGTCTTTCCAGATCATTTTTCTTGGCCTGTCTACAGTCCTTTTTAATTTCTCTATTAAGTTTCTTGTAAGTCTCACTTCGTTTTATCATATTTCTTCGTCTATTTAATTTGTCATCCACTCAATTTTAGCCTCGCTCCTCATAGGCCTGAAATGTGGGAGGGACCTGCATGAGGGCCGACCTGGTGTATTGTAACCATGGGTAGAGGTAGTGGCCCGGGTATCACGGTCAGGAGCCGCTGTCTCACTCGAGCACTTCTCAGGCTCCACCTTCAAGACTAATCATAACAAGTCTCATAAGGGTAAATTCAACATGCTATCGACGTGTGCTCAAATTGTCCGATGAAATTTTAATCAAACTATGCATACACAGAACATTTTCAGCACGGCATAATCTCAGCACGTGACACCGGAGACATCTCTGGATGGTTCCTGACAGATGACGACACTCAGTAAGATGCGCGCCGTAAGTGTTTTAACCAAATTTACTTTCTTCCAAAACATATAATTTTTAACGTATCTGTGACCACACCACAGGATAAATGGGGGGGGGGGGACCTCTTCATGGCTGGTAATATAGGTTCCAGCAGTGAGACGTGTGAACCCACTCCCCCAGCAGGCACTATATGGGTCCCTCCCTCGTGGTCAGCCACCTTTACCTGGTGGGGGGAGATTGTGAGGTTTTAGGGCGTCATGGAGCATACAGGACAGCATCACCCAGACCAGGAGGGCTGCAACACAGAAGCCAGACTAAGAGCTGTCTCTAATCCCACACCCCCCCCCCACCCCCCCCCCCCCCCCCCACCCCCACACACACACACGTACCAAAATACAATATGGTGCCAACTTTGGACACCTGATGTGAGCGTTATTACAGTACAGCACAGAAACAGGTGAGGCAGGAGGACTGAACTATCGGTTATCAATGTCCGCGTGAACGATAGTCAGGGTGCGTATGACGAATATAGGGCTAACCTCAGGGTGCGTATGACGACTATAGGGCTAACCTCAGGGTGCGTATGACGACTATAGAGTTAACCTCAGGGTGCGTTTGACGATTATAGAGTTAACCTCAGGGTGCGTATGACGACTATAGAGTTAACCTCAGGGTGCGTATGACGACTATAGAGTTAACCTCAGGGGGTGCGTATGACGACTATAGAGTTAACCTCAGGGTGCGTATGACGATTATAGAGTTAACCTCAGGGTGCGTATGACGACTATAGAGTTAACCTCATGGTGCGTATGACGACTATAGAGTTCACCTCATGGTGCGTATGACGACTATAGAGTTAACCTCAGGGGGTGCGTATGACGACTATAGAGTTAACCTCAGGGTGCGTATGACGATTATAGAGTTAACCTCAGGGTGCGTATGACGACTATAGAGTTAACCTCATGGTGCGTATGACGACTATAGAGTTAACCTCATGGTGCGTATGACGACTATAGTGTTAACCAATATAAGTCCAAATTCTCAAAGTCTCTTACGATGTTAAATTTTTCCTCGTAACTGGACTTTCAAGAACAATATATGACATAAAATTTGACTTAAAGAATTACAATCAACTTGGTTTCAAAATTACAAGCAAGATACAATAGTAACTGGATACGGTTTCTCATCCTCACTTAAGGGAAAAATATCTCGTAAAAATGTTTGAGAATCAGGAATCTTGTTTTAATGGTGACACAAGGAGGGTGTAGTGGAGGTGTTTGTGTCGTGTTGCTTGTGTATTGATTGATTCCACCTGGTGTTCTCTACCACACAAGCTTACCGTTGAGGAAAATGAAGGAGGTTGAGTGCAGTGTAGCCAACATAGCCTCTCTGTGTATCCAAAAACAAATACAATTAGGCCCTTAGTTAACAGACTCCAACCACACCACATAGCCACACCACACAACCACACCACATAGCCACACCACACAACCACACCACATCAAAGTATTAAAATCACTGCAGACGGAATTCGTGAACCAAACTCTCAATAGCGATCAGATGTCATAAACTTCTATCTTGTCTAATAAAACGAAATTATCACAGCCGCTGAAAAGCCCGGCAACGTGAAGCAACACCCAGGAGGATAGTTTACCCTCCCCCTCCCCCCCCATCTCCCTCCCTCCATCTGCCACCTAGGTCCAGGCTCTCAATAATTCGCAAGGTCATAATAATGTATCTGGTTGGTTCATCTGAGCGGCGACACGAAGGTTAAGGTTAACTTGGCGTCTAACTTGTACTGAGACTTAACTAGAGGAGGGGGAGGGGTGAGGATTTCTTGATAATGTGGATACTAATAATATTCTGTCTGAAACATAAGAGAGAGAGAGAGAGAGAGAGAGAGAGAGAGAGAGAGAGAGACTGCTCATATAACCAGTAAGGTGTTTTATCTGGTTGTTAATTAAATTAGTGTTTCATTATGGAGGAAGAGAAACGAGACTCTGGTGTTTATTGTTTTTCTTCGTAATCCTTATAGTCTAATGAATTTATATATGAAACACACACACACACACACACACACACACACACACACACCTCTCCTTAAAATCACCCCCTGATATGAACCCCCCCCCCCCCGCTAGTGTCACTCTCAGTATCCCGGGTTGACCCTACCTGACACCTGCCCTCACTGCCTGACTCACAGCTTCTTCTACAGACAGATATGATGTAGCTTCTGCTGTAGTACTGTATAACTATAACTCATACAGAGGCTACAGGGAATAACATGAACCTGTATATAATGTTAATGAAAAGTGAATGAGTGATAAAAGAGATGAAAACAACAAATAATAATAATAATAATAATAATAATAATAATAATAATAATAATAATAATAATAATAAACGATCATTCTAATATTTCAACATATACAAATCAATAAAGAAATAAATTAATAAACTTATAAAACTATATAAACTATAATAGACATTAATAATACACATTGTATACATAAAACAAACAATGAATTAAGTATATGAATGTATAGCATCATACATGACTTTCCAATAAGAGGATTGTTGTCAGGTGATATTCCAGAACTTAATGGAGAGATCGAGAGACGGATAGCTTTTTAGAGTAACGGTGAGACAGAGAGAGACAGAGAGACAGGCAGTTTATAGTGTAAGGGGGAGACAGACAGAGAAGTAGACAGGCTTGTAGAGTAATGAAGACATAAAGACACAAAGAGAGACAGTTTATGGTAACGAGGAGAGAGAGAGAGAGAGAGAGAGAGAGAGAGAGAGAGAGAGAGAGAGAGAGAGAGAGAGAGAGAGAGAGAGAGAGAGAGAGAGAGAGAGAGATTCATGTTTTGTTTTTTATGTCAATATTACCATCGTGTACATATCATGGTCTATGAGACTTTATTCACATACTGGATTAATACACTGTGGAACTCCCTATTGTAGTTTTTTTGTTATCTAAGGTATATAACATCCAATAGATTAGAACAACTTGCAACAAATATTTTCAGTTTTGGGTAAAGGTGGGAGAGGGAGGATGGGTAGGGGGAGGGGGTAGGGAAAGGGAGGGGAATAGGGAGGGAGAGGGGAAGGGCGTCTAGGTGAATAGATTTGACAAGAACATTTCCTTGATCTCTTTCCCTGGGGTGATTATGTTCTAGAGAATGTGAACTGAAAGACCCCCTCCCCCCCCCCCCCTCCTCCCGCCCCCTGGAGATGAGGTCTTCCCGCGAACCATAAATATATACGAGGGTGGTATCATTACCCTTCTTCTATTCCCCCCCGCCTCTTCCTCTTCATCTTCCCCCTTCTTCCTCCTCTTACTCTTACCCTTCTTCTACCTTGTCCCTCTGTTCCCCTTACTCTTTCCACTCCTCCTCCTCTTACCCTTTCTCTTCCCTATCTTCCTCCTCCACTTACTCCTGTTCTCCTCCTCCTCCTCCCCTTCTCTCCCTCTCCCTCTCCTCCTCCTCCTCCTCTTCTTCCTCTTTCTCAACCTCTTAACCATGTCATCTGTTGCTGGCCGCTCGTCAACAATCATCAGAGAAGGATTATCAAGTCAAGAGTGAAGGTTACAATCAACCAACAGGTGAGTCCTTCCCTTTCCTCTCCGAATCTCTGTTTATAACGGGAATGAAACTGAAGCTCAACAATATGGCGTCCACAAGGTAAGTTTTTTGGCCGATAGTAAGCTCTTTTGTTCTTAATCCCTTGTATATTGTAAATAGAATAGATTCATACTGACTAAAGACCATCGCTAAAAAAACTATCTGTGCTTGAGAGGATCAATGAATTTCAGAATAAACACTGTGACTCTTGTTGTTTCGATAGGGTTGTCAAAATCCTTCGTCCGTTGTGTCATATTTTCTCAACACAATTTTGTAAAGATAATTTTTTTGAGTGATTAAATAAATGTGTTCTTATTTAATCTATACAATCCGCTTTCCACGTAATCTGACTGAGTTGTATCATTCAAGCTTTTGGTTTATTTTAACGAGTTGGTGTCTATCTTGTTATATCTCTTCACGTTCTTCAAGGTAAACACTTTGTATCTTCCTGTAGTTAAATCAAACATTTCTTTTTTATAATAACTTTAAAATATATTACACATTTTTATCGTTAATCTTAATAATCGCAATATTGAATTTAAAAATAACCTAACCTGACTCCACGTAACCAAACCTAACCTAACCTAACCTAACCTACCCAAACATAACCCAACCTAACCTACCCAAACATAACCCAACCTAACCTACCCAAACATAACCCAGCCTAACCTACCCAAACATAACCCAACCTAACCTACCCTAACATAACCCAGCCTAACCTACCCAAACATAACCCAATCTAACCTACCCAAACATAACCCAGCTACCTACCAACTAACCAACCTAACCTACCCTAACATAACCCAACCTAACCTACCAACAAACCAACCTAACTACCCAAAACACCTACACCCAACCACCTAACCACATAACCCAACCTAACCTACCCTAACAACCCACCTAACCTACCCAAACATAACCCAACCTAACCTACCCAAACATAACCCAACCTAACCTACCCAAACATAACCCAACCTAACCTACCCTAACATAACCCAACCTAACCTACCCAAACATAACCCAACCTACCCTAACATAACCTAACCTAACGCCATCCCCTCAAAATAGTCTCAGGATGGATAATCTTTAGGTGAAATAATCTAGGGTGAAAATTCTTCAGGTGATTACTCTTCTCTTTTAAAATCTCAACACAAAAATATTCTCTCTTGTTCACAAAATTAATCATAATAATGTTCCTCAAAAAATTAAAAAGTGAACAAATAAAATGGTCCGCCACAGACTTAGGAAAATTATATAAAAATTTTCATCACCAATTTTAGTAACTACAATGTTTCCTTCACGACACACAGATACAACGACACCACGACACCTAGATATAACGACACATAGATACGACACATATATACAACGACACATATAGATACACATGTGTTTAGCATATGTGGGCCAGACACATAACCATCTAGCAGCTTTAAATGGACGAAGGAGGAGTAGGGAGAGGTTATTTGTAGGGGGGGGGGGAGGTAAGGGGAGATAAGGGGGGAGATAAGGGGGGAGACGTAAAGGGGGGGTCATGGAGATAGGCATTGAGAGAGAAGGAGAGAGAGGGAAATGAGGAAAGGAAGAAGAGGTATGGGAGAGAGAAGTGGAGAAGTGAGCGTGGAGAGAGAGAGAGAGAGAGAGAGAGAGAGAGAGAGAGAGAGAGAGAGAGAGAGAGAGAGAGAGAGAGAGAGAGAGAGGTAAAAGAAGGAGAAGGAAAAAAGATAAGGGAGAATAAGGACGAAAAAAGGAAATAAAAAGAAATTGGTAGAAAAAGAGTAGGAAAGGATAGAACAGGAGAGGAAAAGGAGAAGTAGATAGGAATGGGGGGAAAAATAGTAGAGGGAGAAGGAATGGTGACGCAGAAGGGGGGGGGGAGGGAAGAGGAGAGGAGGTGGGGGTGTGAGGGGAGACACAAGAGAGGGATGAGAGGGAGGGGAAGAAGAGACGTATACAAGCACATCAATCCTCAGGTGTGTGTGTGTGATGGAAGTCACAGAGGGAGGAGGAGGAGGAGGAGGAGGAGGAGGAGGAGGAGAGAGAGAGAGAGAGAGAGAGAGAGAGAGAGAGAGAGAGAGAGAGAGAGAGAGAGAGAGAGAGAGAGAGAGAGAGAGAGAGAGGTATTTGCACATCAGGATCCATCAGGTGGCTGGCTGGCTGTGGGTGATCCAGCCACTTATCACTGAGTCGTCTGAATACCTTTACTTTAACCTGGTGGGGTTTTGTCCACTTAAATATTTAGGTGGTGGGATTTTGCCCAGTTGGAATTTTGTCTGGTGAAATTTTGTCTAATGGGGGAAAAGCCTAACTAATATTTTAATTCGATGTGATATTATCCTCCAGCGGTCTTGTACAGTCACAGAAAAAATCCTGTCCGTTCTCCGTCCCATTCATGAGCCTTGAGCCTTATGAAACTGTAAATCCGAAACACCACACAGTGTAACCATCTATGAGCCTAACAATGTATGTGTCATGTCTCCGATTCACAGGTTTACGAGTCTCAAGGTTCATGAGTGGACGGAGGATGAACAGGACTTGTTTCCATGACTGTACATGATGGCATTTTAGTCGCTGCCTCAGAACTGGTCACTCCCTCCCGTCGTGCCTCCCGTCAGTCATAAAATATTAACCCACACAAGGGCCCCAGCCACTGTGTTTGTTCACGTGACCACCTTTCTCTGCCACACCCGCTAGTGACGCCAAACAGGAGTGGCTGGATAAACAGGGTGTCGCTCTCAACTGACTAACACACACACACACACACACACACACACACACACACACACACACATGAAATTCACAACCCTAACCAGAAAAGTTGTCATGTTGTTTGTTTTGGACACATGAAGAGGATGAATTTTATTATGAAAGTACACATTATAATCATGAAAGAAAATGTCCGTCTGAACTGAAATACTAGTAATAATCTATGTATATCACTACGATTGTAATTAATAAACTTTGTTCTTGAAGAACACAAAGAACTTTGAATTAACAGATATAACTTTAGTCTTGAACTGAAAAAAATAATATAATTCATGAATATTCATAAAATTCTATTCTCGTATAATGTTTAACAACTTTGATTAAACTTACAATAATATGTTCTTAAATAATGTTATATAATAGAAACATAAAGGTTGAACCATACCTATATCGCTTAAATATAACAGTAAGGTATATTACTTGTGAAATATACCCAAGTGTTAGTCAATACGTGTACACTCTCCCCAAAAAGTATTGGCCTCTTTACTCATCGATACAATGCGTCACAATGGACGAATATTTCCGATCACTAATTGTGATTCCTGCATTATGTTGGTAGGCCAGCCTCCCTTGTATCTGTAGCGAAAATAAAATCAACGGCAGACAAATAGTGGATGTTTTCTGCTGGACATCCCTAACCAACAACAGTACCCGAGACTTATTGGAAAACCCAGCTTGTACCGACAGATATCGTCTCGTAGTGTGTATCAGACAATGTTCCGTTGTCAGCACGAATCATGTGATGATACGGTATATTCATAAGTGTTACCTCATCAATTGAGGTAGAGATAATAACGCAATGCAGTAAATCATAATGTCATTGCAATTAGATATGACATCACAATACACCTGTAATTACTATATTTGCAAATGACTGTAATATCGGATCATAGTGTTTTATATTTCGGTGGAAGCGATTCTATTGTAACCTAGATTCATGAAAACATAGTAACGTTATATTCCTATTTGGCAACTCATCCCCTGGGGCTGAAATGGTATTTAAGGTGCATAAAGCAGCGAGGTTACTCATGACGTTATTGGTTTTGTATATGGTATGACAATTCATCACATTACATTAAGTAGATAATAGGTGGTATAGTGCAGATATGATGGTGATAATGTGGTGCAAGAAGAAACAACGAAAGGTGCAACTCACAATAAGAAATACCAACTGAACCGAGACTGTTGTGCACGTGTTACTGTCTTCATTTACAAATACACCAGTCCCGGGGGGGGGGGGGGATACTTTTTTGGAAGAGTGGACACCCAACCAGAACTGTAAGACAGCTGAAACCCTGTAAGGTTAGAGGGCAAGGCATGATTAGGTCAGATCAGGTAAGGTCGGGGCCCACTGAACTATCACCGATTCCAAAATTTCCATTTATAATTACGATATTTATATACTAAGGTAAACAATTCCTCATTTGGGGGGAAGTAAATATGTATTTTACATTTTTTTGAACAATAAGTAAATATTTTACATTAGCTTTTATGTGACAATTAGACCAAGGCAAATTGTATCTGTTATTGTCTCTTAGTCATAACTGAAATACGAAAACCTAACCTAACCTAACACAACGTAATCTAACCTTTGCTAACCTAACCTAGCCTAGCCTAACCTAACCTAACATAACCTAACACAGCTTAGCCAAACCCACCTTAACATCACCTAACCTAACCTAACCTAACCAATTATAACAAAGTCCATAACTTGATTCATTGCTCACTATTTTTCCCAATTCTAAAAAGAAATCCTAAAAAATATGGATAATCCCACATGGTGAAATATTGTTCACTGTATCGGTCAAAACACCTGTATGTGTTTCCAATATATTTTTCCGTTGTGTTTCTTATTTAAATCACCTGAAGATTAACCACTCTAAAGCTAACCTAACCTAACCCCCTTCACTTCGAGTAGAGTTAGGATGTCTAAATAATCATCAGGTGAAATAAGCTGTGGTGTCTAAGCTTCAGGTTAAATAAGCTGTGGTGTCTAATCTTAAAAGTGAAATAAGCTTGGGTAGCTAATCATTAATTGAAATAAACCCTGGGTGTGTAATCTTCAAATGATCATATATTTTTTCACCTCAGCTTTGAGAATTAACTTTCATTCCTATATAGAATTTTCCGAATATTCCTGCCTGGCAATACCGTCAAGCGGCCATGAATGTAAAATCCCTCGCATGAGAAATGTTTCAAAATCCAACGCTATTTTTTTTTCCATCAGGCCATAAAATTGTCGACGAAGAGGCAGCGAGACAATCTGGGAGGCTGGCGAGATTGTCCTGCACCACACACAGCTGGAGACCCCCCCCTCCCCTCCCCTACCCCCAGGGCTGTTCTGTCTCACGGAAGCCTTCAAGGATCGCCTCATCTGGACCCAAGATCTAGACTGCTCAGGAGAAGTCTCTCTTTCTCTCTCTAATATATCTATCTAATTTTTCTCTCTCTCTCGGGTCATGACTCTTCCTTTATTAATCTAGTATTAGAGAAGTGGATTGTCTTCCTAAGGTTACGATCGTAAATAAATAAATTACAGCACTGAGGAACCAAACAGGTCCTCGCAGAACTGTGTAAACAAATAGGTCATAGCAGAACTGTGTAAACAAACAGGTCATAGCAGAACTGTGTAAACAAACAGGTCATAGCAGAACTGTGTAAACAAACAGGTCATAGCAGAACTGTGTAAACAAACAGGTGCGAGGGGGTAGGGGTGAGGTCGCTACTCCCTTGCTTAAGCCTCTATGTATATGTTTAAACTATATGAATTTCGAAACTTATAAATAATTTCTTTTTTGGTTATAAGTATTAATGCAAGTTCATATTTTCATACTTTCATATATTCACCCAGTCGACCACACACACACACACACACACACACACACACACACACACACACACACACACACACACACACACATGACAGCTCCGGACCTCTGAACACGATCCTTTAAAAGCACAATTCTTCTTACTCTTGATGAAGGAGTCTAAATAATTATGAGGTCAACAGATAGCTGACACATATTAACCCCCAAACAGGAGAGAATAAAACAGTCATCCATTTGTCTGTACGTCTGCCTGTCCACTATAGGGAAACCTTTGAGGGACGAGAAATGTTCACTGTTCAACTATTGTCCCTCTTAGTAATGGTAAGGTCGGTGTATCCAAGTCAATAAATATAAAATTGTTGTTTAATATTCCTCAGCTCGGGCGACCAACTCCCATGAGGACGCTGTCACAGATTTAATCAAGAATATTGGAAGTTACAGTGTAAGTCCAACTACTCTTCGTGGGATACTGCTGAGAGAGAGAGAGAGAGAGAGAGAGAGAGAGAGAGAGAGAGAGAGAGAGAGAGAGAGAGAGAGAGAGAGAGAGAGAGAGAGAGAGAGAGTACAAAGTCAGTGTTATAGATTTTGTTTTGATGAAATTCGGAAGCAATGTTTTTCTAAGTAAGGTTTCAGAAAAGTTTTCATGGAAGTGGTTAATGGCCTTCAATAACCTTTCAAAAGTGACCATAGTTTGATATGACCTTCTCGAATCACCCAAACCATTAACCATGTTCCATTTGTGTTGTGTAATGGCGGTCACGTTGGGACATAGAACAGTATATAATGTTGGTACTTGTGTAAACTGTAAAATGTTGGTGACAAATTCTGTGGTGTATGATGGAAAAGCTTTATAAGCACTACTGTGGTCATTGGTGGTGGTGATTATAATGGTGGTGGTAATGATTATAATGGTGGTGGTGGTGGTGGTGGTAATGATTATAATGGGGGTGGTGGTGGTAGTGATTATAGTGGTGGTGGTGGTGGTAATGATTATAATGGGGGTGGTGGTGGTAGTGATTATAGTGGTGGTGGTGGTGGTAATGATTATAATGGGGGTGGTGGTGGTAGTGATTATAGTGGTGGTGGTGGTGGTGGTAATGATTATAATGGGGGTGGTGGTGGTAGTGATTATAGTGGTGGTGGTGGTGGTAATGATTATAATGGGGGTGGTGCTGGTAATGATTATAATGGGGGTGGTGGTGGTGGTAGTGATTATAGTGGTGGTGGTAGTGATTATAATGGTGGTGGTGGTAATGAATATAATGGGGGTGGTGCTGGTAGTGATTATAATGGTGGTGGTGGTGGTGGTAATGATTATAATGGGGGTGGTGGTGGTGGTAGTGATTATAGTGGTGGTGGTAGTGATTATAGTGGTGGTGGTAGTAATTATAGTGGTGGTGGTAGCGGTGGTAGTGATTATAATGGTGGTGGTGGTGATTATAGTGGTGGTGGTAGCAATTATAGTGGTGGTGGTAATGATTATAATGGGGGTGGTGGTGGTAGTGATTATAGTGGTGGTGGTAGTGATTATAGTGGTGGTGGTAGTGATTATAGTGGTGGTGGTAGTGATTATAGTGGTGGTGGTAGTGATTATAATGGGGGTGGTGGTGGTAGTGATTATAGTGGTGGTGGTAGTGATTATAGTGGTGGTGGTAGTGATTATAATGGTGGTGGTGGTGAATATAGTGGTGGTGGTAGTGATTATAATGGTGGTGGTGGTGGTAGTGATTATAGTGGTGGTGGTAGTGATTATAGTGGTGGTGGTAGTAATTATAGTGGTGGTGGTAGCGGTGGTAATGATTATAATGGGGGTGGTGGTGGTGGTAGTGATTATAGTGGTGGTGGTAGTGATTATAATGGTGGTGGTGGTAATGAATATAATGGGGGTGGTGCTGGTAGTGATTATAATGGTGGTGGTGGTGGTGGTAATGATTATAATGGGGGTGGTGGTGGTAGTGATTATAGTGGTGGTGGTAGTGATTATAGTGGTGGTGGTAGTGATTATAGTGGTGGTGGTAGTGATTATAGTGGTGGTGGTAGTGATTATAATGGGGGTGGTGGTGGTAGTGATTATAGTGGTGGTGGTAGTGATTATAATGGTGGTGGTGGTGATTATAGTGGTGGTGGTAGTGATTATATTGGTGGTGGTAGTGTATATAATGGTGGTGGTGGTGGTAGTGATTATAGTGGTGGTGGTAGTGATTATAATGGTGGTGGTAGTGATTATAATGGTGGTGGTGGTGATTATAGTGGTGGTGGTAGTGATTATAATGGTGGTGGTAGTGATTATAATAATGGTGGTAGTGATTATAATGGTGGTGGTAGTGATTATAATGGTGGTAGTGATTATAAGAGGGGTGGTGGTGGTGGTAGTGATTATAATGGTGGTGGTAGTGATTATAATGGTGGTAGTGATTATAAGAGGGGTGGTGGTGGTGGTGGTTGTGGTGATTATAGTGGTGGCGGTGGTAGTGATTATAATGGTGTTGTAGTGATTATAATGGGGGGTGGTAGCAGTGATTATAGTGGTGGTGGTAGTGATTATAAGAGGGGTGGTGGTTGTGGTGGTGGTAGTGATTATAATGGTGTTGTAGTGATTATAATGGGGGGTGGTAGTAGTGATTATAGTGGTGGTGGTAGTGATTATAAGGGGGGGTGGTGGTTATGGTGGTGGTAGTGATTATAATGGTGTTGTAGTGATTATAATGGTGGTTGGTGGTGGTGGTGGTGATTATAGTGGTGGTGGTAGTGTATATAATGGTGGTGGTAGTGATTATAATGGTGGTGGTGGTAGTAATTACTGTATACTGAAGTGGCGGTGATTATAGTGGTGGTGATGGTTTCTGTAGTGGTGGTGGTAGTTATAATTATGATTATAATAGGAATGCCATTTAAATCCCACTATCCAACCCCTTAACTACATTCTTAAGTAATAAAACCTGATCTTTCTCCTACGATACGATACAACTATTCTTATATTACTTTTTGACTATACTTAATTATGCATACCAATATATTTTTATCTATACATCACAAATCAACGTAACTTACAACTGGTAACTTACATGTTGTTTTAAATTGATTCACTTCTCCATGACACCTTCAGCCAACCTGGTTATCCAAAACAGTGAGAACTCGGCTGCTTCTATCATAATGTGAATTCCACTTTAGGTAAGAGACTGGCGAACGTTCACCTGGCGTAGTTTCCACAAAATTGGTGTGTCTTTAGAATCCATAAGTCAACACAGAACATCTCAAATCAGTCACCGTACATCCCAGTCACTACAGAATATATCACTATAGAATGTGTGCGGCATCACAAAATTAAGTCATCATCGACTCCAACGGCACCATAGACACTATAATGTATCACAGAATCCCTATAAAAATGTCACCACAGGACACCATCATTAAAAACCATTCCTGTGTTCAGAACTAAATATACAATGTATTGTCGGTTTTCTGATATTCAATACCATAATATACTAGCCGCTGGGAGTCTATTGAACACGCTTTATGAACTCTGCTCTGTAATCCTTATTGTGTTACAGCTCATAGATTAAGTATGGGGGGTGCACGATAAACTAACCGTTGTCTATGGTAAAAATCCAAAATTCAATTACCACAGAATCCCCTATGTATGACCCCCCCCCCCCCCACGCACCATAATTCAATACAAAATCCCAACGTATGTCACCATAGAATCTGTTCTTGAAATGGCACGCCTCTTGACTCTCCCCTACCCCTATCATCCACCCCCCCTTTCCCCACACCATCCACCCCTTCCCTGCACTCCATCCACCTCCTCCCCCTACCCTATCCTAGTAACTCCACCAGCACGTGAAATGTAAAGTACACAACGCACCGTATAATCATTTGGTTCGTGTATAGGAAGGCCTTTGTTACGTTCAAAACTCATCAAGGGTAAAGGGAAAGGGGGGGGGGGGGTAAGAGAAGTGGGGTAAAGGGAAGGGGGAGGGGTGGTGGGTGAGTAGGAGAGGGAACAGGTGGAGCCAACAGAAAGTGGGAAATTGTCACTGAGAGTTAAAGGGGACGGAAGGACGAAACCCATCTGGCTACATTGACAGATTCCTCCCCACCCGAGATCTAGAGTAGTGCGCTGAATACAAACACTGCGTAAATGGGACTGAGTTCGTAACGTGGTTGTAGTCAGCGATTATAAGTGTTCAGAGGACTAGTCTTAAATAATATAGTGGAGTTGACTTTAAGAGAGCTGTCCATACCCACTTAACCCCCTCCTGAAGATCGTTCATAAGACTACACGTACGAACAAATATCATGGTTCCTGTATCCGTGGTCCTGTGATGTTGCATTATCAGTACGTCATAATCCGAACACTCAAAGATCACCTGTACAGTCAAAGATACTTTTAAGTAATAAATTAAACTCCAGAAAGCAGTTTTATATTAATTCAAAAGTAACTTCCTATACACATTGCTAAAAACCATTACTTCTCAACCCACGTACGACAAAAAGAGAATTACACTACTAACGCACTGTAATGGATGTTGTTCATAGATTTAGGAAACTGGTGTAATTTGGTTATTTAATATGAGATGATGACATATTGATATAGATATAAATGAGTGAAGTTAAAGGTAGGAGAGCCAAGGGAAGGTAAAAACTGGGATGGATAAATGAAATTGGTGGATCCCCAGAGAGAGATATAACGTTTGGAGTGGTGGGTCGTGATCGCCAACCCTCAGACAAGAATATAGCTCGTTGAATGATTGATTTATGTATTGTAAATAATATTATAATGTTTTAGTCTTTGTTTCGCTTCAATTTTCTTGTCTTATTTGACACTGAACACGAGGGGTTTTTTTTATGTCTTTTGAGAAAATTTTGTATTATATTCTTATTGGGTTTTTTCTCTGCACAAAAATGATACTCCATGCTAGACAGGTCGATGTTTTTTTTCCTAGGATCTGTCTTGAATGATGACACCGAAGGGATAATCAAAGTCTAGGATGAACGAGGGGTCAAGTTAGCTTTTTACAACTATGAAATAATTAAAGCAACGAATTTCCTCACTAGGTTGAATAATATTTGAGGAAATTCAACTTTCACGATTTATTAAGTTGATTTAGAGATTTCTGAAGGAGATTTATAAAATATTCATTAGGTTTACTGTGCCTTAAACACTTGAAGGCCCTACCTCACACAGCCCCTTTTTACCCACCCTGAAAAATGGAAGTTTGAAAGTTCTACATGAGAATGAAAGCACTAAATAAATTTGAAAGTTCTACATATGTTTGGGATCTCTTATATAAGTTTGGAAGCTCTACATGATTCTAAGTTCCAAATAAAATTGAAAATTCTAAATACGTTTGAAAATTCTAAATAAGTTTAAAAATTCTCAATAAATTTTAAAATTCTAAATAAAATTGAAAAAGTTCTACATACATTTGGAATCTCTTATAAAAATTTGGAAGTTCTACATAAGTTCAGAGGCTTGATGAAATAGTGATTGAAGGCTTACAGAAGATTGGAAGCTGCCTCTATATTATTACGTTTGAAAGGCGTCCATAAAATTGAAAACGTTACACAGTTATTAAAGGTCTATATGAGTCGGGAATCTCTACATAATCTTGCAGACTCTAAAATATATTAATAAATAACACTGTTAGTTCTTTCAAGTTACTTAAGAATATTATACAAGAAATTTATTTTCAACTAATGATTATTTAAATTAATATATGCACAATAATAACCAGAAGCATTTACTAAAGGCTCAAATGGATAGACAGACAAACAGACACCGAAATCAACACCCCGAACTGATAGTAATAAACCCACCCGTTTACAGGGCGTGTCATAATTAAAGATAATGAAAGATAATGAAGTATTGTTAATGAGGTGTGGCCGCCTCAATACAGCCAGGCCCACGCTGCCCCCACACCATAATGTAACCCCGACAAAAGTGGATCATCTTTCTAATAACACAAAGACTAAACAACACAAACAATGATTTTTTTTTACCTTTTAGCTCAGCCAATGAAAGGACTTTAAATTAACTCTTTTTTGTGTATCTGTGTTTGTATGAACAGTTGACAACCCGGGGATTGATTATATATTGTCACTGGTTTGGAGAAGAAGGGAGAGTTGTGTTACCATGACAACTTGTGGTACGTCCAGTCGCTTGCACTTATACCTGGTACAGTAGCTGGGACGTTTTGTTAGATGTGGCACCTCTGTGTTTGTTTACATCGTATTAAAACTCCCGGAATGGCCCAAATGAACCTCGTATGAGTAGACAAACTAAGGATGTTAGATAAGTATTCCACAGAATTGCCACAACTCATAAAACGCACCAGCCAATGTACCAGGTATAAGTGCAGGCGACTGTACCTTCGTTGGTATATGGCACATTTGGCAATTTTAGATAATAGGGAAGATAAATCGAGACACTATTTGAGGTGACTTAAACATCAATATGGCAACTCATGACACTTTTGATGTAAATATTCATTGAAATGAATGGAATAGCAACATGGCAACACGTGGCATATTTGCCGCCACAAGAGTTCTATGATAAACAAACAGTAGGTAATATAGCCGAATAATCCATAAAGGAAATAATGAATCAATATGACAACTGATGGCATATTTTATGACATGGCAGACCAGTAAGATCTTTAGGATGGAATAACTATCAACATGAGAACACTTGGCACTTAGCAGTCACAAGTATGACAATTTAAATAACAGGAATGTTAGATCAGTTTGCCCTCAGTGACACGACATGTTATTTGACCAGAGAAAAAACATTTGTCCTAATGAAAAAAAAAAAAGATTAACACCTGTGGCATATGGCAATTACATTTATTTTTCCAGGCATAGTCCAAAATTTTAAATTAGGTTTGTTTTATCATAGTAATGTTGACTATCGTGCTTTTAATCCCTGACAACTATGGCAACACTGTGTACATGTCAACCTTGGCTAAATCAAACCATTTGGTGTTATTTATGGGAAACTTGGTTAGTTAGGAGAGGTTTCAACTATATGATTATAGCGATTCAACGAGAAAAATGAGACTTAAGAACACCATGGTACGATAATTACCTGTGTATGGCAACAAAGGAGGCACATGGCAATTGGTTAAAGCTGGAAATGTACTCTTATTTGTTATATGGCAACTGAGAGATTATGATGCAAATATTCTTACATGGAACTACAGAACATATATGGCAACCGTAAAAGAGGAATTATACACTTCCAGTTGCCATAACAGTGCATAATGGCAAATGGCTCTTGACACAGTGATAATTATTGTATGCCATTCACTGCATACAGTTCCTTTTTCTTGTTGTCTTTTCCATGTAAAGCCAACACGACACGGGCTGACAATCACACTGTAGTCATGTTGGTCGAGAAAGAAAGAAAGAAAGAAAGAAAGAAAGAAAGAAAGAAAGAAAGAAATGTTAGTTTTTGCTTCCCAAATAGTCAAGGACCAAACACCTTATAGTTGTTGGACAGCAATAATACACCATCATCATCATCTTCATCATCTTCATCATCATCATCATCATCATCATAGTCATTATCATCATCATCATCACTGTCATAATCACTGTCATCATCATCATCACTGTCATAATCACTGTCATCATCATAATCACTGTCATCTTCATCATCATCACTGTCATAATCAGTCATCATCATCATCATCATCATCATCATCACTGTTATCATCATCTTCATCATCATCATCATCATCATCACTGTCATCATCATCATCATCATCATCATCATCATCACTGTCATCATCATCATCATCATCATCACTGTCATCATCATCATCATCATCATCATCATCATCATCAGATATCCACAACTCATCCTGAATATTACCAACGTTAACATCTACCTGCTATTAAAGAGTTAATTTGCGTTATTTACCTCATACCTCGATTCATAAACCTTAATGAATAGTCATATGATAAGCTTACAAATGGAAGAAAAAGCTTAGCGTGTTTGATATATTTTTGAGAGGGAGGGTTACAGGTATGGTGGGGAGTTACAGGTAAGGTGGAGGTTACAGGTAGGGTGGGGTGTTACAGGTAGGGTGAAAGGGTTACAGGTAAGGTGGGGTGTTACAGGTAGGGTGGGGGTTACAGGTAGGGTGTGGGGTTATAGGTAGGTTGGGGGTTACAGGTAGGGTGAAAGGGTTACAGGTAAGGTGGAGTGTTACAGGTAGGGTCGGGGTTAAAGGTAGGGTGTGGGGTTATAGGTCGGGTGGGGGTTACAGGTAGGGTGGGGGTTACAGGTAGGGTGAAAGGGTAACAGGTAGGGTGGGGTGTTACAGGTCATGTGGGGATTACCTGTGGGGTTGGGGGGGGATAGGAGAGAGGGTAACAGGATTTCTTATGGATTAATGCACCATAAAACTCCATAAAAATGAAATATATCAGATTAGTCTGACTTGGTGAATAGAATTTGGGCTTCATATTTCACCATGATGTTTCATTTAAATTTATTTCGCTTATCTATCTTATCTGTTTCAACTGATGAAAAAAATGAAAGGCTATTCATTCACGCGTCATTTTTTTATATGTAACTTTATTTATAATTTGTTTATCTATAACGGGTGTATAAATTATGGATCACGTTATTTAGTTATTTAATATTTTCAAGGAAGGATCAAGAGACACCGTGCGTGGCTTAGGGGAGATGAGACATAATGAGTCAGGGTGGAGGCTGTACTGTACGCTGATGATGCGGTGTGGTTGGCTTCGTCCGAGGGAGACCAGGTGAGAGTAGTATCAAGGAGGCTTTCAAGTATGACCTCATTGCTAATAAAAACTAACAATCATCCCCACTTAAAGATATTATATAAGTGATGCAGAAATTTACAAGTAAGTGATTGGTTAGAGCAAGTTACGACGTCACGACTTAATGTTTGAGAGTGAAAGGAAGACGGAGAAAGTATTGGTTGAAAAGTTTCTTTCCGTCGTTTTCTTCACTTACTTAGCATCACTCACTCTATGTTCTCGCCCTCCTAGACCGGTCCTCTTTCCCTTGATCCATCACCATAAAAGTAGGAGAGTAATAATTATAATGTGATAGACCTATATAATTAGGACTTTTGCCACAGACCTTTGAAGTGTTAACCCTGCCTGTATCCGGAGGGTGTGTGTGTGTGTGTGTGTGTGTGTGTGTGTGTGTGTGTGTGTGTGTGTGTGTGTGTGTGTGTGTTTGGGGGAGGGGGGGTAATAAAGCATGAATTTTAATGAGTGTTTTTGACGTTGATAGCAGCAGTGGTATGCTTTTTAAGGCCACTTTCAATAAACCGATAACATTTTCAAACATGTGAGTGAGTCTGTGAAAACTTCGGAACATCGGAGAACAACTGTGTGTTTTGCCGCTGACGATTTATATAGAGTATACATAGAATATATAGAACTACTATATTATATACCGGTTCAGCCCTGAAACATTTCCCTGAACTGTGAGTGTATGTCTCCTACACCTCCTGAGATCTTCCAATGATGTATCGTGATTTGTTTTTCTTACACTTATGTTTATTACCGTTGCTAACGATTACTAGTTAATGACTATTAACTGAGAGCAATTGCAAGACTCCCTCACGCT
>CAUDMG010001679.1:827500-990000 GCA_958450375.1 Homarus gammarus
GAGAGCCGGGGAAAAATTGTACCGCTATAGATCAACTGAGTCACTGTAATGCCTCACCTTCAGACGGCTGTGCACCTTAAGAGAGATACGACTTTCTATTAAGAGAAGACGTTAAAGACACCTCCAGTAAAATGTTTGAGAAGTTGATTGCCCGGACGCGATGTTAATGTTGTTGTTATGATGTATTACTGCGCTTCCTATTTTACAAACGCTCTAGGCCAGTTGTTGTTGTTATCATGTTATTCTATGCTACAACAACTAAGATCTGTTAACATGTATACTTTAGTTCATGGAGTCGGCAAGAGTTACTAAGAATGAAAATTAATATTCCCTCGTTTATTTTCTTAACTGGGTCAGACGTCTTGTGTTTGACTTACAAGAGAGTTTCCCCAGACGCCCTCACGATCAACAAGGACCCACCCAGATACTGGAGTTGGGTGGGTGGGGGGGGGGGCACATAACAAGGCGGGAATAAAGTGGTTGTAGTTCTATTAAAAGAAGGATGTTATTGTAGTGGCACTGAGTAAGAGGAGGTAATGAAGGTAGTAATTGTTCTAGCGCCATTAGGGTAAGGAAATAATTGTCGCGCCATTAAGTGACAGAAGGAAAGGAAGGTGCCACTGACTCTAACGCGTTTATAGCACCAAGAAGCAGCTTTATTCCCGTATCTATTTAGGAATGAAGTTTTCCAAGCACCATTAAATCACAATAGAATGATAGGAATAGATTTAACTCAGCACCAATAAAGGGAGGACGGTATAGTTGCACCATTACATAAGAGGGACTAGCTGGTGCCACTTGTTCCAGTAATATTATGGCACACAATAGAGAGAAGCAAGATTTTCCAAGCACCATTAAGCAAGACATGACAAGAAAGAACCGCCACTCCAGCGCCACTATACCACACGAGGCAGAAAGGGAACAACCAGTTTAGCACCATTAAATTACAAGAGGCCGGGCGGGAAGCAGTTTTTGGTGAGCCACTAAGCTAGAGGCGGTAAGAACTGAACCATTTTGTTCCATTAACCCTCAACAGAGAGGAAAAAAAGTTCTTTCAGTACCATTAAACCTAGAAACAAAGCATTTAATTCTGCACCTTTAATATAAAATAACAAACCTATCTTTGAAGCGCAGTAAACTAAAACAAATAATTCTCATCATACTACAGGGAATAAATCTTACGTTGCAGCATTATTAAACCACATGGATCTTATGTTACAGCGCCATTAAACATTTTCTTGTAAGTCCAGTAAACAAGAAACATACCTTGGTTACAGCGCCATTAAATCGCATGGAAGAGACCTTTTATTATTGATCTATTAAACAAACTACAAGTCGTCTAGCTCTGGTTGTAAACGCCATTAAGATACAAGCAGTGAACCTATTGCTGCAGAGCAATTAGGTGACCACCAACAGAGCCACTAAGCCAGCACCAACAGAGGCACTAATCCAGCACCAACAGAGTCCCTAAGCCGCCACCAACAGAGCCACTAATCCAGCACCAACAGAGGCACTAAGCTACCACCAACAGAGTCTCTAAGCCACCACCAACAGAGCCACTAAGCCAGCACAGACACTAACCCAGCACCAACAGAACCATTAAGCCAGCACCAACAGAGGCACTAATCCAGCACCAACAGAGTCCCTAAGCCGCCACCAACAGAGCCACTAAGCCAGCACCAGCACAGACACTAACCCAGCACCAACAGAACCATTAAGCCAGCACCAACAAAGCCACTAAGCCAGCACCAACACACTCACCATAACATTATAAACTCAAGCTAACAAAAATGACGCTCAAAAACAAGAAGGAAAATATTCACAAGCCACAAGATGAAGTCCTGAAGGTTCGTACGTGTAAAAAAAATCCTCGTAAGTGGCGACGTGGGACTATAAAAACGTATCTAAAAGGAAGGCTAACTTAAGCAAACAACGCAAAACACACACACACACACACACACACACACACACACACACACACACACACACACACACACACACGTTTACATTGGCATCAAACCTTACGCCAAGACTTTTAACACCAGGGAAAGAAATGTCGTTGATTGTTGTTCTTATAGTAGGTTATGAGTTAAGATACTCAAGGGTTCTTCAAGCTTGTGTTGTCTCCTCAAAGTAAGATTAAAACGTATATATATTTATGTAGTTACTTTTACCATCTCTGTGTATATTTTACGTCACACTATCCTCCTTTATTTACATACTATAAAATTATAAACTACAATATAATAATAAACTACAGGATGGTATATAATTCCTCTGTAGAATCTAAAGGAGTTTGTATTTTTTTTTAGGCGGGGGGAGGGATGAGGGAAGTTCAATCTATTGGTAAAAGTGTCGATTATTTCTTTATTAATATATTTGTTTATTGTTTTATTTACACGCCTATTTATCAGTTTTCTGGTGTAATTATCCATTTATATATTAATTCATTTATCATTATAGTCTTATTGTTCACCAGAAGAGCACCATTCCTACACGTGTTTCAGGACTAACTTATTTTCCCCTTTCAGAGATGTTAGTGAAATCCAGACTAAGGTACTCTGGCCAAGCCCTGCCCCTCCCTCCCAAACACAGATTAACCAGGAAGAGAGAAAAAAACGTAAAGAAGAGACAGACAGGCAAACAAAGAAGAGAGAGAGAGAGAGAGAGAGAGAGAGAGAGAGAGAGAGAGAGAGAGAGAGAGGCTGGATGGATTTAACACTGCGATGGGTGGGCGGGGGTAGGAGCGACGGCGACTCATTGTGGTGTTATGTAGATCAGTTCTCTGTTAATGAGGAGAACCACGCAATACCCTAGCTGGCGACTGTGCTGCCCTCGGTTAGAATATTCATCTGGTAATCTGAGGTTGGTCTGATTTCCACCCTGACTTAATAGGTCTCTGGTACGGGTTGGTTTATTGTGGGTGTGTGTAGGTGTGTGTAGGTTTGTGGGTGGGTGGGTGGGTTGATGTGGATGAGTGGATGTGGGGTGGTTGGTGTTGGTGTAGGTTGGTGGATAGATGTGGATTGATGAGTGAATGGGTGGGTGGGTGGATAAGTAGACGAGTATGGATATTTTCGTTACTCTGTGTGTGTGTGTGTGTGTGTGTGTGTGTGTGTGTGTGTGTGTGTGTGTGTGTGTGTGTGTGTGTGTTGAAATGTCCAGTTCGCCGTAATAGGTCGGGCTGCTGCCTTAAAGACCTTGGTCCGCTGTGCTGTACCTAAATGAATAGCCTGAGAGAGAGAGAGAGAGAGAGAGAGAGAGAGAGAGAGAGAGAGAGAGAGAGAGAGAGACCCAGGATACTGTGATTCACTATAGGGAAACACTGGCCTGGAACACAAGAGGCTACCAGACATGATGAAGGGCAGCGTGTGTGGGTTGGGCTATCAACAGAGAGTCTTAGTGTTAGCTTAGTGTAAATGTGAAGAGAAGATGATGTGACAATGACGCACCTAGAGGGAGTGTAATAGTGGCTGTCTTTCTAGATAAAATGAATGACTGTACTGAGGTTAGGTTAGGTTACATTAAATTTGGTTAGGTTAGGTTAGAAGAAAGGTCGTCGGGGGTGAGTGCAGGGGTACAGGTAGTGGTGCAGTATTATATTGTCCTAACATCAACAAAATAAACCACACGATGTTAGCATAAGAATATACCGGCCTGGGAACACCAAGTCCAAGGCGGGTGATGTTTTGCACGGTGCCCGTTGTTTACAATGCTTTCTTTCTTGTTCCTCCTCTTCCTCCACCTCTTACTCTTCCTTCCTCCTTTTCATCTCACCCCTTACCCTTCCTCCTCTATGCTTCACCTCTCTTTTTCCTCCTCCTCCTCCTCCTCCTCCTCCTCCTCTTCCTCCACCTCTCAATCTTCCTTCCTCCTCTTCCTCTCACCCCCTCACCCTTCCTCCACCACGCTTCACCTCTCTTCTTCCTCCTCCTCCTCTGCCTCTCTTGATTTCACCTCGCCCTCCTCTTACCCTGACCCCTCTCCCCTCCCTCTCTCTCTCACACCTTTCCTTTCCCTTCTCCCTTCCTCTCCTCCCCAGCCCTGACAAGATTCCCTTCCGGTTGCAATTTGCAAATAAATGAATCGCCCACAGACTTGACCCCCTTCCTGCAATCGCGTCAAGTTAGTCAAGCTTAATTTTGCACTACTGTCCTTAGTACAGGGTCTCTCCACTCCCCTTACAATTTTGCACGAGGTATGAATTTATGCACAGTTTCATCACAAAGTTTAATAAGGATAATTGAGTTCATGGGAGTGTGTGGTGTCGTTTTCTATAAGGCCACTTTAGATTTAGCAGCAAGTGAAAACGTACGTAGTTGTCTGTGGATTTGTCCTCGCACGTTCTTCACTTAAATAACGGGATTTACTTTATTTTATTCTAATTTTCAACCGTTTTGTTGAATTTGAGGATTTTTTTAAAGTTAGGGTGAATTAATAGTAACATGAAAATGGCTTTACTTAACTACATACTCTAAAGTTCTAAACCCCAAAGGAATAAATGGGTCATCGTGTTTGAGGGGTGATGGTACACAAGTCATCTTACTGAAAAGGTTATGATATCTTAATTAAAGGGTTAAGTCATCGTAATTAATAGACTATGATATTTTAAAGTAAGTAATATATTGTGTTTAAGGGGTTAAGGCATCGTTATCAGGGGGTTAATTCCTCTTAATCCAGGAGTTAAGATATCTTAATCATTGGATCAACACATCAGACTTATGGGATTAAGTCATTGTTATGAAGCGTGTGTTCTGATCTTCAATAAGGTCCGTCCGTCACTTCCCTTAATAACTTACCTCTGTCACTTTCCTCGATGACTTCCCTCAATAACTTTCTTAAGTCACTTTCCCTCCATAACTTGCCTCCGTCAATTTCCTCAATAACTTTCTTCCGTCACTTTCCTCGATGATTTCCCTAAATATCTTTCTTCTGTCACTTTCCCTTAATAACTTGCCTCCGTCACTTTCCTCAATAGCTCCTCCCCGTCACTTTCCTCGATGACTTCCCTAAATATCTTTCTTCTGTCACTTTCCCTCCACAACTTGCCTCCGTCACTTTCCCCAATAGCTCCTCCCAGTCACTTTCCACGATAACTTCCCCAATAACTCCTCTTAGTCACTCTCCCTCAACGACTTCCCTCAATAAGTGCCCCTCCGTCACTGTCCTCGATGTCTTTCCCCTTGTCACTACCCTCTTATGAGTTCCCTGTGTGACGTCACCAGCAGGGCCTAAGCCTCCTCATTTGCATACTCACGACACCCAACCTGACCATCACCACCGAGCGACACGACAACTCCTCATTATCCAGGAGAAGGAGGAGGAGGAGGAGGAGAAGGGAGACAAGAAGGAAGAGGAGGAGAAGAAGGGAGACAAGAAGAAGGAGGAGGGAGACAAGAAGACGGAGGAGTAAGACAAGAAGGAGGAGGAAGACAAAAAGGAGGAGGACGACAAGAAGGAAGAGGAGGGAGACAAGAAGGAAGAGGAGGAGAAGAAGAAGAAGGAGGAGGAGGAGAAGGAGAAGGGAGACAAGAAGAAGGAGGAGGGAGACAAGAAGAAGGAGGAGGAAGACAAGAAGGAGGAGGAAGACAAAAAGGAGGAGGGAGACAAGAAGGAAGAGGAGGAGAAGAAGGGGAACAAGAAGGAGAAGGAGAAGGAGGAGGAGGAGGAGGAGAAGGGAGACAAGAAGAAGGAGGAGGGAGACAAGAAGAAGGAGGACGACAAGGAGGAGGGAGACAAGAAGGAGGAGGAGGAGAAGAAGGGAGACAAGAAGAAGGAGGAGGGAGACAAGAAGAAGGAGGAGGAAGACAAAAAGGAGGAGGACGACAAGAAGGAGGAGGAGGAGGAGGAGGAGAAGGGAGACAAGAAGAAGGAGGAGGGAGACAAGAAGGAAGAAGAGGAGAAGAAGGGAGACAAGAAGAAGGAGGAGGAGGAGAAGAAGGGAGACAAGAAGAAGAAGGAGGAGGAGGAGGAGGAGGAGGAGGAGGAGAAGGGAGAGGAGGAGGAGGAGAAGGGAGAGGAGGAGGAGGAGGAGGGAGACAAGAAGGAGGAGGAGGAGGAGGAGGAGGAGGAGGAGGAGGAGGAGGAGGAGGAGGGAGAGGAGGAGGAGGAGGAGGGAGACAAGAAGAAGGAGGAGGAAGACAAGAAGGAGGACGACAAGAAGGAGGAGGAGGGAGACAAGAAGGAGGAGGAGGGAGACAAGAAGAAGAAGGAGGAGGAGGAGGAGAAGGGAGACAAGAAGAAGGAGGAGGGAGGCAAGAAGAAGGAGGAGGAAGACAAAAAGGAGGAGGACGACAAGAAGGAGGAGGGAGACAAGAAGGAAGAGGAGGAGAAGAAGGGGGACAAGAAGAAGGAGGAGGAGGAAGAGGAGAAAGGAGACAAGAAGAAGAAGGAGGAAGAGGAGGAGAAGGCAGAACAAGAAGAAGGAGGAGGAAGACAAGAAAAAGGAGGAGGAGGAAGACAAGATGGAGGAGGAGGGAGACAAGAAGGAAGAGGAGGAGAAGAAGGGAGACAAGAAGAAGGAGGAGGGAGACAAGAAGAAGGAGGAGGAAGACAAAAAGGAGGAGGACGACAAGAAGGAGGAGGAGGGAGACAAGAAGGAAGAGGAGGGGAAGAAGGGAGACAAGAAGAAGGAGGAGGGAGACAAAAAGGAGGAGGACGACAAGAAGGAGGAGGAGGAGGAGGGAGACAAGAAAGAGGCGGAGGAGGAAGACAAGAAGGAGGAGGAGGAGGAGGGAGACAAGAAAGAGGAGGAGGAGGAGGAGGAGGGAGACAAGAAGGAGAAGGAGGAGGAGGAGAAGGGAAACAAGAAGAAGGAGGAGGAAGAGGAGGAGAAGGGAGACAAGGAGAAGGAGGAGGAAGACAAGAAGGAGGAGGAGGAGAAGGAGGGAGACATGAAGGCGGAGGAAGAGGAATGGAAGGGAGACAAGAAGAAGGAGGAGGAAGACAAGAAGGAGGAGGAAGACAAGAAGAAGGAGGAGAAGGACAAGAAGGAGGAGGAGGAGTAGGAGGGAGACAAGAAGGAGGAGGAAGACAAGAAGGAGGAGGAAGAAAAGAAGAAGGAGGAGAAGGACAAGAAGGAGGAGGAGGAGTAGGAGGGAGACAAGAAAGAGGAGAAAGAGGAAGACAAGAAGAAGGAGAGGGAAGACAAGATGGAGGAGGAGGAGAAGAGAGACAAGAAGAAGAAGGAGGAGGAGGAGGAGGAGGAGGAAGAAGACAATATGAGGAAGAAGAGGAGGCGGCGAACAAGAAGAGGACGAAGAAGACAAAAAGATGAGGAAGAAGAGGACAAGAAGATGAAGAAGAGGAGGAGCACAAGAAGAGAACAAAGAGGAAGAAAACAAAAGAGAAAGAGGGAAAGATCAAGAGAACAAAATTATTGTTTTATATACGTGTGTGTGTGTGTGTGTGTGTGTGTGTGTGTGTGTGTGTGTCTGTGTGTGCCAAATTCTACAACAAAAATACTCTTGTCCACTTTTACACTTACACTCTCATAAATACCCACACCAAAACCCATATCCACGTCCACCCTCACACCCACATCCACGCCCACCCTCACGCCCATATCCATGTCAGCACCCACGCCCACCCCCACCGCTGAAATTACCTAAGCTCTGACATTTCTCTTTGAACAGTCGAGTTAAAAATGAATAACACACCATGATATATTGTGTGAGTGAGAGGGGGTGTGGGAGAGTGAGAGGGGGTGTGGAAGAGTGAGAGGGAGTGAGAGGGGGTGTGGGAGAGTGAGAGGGGAGTGTGGGAGAGTGAGAGGGGGTGTGGGAGAGTGAGAGGGGGTGTGGGAGAGTGAGAGGGGAGTGTGGGAGAGTGAGAGGGGGTGTGGGAGAGTGAGAGGGGAGTGTGGGAGAGTGAGAGGGGGTGTGGGAGAGTGAGAGGGGGTGTGGGAGAGTGAGAGGGGGTGTGGGAGAGTGAGAGGGAGTGAGAGGGAGTGAGAGGGGGTGTGGGAGAGTGAGATGGGGTGTTGGAGAGTGAGAGGGGGTGTGGGAGAGTGAGAGGGAGTGTGGGGAGAGTGGAAGCGAATGTAGGAGAATGGGAGTGAGTGTGGGATCATGTGCATGGGAAAGGAATTATGTACGTGAGAAAGGAATCATGTACGTGGGAGAGGAATCAGGTACGTGGGAGAGGGACCGTGTACGTGGGAGTGGGATCCTGTACGTGTGAGAGGGATCCTGTATTTAGAAGAGAGGAATCATGTACGTGGGAGATGAACCGTGTACGTGGGAGAGGGATCCTGTACTGTACGTGGAAGAGGGAATATGTTCGTAGAAGAGAGGGATCACGTACAGTAGCCTACACAGGTCATAGTTAAAAAGAGGTTACCCAAGATTTGCTAGTAACATGTATACCCATTGGCTCGGTTTTTCTGTCTGTCTGTCTGTCTGTCTGTTCACAAGTTGGCGTCCACAGTTCAGATTCGATTTATACCAAAGTTTCACAGTCGGTTGGTCTCGGTAATAGCTCAACACTGCACAATTTTGGCCAAAATCAGAGGTCTTCGATGAATGTCACCCCATGGTAGAAGGTATCAATAATCCTTAACAGATTGTTATGAGATTTTCACAGATAAGAGGGAGATCTGCGTCGATCACACTGAGATTGCGACAACTTTCGTTTTTAGGTGATTTTTTTTTCATTTTATTTACATTATTTATAGTTAACAACAGAAGCATAATATATAATTAGAGCCTATAATTATTTCCTATCATCTGGTAAGACGTTCACCTTTAACTTCAAGATGGCTGACACCTCAAATAAAATATCCCCGTATCGTAATAGTGTATCAAATCATGAACTTGCCTCACCTAGCGACACTTACTTTTCAAGATTGATTTAAAGATGGTTGTCAATAAGAATAAAAAAAAAAACTCACTCGTATCGTAATAACAAATCGAACTATAAATATTAAATCAAGTAACATCAATAGTTAAGATTTCATGATTGACTTCAATATGGCTCCCATTAAATGTGTTCTTTGTAAAAATTTCCTTCAATTGTCAGATACATAATGAATATAATTTGGGCAGTTATTTCGGTATTTAAGATTCTTTAGATCAATTACATGAAGAGAGAGGAATGAAAATTTCCTTCTATCGTGACGGTATATTAAATTATGACCGAGGTGCAGGAGAATACGCTTACATAGAGAGAGAAGTGAATCATTAAGTGGCAGAAGGAGAGTAGGTTCTGGGCACACACACACACACACACGCACACACACACATAAAAATACACAAACACACACACACACACACACACACACACACACACACACACACACACATATAAAAATATACAAACACACTGTATACATCCCCCTAAACACATACACGCAAAACAGACACTCCCTATCAGCCCCCCCCCCCCCCTCACAAACACACACAGCAGTCAGGTACCCACAACTGGTTAGTGTTATGGCAAATATTTTTTGTATTGCGAAAACAACAAATTAGTCTTAACCAAACACTAATAATTGGTATCATTATTTTGTTTAGGTCATTAATATTTCCTGTGTGTGTGTGTGTGTGTGTGCAGTATATGTTATTAGAATCATTAAGGACCAACACATACACAGTGAACATGAGAGTGACTGTGGTGGTTGTGTGCAGTAAGTGTGTCTGTCTAACTGTCTAACTGTTAAGAGTGACTGTGAAGCTAATTGGAGAGCCGACAACTGACCGAATGACAAACTAACTGACAATCTGTCTATTAAATGAATAACATGTTAACTAACTGACCCAGTAATTGCTAGGAAGACTGATTATTATCTAACTAATTAACTGACTGACAGACAAAGTAACTAATTTGGCGACTGAACAATAGGTTAATTTATACACAGACAGAGTATTACATTGAAGGTACGGGGATAATTGTCATGTTGACCTGTGATATTCTCTCCCTGAATACTGTCACAGGTCACAAGTTCTTCCGAATTAAATTTCAAACATACATTAAATTTCAGGATCACAATAAACAATATGTAAATATGTCAAATATAATAAAGAATAATTAAAATTCACAACTTCATATGTATACATTACCCAACTCCTATATATTATGATATCTTACATAATAATCAAGGGCACCCAACTAACATGGCATGACTCGACAACATTACAAATAGACATAATTAGCCACCTGGCAGGACAAATATATAACATAATATATTCTGACAATACAACAGATAATACAACATAACCTAACATATACTAATAACATACAAGACCCACAATATAAGGATAACAAGGACCAAATATAACATACACCGGTAACAACGATCTAACCACCAAATAGAGCTAACTCATTAGACCTCTACCAGGACACACAGGTATAATGAAAATGTTCCAATAAAAAATAAATCCTAACCTAGCCTCCCTAGCCATATAACATGATCCTGCACTGGAGAGGGTGAGCACTCCGCTCCCTCCTTAACCGGCGCCGCACACAACTAGAGACCTACAAGTGGACTATACCTTTACTCCCTGCCAGTCCCTCACACCAGACTTCCACCGACAGGCTTCCCGGTCTGGTATAATCCACACTCTAGCACACACTCGGCCGGGGAGGGTTTAGATAATCTTATAATACACGATACTCTCTCACCTTCAATGAGGTTCACACCGAGACCTCCTGTCACCCTCAGCCGATCAACCTGTCGGAAGCCACAACCTTGGCCAGCAGCAGAGATCTCAACCAATCACGAGGGTTTCCTATATTACGTCATGAGTAGCTGCTAACAGCTAGTTTTCCGTCTGCTTATGACAATAATTGAACATACAAACAAAATACAAAATTTTATTATTAATATTAACAATATTCAATTCCTTTAACCGTTATCTTTAATATTCAACAACTACAAGAGCTACAAAAATTACTATAAATATTGTAGCAAGCAAAATAATCATAATAATAACAATAATACAATAAAAAAGAAAACAATAATAACAACAACAATACTATTAATAATAATAATAATGATAATATTATTAATAATAATAACAATAATAATAATACGAATAATAATAATAATAATACCACATCAACAACAAGCATTATAACAACAATACAAATACACCTAGACCCCGACTTACGACCGTCGGGACTTACGACCGTCGGGACTTACGACCGTCGGGACTTACGACCGCCGCAGAATTTTTTTTTTTTTTTTTTTTCTTGTTTTTTTTTTTTCTTCAAAATGACACACCCATTTTCTATACCGAAACGTTTCCAGTTAATGTAGTCTCCATGTATAATTAGAAAATTATGGGGGCCCCATGTGCATTCAGCTGACTACATTAAAGGTTAAGTGCTCAGTCACACTGTATCCATTCCTTATTATTTATTACTTTCACTGTACTGTATCCATTCATCATTATTCATTACTTTTACTGTACTGTATTTCATTGTAGATTTTTTATTAAAAAAAAAAAAAAAAAAAAAATTTATCTATGTCGGACTTACGACCATGTCGGACTTACGACCATGTCGGACTTACGACCATGTCGGACTTACGACCTGGATTTGGGTCCCTAACCCCGTCGTTTAAAAAATAGATTCCCATTTTTGGAGAGACATTGGTTGAATAAAACGGGGGTGAAATATTGTATGGGAAAAAAATAGAAAATATAAATCAAGCCATATCAGCTGTGCATCTCCTTAACACTGATACAACCTCACTCAGGAGACATTTAAAGCCGCCTAGATGTGCACTGACGCTTAGAAGAAAATGAAAAAGAAAAATGAAAAAGAAAAAAGCGGAAAAAAGAAAATAAGAAGCAAAGGAAGAAGAAAGAAGAAAGAAGAAAGAAGAAAGAAAAAGAAGAAGACCAACAACTTCACTTTATCAACACTATCCTCTACTCACTATTTTTTATCGAGCTTTAAAAAAAAATATACGGCTATAAAATTTCAGATCAAGGAATACCAAAACAACAAGAAAAAAAAATCAAGAACGTTTTTCTCTTATCAGGCGTAAGTGTCGTCGACCTGTGATACATCTCCCCGCCAGGAAAACGTTTAAGATCAGCACTGTCAACACAACTTTACTCTCAACGTATTATAAGCCTGCCTCGTGATGAACAAATTTTTATAACTTTTTAAAAATGTTGGTTGTGTTACTGCTATGGTCTTGTGTGGTTGGGTTGGGTTAGGTTTTGGTTAGATTAGGTTAGTTTATGTAAGGTTATATAAGGTTATGTAAGGTTATGCTTGTAACATCCAATGACTCTCTCCTTAAGACTCACACACAACTCGCTTATAATTGTCCAGTTACGCTTCACCAAACTCAAAGTACTAAGTTATCATAAAGAAGCCAATTGACTTTAACCTTTCACCCCTGAGGTTATAAAAATCACACAGGGATGTAGCAGGAATAATCTTGTGCTGGTCAGTGAAAATAAAACTCCAGTTATGTTCCGTAAACTCTCTCTCTCTCTGTTTCGGACACTCACAAACAGACTGATGATGATGATGATGATGATGATGATGACGACGACAAAAATAATAATAATGATAATAATAGTAAAAAATAAAATAATAATAATAATAATAATAATACATTTTCCACTATTGTTTATAAATGGTAAGAAATATTATACATTTTAAGTTATCCATTATGAACCCCCAGAGGAGGAAACAGTCTCTCAGTAAGATACACAGGAATGACGGTGTTAAATGCAATAGTGACGCAGTTTTCATATAATTGTTTGTTACGGGTGAAAACTTTTTGTCATTTTAGGTAGTTTGTCAAGCGGTTGATTTTTTTATTTTTTTGGTTGTTTGAAGTTGTAGGTGAAAGGTGTTTTGTGCATTAACTCCTGAATTATTATCATTATCATTGTAATCAGTGTTTATTTTCTTATCATTATTATTAGTGATGACATCAATATTAATACATTCTTATTCTTTCTTCATTCTCCCCATTCATTCCTCTTCTTCTTCATTATTATTATTATTATTATTATTATTATTATTATTATTATTATTATTATTATTATTACATACGTCTTCAGTTTGTACATTTAATTGGAATTTAAGAGAATAAATTCCATCATTAATAACTATTAAATAAAATAAATAAAATATAATTGAAGCAAGTAAAATACAATAAATAATACATTATCAGTACAATAATACAAGATATACAATGACGATGGTTAAAAGAGTAAACGATGTTGACGTTAATACATTTCTGAGGCAACGGTGTAAACAACATATATTCACATCTCCCGCACCGGTGTAAACAAGACATTTTACATCTCCCCCACCGGTTTAAACAATATATATTCACATCTCCCGCAACGGTGTAAACAATATATATTCACATCTCCCGCACCGGTGTAAACAATATATATTCACATCTCCCGCAAGTGTAAACAAGATATTTTACACCTCCCGCACCGGTGTAAACAATATTTTCTTACATCTCTCGCGTAAAGGAGTAAACAAGATACATTTCAATACACCTCTTTACGTTACAAGGAATTACAAATAAATGTGTTTCCTGAACTGAGATTAATCTTTACAGTAGGCGATGGATGCACCGTAAAGGGAATCACCAACGAGACACACAGAAAAGAGATGGCGGAAGAGAATCCACCAGGGAACTGTTAAAAGGAAGTTAGGTGGGTGGGTGGGTTGGTTGGTGGGTGGATGAGCGGGAGGGAGGGTGGGAAGGGGGTGGATGGGAGGGAAGAGTAGGAGGAGGAATAAGAGAGAGAGAGAGAGAGAGAGAGAGAGAGAGAGAGAGAGAGAGAGAGAGAGTCAAGTAAAAATCTGAAAAATAACAATGAACAATACACCAACAAACAAACAAACACAACCAAGTCAGGATACAATGAAACTCTGAAAACGACTCTCAAACACGAGGAGGTATTATGGGTAAGAGTTATTATCATGGCCCTCTAGGAGCACCGTTATGGCCCTGTCAGAACACCATAATGCCCACACCACCATAATGTGCCACACCACCATCATGGCCACACTACCATCACGGCCATATCACCAGCATGACCACACTATCATCATGGCCACGCCACCATCATGGCCACACTACCATCATGGCCGTACTACAGTCAAGGCCACACCTGCATCATGGCCACACTACCATCATGGGAACATCACCCTCATCATGGCCTTACCACCACCACCATGGCCACACCTGTTTCAATATTGCCACACTTGTTCCATCATGGCCACACCAGCATCATGGCCACATCACCACCATCATGGCCAAATGAGGAATCAATGTTCAGTCTCATTTTTATAGCCCGTTTTCTGTTCAACTTCTCATATTTTCTAACACTGAAAATTTGTAGGAGTAATTATTGTATACTATTTATATTTTTGTGGTCGATGGGTTGTTCTTCCTTTTATTTGATGGCGTAAGAAGTAAATATTTACCCTCTATCTCATCTCTCTCTCTCTTTTCTCTCCTTTATCTCTCACCTCATTTCTCTTTTCTCTCATCTCTTAAATATCACCTCGATCATATTTCTCACCTCTTTTTTATATCTGACCTCACTTTTATCTCTCGCCTTTCTCTTAACTATCACCTCTCTTAATTCTCACTTCTCTCTTATCTCTCAGGGAGTTGTTCAGAGCAAGAGAGATGACTAGTTAATTCAAAACAGTTGTCCATTAGTGGCACTTATAAGAAATGAAGCGAATCTGCCAATGCCAATCGCTGTCCAGCATGGTCTTGTGGAGCTAGGCGGGATGATCAAAACTGTTGGGTAGTCAGCAGACCTCGGCAACAATTCACCCTATAAAAGAGGTCGCCCAGTCGCAGAACATCTTACTTCAACCTTGTCTTAGAGTGTGAGCAGATGTGTGTAGCCCAGCACTGAGTCCCCCCAGCAAGACGTTGTGATACTCAGTCTCTGGCGAATGTATCCTGCGGATAGTGTTCATATTTGTTGTGTTAGATATTAATAAATACAGAAAAAATGTACGAGTAATGTGCAATTTATATAGTTCTTATTATCCATATTATTAGATATCGAGAAAGAGAACCAAGTGTTAGGTAATACAGTTAATGATCTCCCCACAATCACTAATACAGTTAGTGGTTAAGGAGTGGTGGCAGCTTAATCTACCAGTGAAGAATGTAAAATACAACATCTCTCACCCCTCTCTTTTATTTCTCACCCAAACGACACAGCGGCAGATTGGACACAGATTGCGCCTTTCTATACTCACTCACTCACTCTCACACACACACACTACTTAATACTAATTTGCTGTCACTCGGAAGAGAGTATGACGATCATCCAGCTATGATACAACGTTTTGAGTTAAGGTTGTCACAATCGTTGGTGAGCTCTGAGGTGACTCGAGATGCCGATACGGGGTTGACAGGTGTTGGACATGTGGAGGGCTACATCTAGTGCGGGAGGAGCGGTGGCAGCGTCTTTCCGGCGCTGGAGCATGTCTGCCTCGGTATGTAGTAGGGTTAACTCGAAAATATTGACACCTTGTGTGGTGCTCCTCCAAGCGTTACGATGTGGAGTGATCGTCCTCCAGGTGAGGGGGTCCATTTGGCACTTTTTCAGGTTTGTCTTGAGACTATCCTTATACCTTTTGCGTTGTCCGCCAACATTACGTTTACCATTCGTTAGGTGACTATAAAGTAGCTGGTATGGCAGTCTCCTGTCGTCCATGCGGTTAATATGGCCAGTCCCACGTAGTTGTTCATGGATAATGGTAGCCTCGATGCTCCTACAGTTGGTGTCAGCGAGAATACTGGTATTTGTTCTCTTGACTTCCCAGCGAACTCGGAGGAAGGAGCGTAGACTACGTTGGTGAAAGTATTCAAGTGTCTTGTGGTGCCTCCGGTATGTGACCCATGTCTCGCTGCCATACAGCATGTGCAACTTTGTAGATAATTTAAACTCCGTACAGCTGAAGACACGGGTAAGGAGTTTGCAAAAGGCTTGAGATACACATCTGTTCCGATGTTGAATCTTTTCATCAATGTCCACGGTGGTGGACAGGTGAGAGCCAAGGTACTGAAAGTGGGCAACATTAAAAAGAGTAGTACCATTAAGCTGGATGGATTGTGGAGGTGTGGTTGAACCAGGGGCAAGCTGAAAAAGAATCTGAGACTAGCATGCATTCACCTCAAGGCCGAAGTGTGCATAGCATATGCGAAGGTGTTCAGGATCTCCTGTAAGTCGCGTTCAGTATGAGAGACAAGGGTGAGGTCGTCTGCATACTGAAGTTCAGTGATGGAAATGGCCGACACCTTTGTTCCTGCCTGGAGTCGTCTTATGTTGAAAAGCTCCTTCATCCGGTACTGGATGCCCTCTTCACCGGTTAGATCAGCAGCCAAGAAAATGGAAAAGAGAGTTGGTGCCAGTACCTACCCTTGTTTTACCTCCGTTTGGATGGGGAAGAACTCAAACTGGGTGCCATTGTGTTAGGACACAGCCGTTCATGCCATCATGGAGTTGACTTACAATGGCAATGAATTTTGGTGGGCAGCCAAAACGACTGAGGGTCCGAGAGAGGGCTTCCCTGTTGACCGAGTCGAAGACCTTAGTATGGTCACTGAAGGACAAGTACAAGTCACGACGCTGTTCTCTGTTTTTTTCCTGTATCTGGCGGGCAGCAAAGATCATGTCAGTGGTGCCACGTGATGATCTGTAGCCACATTGAAATTCTGGAAGGAGGTTTACCGCCTCAGGAAGAAATCTGTGTTTGAGGACTCGGTCGATAATCTTGGACAATAGTGAGATCCTGCGGTAGTTGCCACAGTCTGACCGGTATCCCTTGTTCTTATAAATATTGAAAATAGTGGCGTCTTTAAGATGTTGGGGATTTCCTCCTTTTCCCATAATTCTCCAGGAAAGAGTGGAGATGGCTGAGAAGCAGAGGTCCTCCTGCTTTATAGACCTCGGCTGGGATTCCATCAAACCCTGAGGCTTTGTTATTTCTCATATGCTTGATGGCAGTAGCTACATCATCCAGGGATGGAGGAAAGGAGGAAAGCTGAGATGGGTCAGAGCTGTGTGCTGAGGGACCCCGTTTTTTGTTTATTTTTTTTTTTCGGGGCTTATACCACCCGAGGGACAAAAATATAATAATAATAATAATAATAATAATAATAATAATAATAATAATAATAAATACAAATAATAAAAATTGTAAGAGAAACAATTGAGACCCTGCAATTGTGTGTAAATGAAGCAGAAGTCAGATAAGCAACCTGGGACTTGGTCACAATTTTCGTGATGCCATATGGCAGCAGGGTCAACCAGTAGACAACACATTATGCTTCCAATATCTTCCCAGGCGGTATTACCTCCCTGTTTGGTAGCTGCTTACTACCTACTACATGTGGTGAGGCAGTAGCGCAGACTGCAACCACACATTTTGGCTCTCTTTTCCTAATCCAGTGGTGCAGTTAGTTGCAACGACTGGGTAGAGGAAGAGTTGTAGTGGACTGCTGACAGCCTGTCCATCTTGCATTGCCTTTATCCGCCGGTGTAGTCACTGTGTTCCTGTGTTGGTCATCTTTTCCGCCTACTCTGCCGTTGGGGGTCTTACTGGAGCTCTGTAAGCATGTCTGCCTGATGTGGGGCTCCACTGCAGATTTTCGTTCGGGGTTTACTCCCGTAGCCTTATACCCACCAAGGTTAATCCACAAGGCAACGGGGCAGTGGTTGGTAGGCGCCAGGGAGTGTCCACATGCCAGTGGGCCTACACGTCGTCCCTCTGGGGTCCATCACTTTTCCGAGATCCCATGCTAGTCTAGTCTGGGGACGAAAGCACCAAGTTACCGTGTGGTGCCACACACACACACACACACACACACACACACACACACACACACACACACACACACAATAAAATAAAATAAAATAAAGAAAATAAAAAATAAACTAAATCCATTACCAAGCCCAAAGGGGAAGGTTGTCCATTCAGGCTACAAAAACAAGCGTCTCTCTCTCTCTCTCTCTCTCTCTCTCTCTCTCTCTCTCTCTCTCTCTCTCTCTAAATATTAACAGAAAACAATTCTTAAAGGAGGGAATTATTGATTTGTTTACGTTCATGGCCGAAAGAGGGATAAATTGTTGAGACATTGTAGTTACTAGAGTTGGTGTCTATTAGTCTGAGAGATAGATGTAGAGATAGAGAAAGAGATAGAGACGGGGATGCGAGGTAGAGAGACCAAGACAGATATATTTAGAGGTAAAGGTTAAAAATCCTCACCTGGCGGAACGTTTGAAGTCTCTGCCTTCCCCTCCTCCCACATCATCAAGGCGATGACGAGGTAGTGAGGAGGGCAGAGGGGCGAGAGGAGGGGAGGGCAGAGGGGCGAGAGGAAGGGAGTGGGAGGAGGCGTAAGGAGGATCTAACTACAAGGGTCGAGACGCTCTAGAGTCTAGAGCGTGTATCTCCGCGCGCGCGCGCATACACACACACACACACACACACACACACACACACATATATATATATATACACACACACACATGCACACACACACGCGTACACGTACACAAACACACATATACGTACACAGACACGTACACATACATGCACACGCATGCACGTACACGCAGACGCATACACTTACGCAGACACGTACATGCACACACAAGGAAGATTGATTTTTCACATAATTTTTCTGTATGTTGGTGGAGGAGATAGAGAGGGGGGGGGGTGGAATGTGGTGCAGTGAAGGATGGTAGAAGAGTGAAGTGGAATGGAGTGAGGGGAGTGGAGGGGAGACTGAGGGGAAGGATGAGGCTCGCAAGGGGAGGAAGGACTTTTCCCTCTAAACCTTAACACATGTTTTTGCACACCGTCCTTGAAAACAGCCTCCCTCCCCGTTACCTCCTGCTGTGATACGTACAGCCACTGAGGATCTTCACTCACGCTATCCCCGGGCCTCTTCCTTTGTTGGGGTATAGTGCCATCAGAGGGTGGCACCTCGCCCGCTGTCAGGTACACACCACAGGGTAAAATGGAGCAATGAAGAGTCAACGTGAAGAGAAAAAAAAGACAAGAAAAGAAATACAACATCCTGGAACTTTTAACAGAGAAGACTATCCTGGGAGGTGACGTCAGCAGGAGGAATGGTACTTATTTTTTCTTTGTAGATGGCAATTCTTATGATGGTCTTATCAATAATGCCAACATAACACCTTTAAATGTTACACAATACGAAATTCAGATCTTCTTTCCGCATATGTCGTCGGGCCATCATAATAAAGAACAACAGACACCCAGAAGACTGTAACAAAGACAATATCAAACAGGAAACAGCGAGTTAACAACCTGCCATCATCATCTTCCTCCGTCTCCCTCCAACCAATACATTCAAGATCAAAGTCAACATGACGGAAATGGTCCACATGATTTACCAGAAAGACCTGAAGGTGGAGGAGACGCCAGAACAGTTCAACTCCCACCCCCTCACAGTGTGCCACAAGTGTAATTCAACAGAAGAAATATACATAAACAAAGACTGCCTGAGACCATCCAGGTATAAAGTGTGTTTCATATATCCAGTAGAAGGTCAGATCAGCACAGATGTGTCAGTTGTCACAAGTCTCACCCCGCCACAACTGTGAGAAATACAGTGAGAAAAGCTGCTGTCATATCAAAACACAAACATCAGCACAATCCACACCAACACACAGTATTCAAGAGTAGTCACCAACAACAAGATCTTCAAGAGGAAAAACCTACAGATGCTTTTACAACACATGAAAATCATTATTCCCGCGTTGATGACATGATGTGCTATACTAACGACAGATCAAACACAGGGACTATCGCACAACACTAAGGAATAACTCCACAAGAACATCACCCTGAGCTTATACCAAACAATGTCAAGAACTTTACTCAAATTACAAACAATCTCTCTGTTCTCCTGAAGCATCCACTACCTCCACACACACACACACACACACACACACACACACACACACAGTGTAACAGACCGACGTTAACCCCTAGTGATAATGATCGTATGTGTTTCTCTGATGATACCACCGTCTTAACAAACCAATAAACACGATCGAGTGCTCTCAGACCTGGAGGAGGAACTCTTGATAATATCGGTAAAGTCTCACAACTACAACCACCAGCCATGTCGGACGAGAGAGTACAATACCTCCCCATCACGACCCTCCCTCACTTAACCACTTAGTTCCTGGATTAACAACAGGTAAGGACGCCTATTGGGAGTGGAGTGACACTTACTATCATACAATATAATATACACTGTCAGGAAACCTATTGATCTTCATAGACTCGGACAACATACCTACCTACACCCCCACCCCCCCCCCCCCCTCCCTTCCCCTCACACTCCTACACGTCTTATATTGACATTCCTATACCACGTTAACCCTGAACTTGTTGTCCACGAAGTCTCACAGCCCGAAGAGAGGTTCATTACTACTACTGATGGGTAGTAGGTAGTAGGCAGCTACCAAACAGGGAGGTACTACCGCCTGGGAAGATATTGGAAGCATAATGTGTTGTCTAATGGTGGACCCTGCTGCCATATGGCATCATGAAAATTGTGACCAAGTCCAAGGTTGATGATCTGACTTTCTGCCTCATTTACACACAATTGCAGGGTCTCAATTGTTTCTCTTACTTGACAACACAACATACAGTACATATAGCGTTTCACACTATTGATTTTTTTTCTTAATAGTTCTTTATTATTATTATTATTATTATTATTATTATTATTATTATTATTATTATTATTTTATTTTATTTTTATTATAAATTTCATTTACTATGAATAATGATTGCATTTTCGCCTTCCAGGTCCCGATGTGGGTCAGTGACCTGTGCCAGGGCGGGCTAATCCCCGTAAAAAATATATATATATTACCTGAGCAACTTCTTTATAACCTCCACACACACACACACACACACACACACACACACACACACACACACACACACACACACACACACACTTTACCCTTAAGAGCCTCTATAATGTTTCCTCCTGCAGCCATATTTCCACCACACTATATCCAACTGCAGAACAAAATGAAGTTGCAGGTCAAATGGGCAAAAATTCTGATCGGCCTCAGTCGTACTGGGCTCCAACCCTACCTAATCTAACGTGGAGACACCGTGACACATAATAGAGCAGAAAGTGGGGGTACATAGATACACAGGGATATAACATGCAAGAATACATGACACACACGGAAGGGAGGAAGAAAAAGCTCTCTCACAGGTTCTGAGTAATGGCTGGTCATACATTCTGACCAGACAAGAAAACACAAATGAGTCACAAAACGCACAGAACCGCGCTAAAAGCTTCCGCGTCGTATATTTTGGCGTAGGGTGCGTACCTGTCAGCTGAGACCACACCACCCCCACCATACTGAGACCACGCCCCCACCTCCCCTATCACACTGAAACCACGCCCCCCTAACCTTTAAAAACATTGACACCACGCCCCCATCATTCATATATATATATATATATATATATATATATATATATTATATATATATATATATATATATATATATATATATATATATATATACAGTATATATCAGCGGGCGCGCGCGAGTGTGTGTGTGTGTGTGTGTGTGTGTGTGTGTGTGTGTGTGTGTGTGTGTGTGTGTGTGTGTGTGTGCGGGTGTGTGTGTGTGTGTGTGTCAAATTCTCATGTTATGAAAATATAGAAGATTATCCTCAAAATGACCTAGTTGCTGTCGCCATATTTTCGCTTTACGAACACAAGAACCATTAATCCTGTAATTATCTCCTTAGTGGGGGATAAACACGGGGGGGGGGTGATACGAGGAGAGGTGCGGGGTGGTAGGGGGTGGGGGAAAGGAGGGGTAAGCAGAGGAGGGGGAGGGAGGAGTAGAGGGCTTGGTTGTGTAGGGGGCAAGGGGTGGTGGGTAATGGGTAGAGGGGTGAAAGTGTAGGGGTTAGGGGTGAAGGGGTTAGAGATGGACAGGAGGGGTGAGAGGCAGTGGTGTAAAGGGTTGAGGGGTGGAGGATGGAAAGTAAGGGAGGTGTCGTGTTACATCCCAATCTTACCTCGATGACATAAGAGGTAGGGAGGGAGGGAGGGAGGTTTACCTCGTCTCTGAACCCATTTTCTTGCCTCACTACCTCCACCTCCCTCACCACCTCCACCTCCCTCACTACATCACCTCCCTCACCACCTCCACCTCCCTCACCACCTCCACCTCCCTCACCACCTCCACTTCCCTCACCACCACCACCTCCCTCACTACATCACCTCCCTCACCACCTCCACCTCCCTCACCACCTCCACCTCCCTCACCACCTCCACCTCCCTCACCACCTCCACCTCCCTAACCACCACCACCTCCCTCACCACCTTCACCACCCTCACCACCACCACCTCCCTCACCACCACCACCTCCCTCACCACCTTCACCTCCCTCACCACCACCACCTCCCTCACCACCACCACCTCCCTCACCACCTTCACCTCCCTCACCACAACACCTCCCTCACCACCACCACCTCCCTCACCACCTCCACCTCCCTCACCACCACCACCTCCCTCACCACCACCACCTCCCTCACCACCACCACCTCCCTCACCACCACCACCTCCCTCACCACCTCCACCTCCCTCACCACCACCACCACCTCCCTCACCACCTCCACCACCCTCACCACCTTCACCTCCCTCACCACCACCACCTCCCTCACCACCTCCACCTCCCTCACCACCTCCACCTCTCTCACCTCCACCACCTCCCTCACCACCTCCACCTCCCTCACCACCTTCACCTCCCTCACCACCACCACCTCCCTCACCACCATCACCTCCCTCACCACCTCCACCTCCCTCACCACCTCCACCTCCCTCACCACCTCCACCTCTCTAACCTCCACCACCTCCCTCACCTCCACCACCTCCCTCACCACCTCCACCTCCCTCACCACCTCCACTTCCCTCACCACCACCACCTCCCTCACTACATCACCTCCCTCACCACCTCCACCTCCCTCACCACCTCCACCTCCCTCACCACCTCACCTCCCTCACCACCTCCACCTCCCTCACCACCTCCACCTCCCTCACCACCACCACCTCCCTCACCACCACCACCTCCCTCACCACCTCCACCTCCCTCACCACCTCCACCTCCCTCACCACCTCCACCTCTCTCACCTCCACCACCTCCCTCACCTCCACCACCTCCCTCACCACCTCCACCTCCCTCACCACCTCCACCTCCCTCACCACCACCACCTCCCTCACCACCTCCACCTCCCTCACCACCTCCACCTCCCTCACCACCACCACCTCCCTCACTACATCACCTCCCTCACCACCTCCACCTCCCTCACCACCTCCACCTCCCTCACCACCTCCACCTCTCTCACCTCCACCACCTCCCTCACCTCCACCACCTCCCTCACCACCTCCACCTCCCTCACCACCTCCACCTCCCTCACCACCACCACCTCCCTCACACCTCACCTCCCTCACCACCTCCACCTCCCTCACCACCCCACCTCCCTCACCACCTCCACCTCCCTCACCACCTCCACCTCCCCACCACCTCCACCTCCCTCACCACCTCCACCTCCCCACCACCTCCACCTCCCTCACCACCCCACCTCCCTCACCACCCCTCCTCCCTCACCACCACCTCCTCCCTCACCACCCCACCCCCTCACCACCCCACCCCCCTCACCACCCCACCCCCTCACCACCCCACCCCCCTCACCACCCCACCCCCCTCACCACCACCAACTCCCTCAGCACCACCCCCTCCCTCACCACCTCCACCTCCCTCACCACCTCCACCTCCCTCACCCCACCACCTCCCTCACCACCTCCACCTCCCTCACCACCTTCACCTCCCTCACCACCACCACCTCCCTCACCACCATCACCTCCCTCACCACCTCCACCTCCCTCACCACCTCCACCTCCCTCACCACCTCCACCTCTCTAACCTCCACCACCTCCCTCACCTCCACCACCTCCCTCACCACCTCCACCTCCCTCACCACCTCCACCTCCCTCACCACCACCACCTCCCTCACTACATCACCTCCCTCACCACCTCCACCTCCCTCACCACCACCACCTCCCCACCACCCCCACCTCCCTCACCACCTCCACCTCCCTCACCACCTCCACCTCCCTCACCACCCCACCTCCCTCCCACCCCCTCCCCACCCCCTCCCTCACCACCTCCACCTCCCTCACCCCCCACCCCTCCCCACCCCACCTCCCTCACCACCCCACCTCCCTCCCACCTCCACCTCCCTCACCACCTCCACCTCCCTCACCACCTCCACCTACCTCACCACCTCCACCTCCCTCACTACACCACCTCCCTCACCACCTCCACCTCCCTCACCACCACCACCTCCCTCACCACCACCACCTCCCTCACCACCCACCTCCCTCACCACCCCACCTCCCTCACCACCCCACTCCCTCACCACCTCCACCTCCCTCACCCACCCCACCTCCCTCACCACCCCACCTCCCTCACCACCCCACCTCCCTCACCACCCCACCTCCCTCACCACCTCCACCCCTCCCACCCCACCTCCCCACCTCCACCTCCCTCACCACCTCCACCTCCCTCACCACCCCACCTCCCTCACCACCCCACCTCCCTCACCTCCTACACCTCCCTCACCACCTTCACCTCCCTCACCAACTCCACCTCCCTCACCACCTCCACCTCCCTCACCACCCCACCTCCCTCACCACCTCCACCTCCCTCACCACCTCCACCTCCTTCACCACCCCTCCTCCCTCACCACCCCACCTCCCCTCACCACCACCACCTCCCTCACCACCCCACCTCCCTCACCACCCCACCTCCCTCACCACCCCACCTCCCTCACCACCACCACCTCCCTCACCACCTCCACCTCCCCTCACCACCACCACCTCACTCACCACCACCACCTCCCTCACCACCCCACTTCCCTCACCTTACCTCCCTCACCACCCCACTTCCCTCACCTTACCTCCCTCACCACCCCACTTCCCTCACCTTACCTCCCTCACCACCCCACTTCCCTCACCTAACCACCTCCCTCACCACCTCCACCTCCCTCACCACCTCCACCTCCCTCACCACCTCCACCTCCCTCACCACCTCCACCTCCCTCACCACCACCACCTCCCTCACCACCACCACCTCCCTCACCACCACCACCACCCACACCACCACCACCTCCCCACCTCCCTCCCCACCACCTCCACCTCCCTCACCACCACCACCTCCCCACCCCCCACCTCCCTCACCACCACCACCTCCCTCACCACCCCACCCCCTCACCACCCCACCTCCCTCACCTTACCTCCCTCACCACCTCCACCTCCCTCACCACCCCACCTCCCTCACCACCCCACCTCCCTCACCACCCCACTTCCCTCACCTTACCTCCCTCACCACCTCCACCTCCCTCACCACCTCCACCTCCCTCACCACCTCCACCCCCTCACCACCTCCACCTCCCTCACCACCTCACCTCCCTCACCACCACCACCTCCCTCACCACCACCACCTCCCTCACCACCTCCACCTCCCTCACCACCTCCACCTCCCTCACCACCTCCACCTCCCTCACCACCTCACCTCCCTCACCACCACCACCTCCCTCACCACCACCACCTCCCTCACCACCACCACCTCCCTCACCCACCACCTCCCTCACCACCTCCACCTCCCTCACCACCTCCACCTCCCTCACCACCTCCACCTCCCTCACCACCACCACCTCCCTCACTACATCACCTCCCTCACCACCTCCACCTCCCTCACCACCTCCACCTCCCTCACCACCTCCACCTCCCTCACCACCTCCACCTCCCTCACCACCACCACCTCCCTCACCACCTCCACCTCCCTCACCACCTCCACCTCCCTCACCACCTCCACCTCCCTCACCACCACCACCTCCCTCACCACCTCCACCTCCCTCACCACCTCCACCTCTCTCACCTCCACCACCTCCCTCACCACCTCCACCTCCCTCACCACCTCCACCTCCCTCACCACCTCCACCTCCCTCACCACCTCCACCTCCCTCACCACCTCCACCTCCCTCACCACCACCACCTCCCTCACCACCACCACCTCCCTCACTACATCACTATTACAGAACATTCCTTACAATTCCTTTCCATGTCGTCCTCCCTGAAATATTCTAGATTCTTAACCAGTATTTTTATTTTCATCAGCAAAATAATGGAAAGACTGTAAGAAAGGAATGGAATAATGAAGAGAGGGATGACCAAAAGAGAAATAAAAGGATAGAATAAGCTAATGCATGGATATGGGGGGGGAGAGAGAGAGAGAGAGAGAGAGAGAGACGCCAAACACCACCAACTAAAACATTCTCTGCTTACAAAAAAAAACATCCCTTTATCCAATATTACAAGCTCCACATATTCTGTACACGCACCACACAAACCGCAGGAAGTCAGAAATAAACAAGCTTTCCTCAGAGTGGTTGACAACTGGCAGGATTGAACCAAGATAGCTAGCACTGACGCCTGGAGGACTACCCCCCCCCCCCCACCCCCCTCTCTCTCTCTCTCTCTCTCTCTCTCTCTCTCTCCTAGCACCATCCCGGTAATGAGGGTGTTAAGACCGGCCCTGGCGTGTTTCCCTACGACAGAGAGTATGTGTGTAATGTAGGCCCCCCCCCCATCTACTTCTGCTGTACTAACATCTCTCGTGCTCACACAACACTGTCCTACTGTCTGGAGTTCAGGATGTATCTCTGTGGAGCTTAAGAGTGTGTTTGGAGGTCAAGAGTGTGTCTGTGGAGGTCAGGAGTGTGTCTGTGGAGGTCAGGAGTGTGTCTGTGGAGGTCAAGATTGTGTTTGTGGAGGTCACCTTTATCTCATCAAACTTGTGCTGGGATTGTTAGATAAGGTTCATTACTCTTAATATACAGCACTTCCTATTGAGCATCTCTGAATCATGAAAACTCGTATAATTAAACAAAATAATTATTCAAATGTAAGACTGAACACAGTCACCTCCTCACCCTCCACCCCTCACCACCTCCACCTCCCTCACCACCTCCACCTCTCTCACCTCCACCACCTCCCTCACCTCCACCACCTCCCTCACCACCTCCACCTCCCTCACCACCTCCACCTCCCTCACCACCATCACCTCCCTCACCACCTCCACCTCCCTCACCACCTCCATCTCCCTCACCACCTCCACCTCTCTCACCTCCACCACCTCCCTCACCACCTCCACCTCCCTCACCACCTCCACCTCCCTCACCACCTCCACCTCCCTCACCACCACCACCTCCCTCACCACCTCCACCTCCCTCACCACCTCCACCTCCCTCACCACCTCCACCTCCCTCACCACCACCACCTCCCTCACTACATCACCTCCCTCACCACCTCCACCTCCCTCACCACCTCCACCTCCCTCACCACCTTCACCTCCCTCACCACCACCACCTCCCTCACCACCACCACCTCCCTCACCACCACCACCTCCCTCACCACCTCCACCTCCCTCACCACCTCCACCTCCCTCACCACATCACCTCCCTCACCACCTCCACCTCCCTCACCACCACCACCTCCCTCACCACCACCACCTCCCTCACCACCACCACCTCCCTCACCACCTCCACCTCCCTCACCACCTCCACCTCCCTCACCACCTCCACCTCCCTCACCACCACCACCTCCCTCACTACATCACCTCCCTCACCACCTCCACCTCCCTCACCACCTCCATCTCCCTCACCACCTCCACCTCTCTCACCACCACCACCTCCCTCACCACCTCCACCTCTCTCACCACCTCCACCTCCCTCACCACCTCCACCTCCCTCACCACCTCCACCTCTCTCACCTCCACCACCTCCCTCACCACCTCCACCTCCCTCACCACCTCCACCTCCCTCACCACCACCACCTCCTCACCACCACCACCTCCCTCACCTCCACCACCTCCCTCACCACCTCCACCTCCCTCACCACCTCCATCTCCCTCACCACCTCCACCTCTCTCACCTCCACCACCTCCCTCACCTCCACCACCTCCCTCACCACCTCCACCTCCCTCACCACCTCCACCTCCCTCACCACCTCCACCTCCCTCACCACCTTCACCTCCCTCACCACCTCCACCTCCCTCACCACCTCCATCTCCCTCACCACCTCCACCTCTCTCACCTCCACCACCTCCCTCACCACCTCCACCTCCCTCACCACCTCCACCTCCCTCACCACCTCCACCTCCCTCACCACCTCCACCTCCCTCACCACCACCACCTCCCTCACCACCTCCACCTCCCTCACCACTACCACCTCCCTCACCACCACCACCTCCCTTACCACCACCACCTCCCTCACTACATCACTATTACAGAACATTCCTTACAATTCCTTTCCATGTCGTCCTCCCTGAAATATTCTAGATTCTTAACCAGTATTTTTATTTTCATCAGCAAAATAATGGAAAGACTGTAAGAAAGGAATGGAATAATGAAGAGAGGGATGACCAAAAGAGAAATAAAAGGATAGAATAAGCTAATGCATGGATATGGGGGGGGAGAGAGAGAGAGAGAGAGAGAGAGAGAGACGCCAAACACCACCAACTAAAACATTCTCTGCTTACAAAAAAAAACATCCCTTTATCCAATATTACAAGCTCCACATATTCTGTACACGCACCACACAAACCGCAGGAAGTCAGAAATAAACAAGCTTTCCTCAGAGTGGTTGACAACTGGCAGGATTGAACCAAGATAGCTAGCACTGACGCCTGGAGGACTACCCCCCCCCCCCCACCCCCCTCTCTCTCTCTCTCTCTCTCTCTCTCTCTCTCTCTCTCTCCTAGCACCATCCCGGTAATGAGGGTGTTAAGACCGGCCCTGGCGTGTTTCCCTACGACAGAGAGTATGTGTGTAATGTAGGCCCCCCCCCCATCTACTTCTGCTGTACTAACATCTCTCGTGCTCACACAACACTGTCCTACTGTCTGGAGTTCAGGATGTATCTCTGTGGAGCTTAAGAGTGTGTTTGGAGGTCAAGAGTGTGTCTGTGGAGGTCAGGAGTGTGTCTGTGGAGGTCAGGAGTGTGTCTGTGGAGGTCAAGATTGTGTTTGTGGAGGTCACCTTTATCTCATCAAACTTGTGCTGGGATTGTTAGATAAGGTTCATTACTCTTAATATACAGCACTTCCTATTGAGCATCTCTGAATCATGAAAACTCGTATAATTAAACAAAATAATTATTCAAATGTAAGACTGAACACAGAGATACACTGGCGTAGGATGCGTTGTGTGGTGGAGGAGGAAGAGGAGTAATAAGCGGAGGGGGAAAGAGGAGGGAAAAAAAGGAGGAGAAAGAGGGGGAGGAGGAAGAGGAAGAGAAGGAGGAGGAAGAAGATGAGGACGAGGAGAATGAAGAGTAGGAAGAAGATAAAGAAGAAGAGAAGGAAGAAGAGAAGGAAGCGGAGGAGGAGTAGGAAGAGGAAGAGGAGGAGGAAGACAAGAAGGAATGGATATAAGTAGGAATATGAGGAAGAGAAGAGGGAGACTACATTAGGTTAGGATTCATGGTTCTTCTTCCTCCTCCTCCTCCTCCTCCTCTTTCTCTTCCTCCTCCTCCTCCTCCTCTTTCTCTTCCTCCTCCTCCTCCTCCTCCTCCTCTTCCTCTTCCTCCTCCTCCTCCTCGCCCTCTTCCCCAACTTGGTCATGTTACTTTGGTTTCTCTCCCCGCTGGTCCACCTACTGTACAATGGGTCGTGACTTCCATGTCGTAACTGGCGCTGTGGCTGCTGCTGGGAGATGAACAGTTATGGTCACTGCCGGCTACACAGTACAGAGTTTGGTTCAGGTTAGGCTAGGTTAGGGTTAGGTTAGGTTAGGTTAGGTTAGGTTAGATTAGGTTAGATTAGGTTAGGTTAGATTAGGTTAGGTTAGGTTAGGTTAGGTTAGGTTAGGTTAGGTTAGGTTAGGTTAGATTAGGTTAGGTTAGCTGCAGCTGTAATTTTATAGTACTGTGGTTTTTGTAATTCATTTAAAAACGTCAAACTTGAATCCATATTATGATCCCTTTAAAGGCATGTAACCTCTGAAGCCTCACGGACGAAACTCATAAACTCTTTTGTCGTTTAGTATGAAAGACAACATGGCTCCCAAGAGAGTCATTACTCAGGATTTGCTTTATAGGGAACCGCCACCCTCACCACGATGCTGTTATGAGGATTTGGCCTTGTTGTATACCTAATCATAACTATCCCCACATTTAGGTCTTCGTGAATGTGGTGGTGCTTCGTCATCATCGATAAAATGCTTCTAAGTTTGTTTCACTGAGAGGATCAATATCACTTGGCGATGGTTATGTGTTTCTTGGTAATATATGCATGTATTCAATGTTCTCTCTCTCTCTCTCTCTCTCGGGCAGTTCTCGTGACTATTGCAAATTGTTCCTCGTGTTCACTGTGTATTGTTATGTTGAACGTGAGGAGTACCCAGCTTCTCTGCCTCCCTAGCCTGCATTGCGGTTCTTGGGGGCTGTGTTTATGGACACCAAAGGCAGGGAGTCAGTCCATCAACTAGCACAACACAACCCTCGAAATAGCACAAACGATCGTATTCCTCTTTCTGCTTGAGATGGCACATGTTACTACTAGCAACTTGAGGCTGAGATACAAGTCAACCTTCAGTGTTTGGCCTCGAGAAGCTGACGTCACTAATCACATACCGTCCATAACTTTCTGAACATTATTTTTGTAACCCCCACTTTAATGTCACAGGAAACATCAGTACCACACAAGAGACCAGATCCCTTCATTCTTCCTTGTGTACAGTGGAACAACCTTTAACCTAACGTAACAACCAACCTTCACTCTCGTAATAACAAAACAATTAAAACAAGAACAAACTTAACAAACCCAACAAAAAAAAAATAACACTAAACCACTTTATCGACATTTATCTGCATTCAAGTTATAATAAATCACTTGTATATATTTACTATTACGAAAATAAAGTCATTTATCAATAACACGATCAATTATTACGAAAGAGAATTATTGGTTTGTGTTATGATAATTCTAAGGTGGTCAATGGTGATAATTCTAAGGTGGTCAATGGTGATAATTCTAAGGTGGTCAATGGTGATAATTCTAAGGTGGTCAATGGTGATAATTCTAAGGTGGTCAATGGTGATAATTCTAAGATGGTCAATGGTGATAATTCTAAGGTGGTCAATGGTGATAATTCTAAGGGGCAGGTTCTGTGTCAATGGTGATAATTCTAAGGTGGTCAATGGTGATAATTCTAAGGTGGTCAATGGTGATAATTCTCAGATGGTCAATGGTGATAATTCTAAGGTGGTCAATGGAGATAATTCTAAGGTGGTCAATGGTGATAATTCTAAGGTGGTCAATGGTGATAAATCTAAAGTGGTCAATGGTGGTAATTCTAAAGTGGTCAATGGTGATAATTCTAAGGTGGTCAATGGTGATAATTCTAAGGTGGTCAATGGTGATAATTCTAAGGTGGTCAATGGTGATAATTCTAAGGTGGTCAATGGTGATAATTCTAAGGTGGTCAATGGTGATAATTCTAAGGTGGTCAATGGTAATAATTCAAGGTTACGGTGTTTTGTGTCTTGAAGGAGGTCTTGGAACTAGAGTGAACAGGTTGGACAATTTTGTGAACTGGTGATGTGGTATTTTTTTTTTTTTTTTTTACTTTCGCTCTACCTTATCCATCCACACAGTGCCTCATCCATCCACACAGTGCCTCATCCATACACTCCCTCACCCACTCCACTCACCCAACCACTCCCTCATCCACACACACACCCCTAAGCACTCCCTCATCCAAACACTCACACACTCCTCCACCCAAACACTCCCTCACACACTCCTTCACCACCACACTCCCTCACTCACACACTCCATCACCCACAGTCTCTCACTCCCACATGCCTTCACACTCCCCAACACTCCTCCCCAACATTCCTCCCCAGACTTCACCCCGCCCCTTCTCTCCTCCCCTGCCAATCAGGCGCAGACATTAGAGACATCAAAGCTATTGACCAATCAGAGAGAGAAGCTGATTGTGACCCAACTATTGAATCATCACGTGTATAGTAATGACGTCACAGAGAATTCCTTACGTCTCCCAGGACGAACAAGGACCCCCTCTGTTGGATGAATTAATTATATTGATGATGTTTGTCATAGAAATAAAACACAGGCAATGACGTCAGCTGAGGTAGCTACTAATTCTTTCTTATTGGTTCGTGATATAAAAAAAACATTTAATACTGGATAAATTTACCAACTAAGAAATTCACTACAAGATTCAGTTGCCTATTTGTTTTTTTTAAATTTAAACCAATGAATAATTTATATATATATATTTTTATGTTTTCTTGTCAGATACCAGATCTCTCTCTCTCTCTCTCTCTCTCTCTCTCTCTCTCTCTCTCTCTCTCTCAGTGATGGTGGACAATGTTTCTCTTGTTAACACCAGCTCCTTGATTCCGGGACACATGATTGGTTGTGTTAGGTACTACGTCGACCAATCAGAGCGTCATCTAATGTTTGCGTGACGTCACCAACCGTACACGTAAAATTATCATATTTTCCGATGGATGTCAAAATTACACATCAAAGGTTCACTTCCGAAGGAGATATACTGCCATAGAACAGAATATTTATAAGAGGACCCAATAAAACCCATGAAAACTGTACCCCAGAACTTGTGAGAAGATCTTTTGAGCTATATGATGAAATATTAGTATCTATGACGTCATCAAGTGGACCCTGGTGACTGTGAGAATTCATGATTTTGAATGTAAACAATTGATGAACCTCAGAGGGATGTCGACAAGGGGAGGGGGAGGGGAGGGGAGTGGTAGAGAGGAGGGGAAGGGTGGTGAAAGAGGAGGGGAGGGGAAAGGAAGGGTGGTGAGGAGCGGAAGAGAGGGGATGGGTGGGAAAGGGGGTTTTGGGATTGATGAGAAGAGAATGGAGGAATGGGGTGATGGGAAGGGGAGGGATGGTAAGGAGGGAAGGATGTGGTGAAGAGGGAAGGATTTAGTGAGGAGATAAGGGGAGGAGTAGTGAGGAGGTAAGGGGAGGTGTAGTGGGGAAGGGAGGGGAAGGGAGGGAGGGGAGGGCAGGGGAAGGGAGGGAGGGGAGGGCAGGGGAAGGGAGGGAGGGGAGGGCAGGGGAAGGGAGGGAGGGGAGGGCAGGGGAAGGGAGAAAGGTAAGGGAGGGGAAGAGACAATTACTACATTGTATAAATCTATGAAATAAAGGAATAATATGATATATATATATATGAGAGAGAGAGAGAGAGAGAGAGAGAGAGAGAGAGAGAGAGAGAGAGAGAGAGAGAGAGAGAGAGAGAGTGTTGCTATTTTTCACTGCCAGGCGTCACAGTTAAACGAGAAATTCCTCCCCTCTATTTTCATGAAAGGTTTTATGTGTTGGTGTTCAGAGTCAGACACACACACATACATCTTTTTTAAGCTGTCCAGGCAAGATTGGTTTTAACTGGGTCAATGGTGGGGAAAAAGGTGCGGTGGCTGAGTGGACAAAGTGCTCGCCTCCTGCCCTAAGGGTCATCTGGTTCGATCCCGGGCCATCATGAGTCCGCCGAACTGTAAATGGAGTACCAAACTTTTAATTTTTGTGTCCAGAAGGCTTACTGTTCAGTGCGCTGTATCCACACTGCCTGTAACGGGTTGTCAGGCCTGTGAGGCTTACTTTCAGAGGAGGTAATACTAGACAGTAGTTTAGCAGACTGTGTTGGTGTGTGTGTGTGTGTGTGTGTGTGTGTGTGTGTGTGTGTGTGTCGTGCACGAAATTATGAATGATGACCTTTGCATACTAATATATAAACCACACACACACAAACTCAGATATATATACACAAATACAGACATAATATACGTCCATGAACATAAACATACACGAACTTCAACACGCAAACATACATGCACATATACTGCACAAAACACATATATAAACATACAACTGCACACAAACATAAACATACGCACACACAAGGAGTAAAAACACTGATCTTTAACTCTCACGAGCGTAGAGGCGGACACAACTTCCTTCGCTTCGTTAATCTCATTATTTAATCACTAACGACTGTTTTATCTATTAACTTTAAAAAAGGTGTTTAAAGACCTTACTAGTTAAAGAACAGTAATACATTCTATCAGTATCAACACTAGAAATATAAAATAATATATTGTATCCAATGCACTTTGTCTGGGTACAAGTAAATGTCACCCAAGATATTTTTTTTTTTTTTTTTTTTTTTTTTTTACGGTAACATAATCCTCAGTCGACACAATTCATATTCCGGAGATCCCAAAATAAGACGACCTTTGGGTGTAGCTGATATAACAAGAGAGCGAGACACCAGTAACCTCCACCCAATGGTAAGTTCGTCTTCACAACACCGGCGGATGGGTCCTCACCTCTAGGCTACACTCACCTACATAACCCAAGGTAGGTGTCAATCTGTGTGATATTGAGTGAGATATTTACCTCATAATGTGCAAAATACTATATCCGGGACCTTGGAATTTAACCTGTGTGGGACTGATCCTTCAGCCTCTCAAACACTCCCCCCCCCCCAACCCTCGCCACCCCAGCACTCAGACGGTGCCTGAGGGACGCTCTGAGGACCTCCTCCTTCACGTCCTTTTGAGAGTCCTGTGAATTACTTATGGTTTAATTGGTTTATATTTTATTTTAAGCTGAAGACATTCTTTCACGTGTCTACTAAATGCTATTCTTATTTGCCTTATGTAGATACTGATGGAAGACGCTACCCAACTCTTGTGTCACCAACGCAGGAGTTCTAAGATGGGTCGCTTCTTTAGTTTGACATTGGCTGACAGTGTAGGTACAGTTGTGGAAATGTGGTAACCTGTGACTCCAATCGGCCAACCTATATGACCTATCGCAAACCTATTCACCAATCACGCCCGTCGCTACACGACCAATACCCAATCATTCATAAATAGTGATACTACTATTGCAACCGTGGAGACACGAGTTACCATAGGGGTGTAGGAACACATTTCAGCGACTACCAGGAACATGATGACGTCTTAGTGATGAATTGTTTTAATGACTTCATTGTCAAATCGATGAAACACGTGAATTATCCTTACAAAAAAGATGAGAGAGAGAGAGAGAGAGAGAGAGAGAGAGAGAGAGAGAGAGAGAGAGAGAGAGAGAGAGAGAGAGAGAGAGAGAGAGAGAGAGAGAGAGAGAGAGAGAGAGCCAAGGGAAAACAAACACACACACACACACACACACACACACACACACACACACACACTTCCCAGAGCAAATAAATAGTGTGTTGTGTGTGTGGGCAGACTTAAGGGCCTCCTATGTCAAGTTTTACAACGGTGGTGGTGGAGCCGGGGTGAGGCCTGTGATCCTCCCATCTCCTACATGACCTACGACCAGACTCCTCTCCTCCCATTCCCTTCCCTCTCTCCTCACTCACCCCCCCCCCCCTACTGTCGAAAACAAAGTACAAGATCCACGTGTATGAGGGTTATGGCGGGCTCTTATTGGTCCTGTGTTTATGCTGACCGTCCAGTAAGATCTCTCCCACAGCTTGGTTTAGTCTGGTTTAAGGTTAGGTTTATGTCAGGAAAGTAAGATTTAGCTATGTTACGTCATTAGGGTTAGATAGAATAGGTTTAGTTTTAGGTCAAGAGTAAAATTAAAACATTTAGGTTATATCAAATGAGTAAAATATAGGTTTACGTTAGGAAGGGTTAGGTTTAGGTAAGAGTAAGCTGGTTAGGTTTAGTTCACTAGATTAGAGTAAGAGGGATAACTTTGGATTAGGTCATGAGGATCAGGGTTTAAAGTAGGCTAATAAGATAATAAGTTTGAATTAGAATAAGTGGCTTTGATCTGTTTTCATTAGATTACGTTTGCTACAGGTTAAAGTTAGTGTGACGCATCGTATAACAGGAACGAAATAAAAACAAAACTCAAAACACGAGGAATGGGAACATAATAAGGTGTGGGAACTTCCATCAGGTTTTATTACCATGAGAGACGTTGTGAATATACCAAGTTTTCTGAGTTTAGTCGCCCTATCCTTTTTATTTCTAACGAGATTCTTAAGTTTGAGCGGCGGGCTAATGGGAAGATTTGGCAGCACCAGGTTTTAAAACAATGTTATATTTATGTTCCTTAATGTAAATAACACTGAAAGGGTTACCAGTTAGGAACAGACTTTTAATAAAAATAATATGGGTATTGATACTCAACTTTCTTATATGTGGCCATAATTATTAAAAGAAAATTACTCAACATAAAAAAATTCTAAATTCTGGTATAAGTTTGGAGATTCACAATTACATTTATGCGGTAACTCACTTCTCTGTCACTTAAGTTTTACTTATCATTTAATATCACTCATCTTTGATGTGGTTAAGAGTAGAGATGATTGTTATTATCCAATGAATATCTTCTAAATGAACATATAAATACAAACACAAAAGTAGGCAGCTATCAAACAGGGAGGTACTACCGCCTGGGAAGATATTGGAAGCATAATGTGTTTTCTTGGTAGACCCTGCTGCCATATGGTATCAAAAACATTGTGACCAAGTCCCAGGTAGCTGATATGACTTTCTGCCTCATTTACACTTTTGATTTTTTTTTTTTAGTTAGTTATGGTCAGTGACCTGTGCTCGGGTGGGCTAATCCCTGTAAAAAAAAAAAAAAAAAAAAAAAAAAAAGAAAAAAGAAAAATAATAATAATAATAATAATAATAATAATAATACTTTCCTTAATTACAAAAGTACTTTTGTAACGAGTTGACTTTGATCACAACAAATGTAAATATAAATTAATTCATGACTTATCGTCACTCACCATAGTTCCACAAGTGATATATTCAATTTTATCCGAATGATCATCTTTTTCTGTGGATAAATAAATATTCATTGAATCCAAAAGAGGTATGACTCCGATACCCCCAATCATAAGCACAATTTACGGCAGACATTACAACGGAAATAAACGCGAGTCTTAGTAAAGCATTTCAGGTAGAATAATCACATTACTTACTTATAAAACATTTAAGGAATGAATGTTATTGAATAAAATATATGTCAACACAAGATTCAAATTTCACAAAATAGTTTCAAAATTTGTCTCATAAGTCAATACCTCGCATATGTATACAGTATATCATAATCTGTAATGTCCAGATGTTATGTATTAATCAATTAAAGCCAAAGTGTTTGGTTCACCCTATAATGAGGTTATGGTTACACTTGAGAAAATTATCTGTGTATAATATTTTTAATTAAGGAGGCCTCAGTCACACGTCCTCCTCTCATGAGATCCCCAGTAACAATAGCCCAGAATTAACACCCCCCCCCCCCCCCAGGCTCGTTCTGAACAGCTGTTGTTATAATGTTATTACTGTGCCTCTACAACGAAGGTCTTTAAGCGCATAGCAATGTTAGGAATACACTAACCCAACAACGTTAAACATTTAAGCTCAGATTCACAATTACAGATTAAGACAATTATAGTTAACCTATCTTAAGTATTCCACAGTTTTCTTTTAAGTTACATTTTTCAATAAATTTCTTAATTATTTATAAAACAATCATTCTTTATTAGTATATTTACATTAAAGAATTCTTAACATACGGAAGCCGCTGATCTATTTATATGTACCACGAAGTCGGTGACCAAATACTTAGTGAACACGATTTGTTTCCCTTCTAACATATATTGTGGATGTATTAGTCTCAACAATTTATAACTTCTGTGACATCGTCAAATCTACAGTCATTATTCCTTCATCTGTTACTGTTAGGAATAATAAAATTATCTAATGTACGGAGAAATATAAGAAATTATTACTGTATCTTCAAGTCTTGAGAGAAGATATTTTCTTTCTTTATGTATTTTCTCGTGAGTTACAATGATTTATGATTTCAAAAAATTTTTACAAGGATTACAAATCATCCTACTTGTCCATACAATAATTCAGGTTGGTTGACGAGCATTACATAATATCATCAATAATATAAATATTTCGCACATAATACCTACAAATCATTCTTGATGTCTTACATATCCCATTCTCTAATTTGTGCTTCCAGGGATGACTCACACAATTTCACACAATTCTTATCTCGTTAATATTTACACTTAGAACACCGTATAAATTGTGATAGCGGCGACACTGTTACATCTTCTCAGGATTATAGTCTAATTTTCTCTTCTCCTCAGAGACTGTAACGTGGCATATTAACGATGGTGGGAACCGGTGGGGGATGGGGGGAGGGAACAGGTGGGGGACAAGAGGGAACAGGTGGGGGGGCAGGTGGGAACAAGTAAGAGGCAGGAAGGAACAGGTGGGTAGAGGGGAGAGGGGGGCAGAAGGAACAGGTGGGTACAGGGGAGGACAGAAGAAGACAGGAGGTAACGAGGGGGGAGGGAAGGGGGGACAGGGGGACTGGAGGGAACAAGGGGGGGGGGAGAGGATTTACAGGAGGGCCTCTTACCACCTCGTTTTCTACATTTTTAAACAAAGGGAAACTGTCCATCCACTTTTTGGGTAAGGAAGGTAAAAATAAAGTGATAGATTATGTATAGGCAGGACACACACACACACACACACACACACACACACACACACACACACACACAGACACACACACACTATACTGGAAAAGTTATAAGACTCACCATACGACCACCATAGAAACATATTAGGAGATCAGGTCCGTCAGGAATATATATTAAAATTGCCTTCACCTGTACACCTTATATGGTTCTGATATCCACGATGTGTGTGTGTGTGTGTGTGTGTGTGTGTGTGTGTGTGTGTGTGTGTGTGTGTGTGTGTGTGTGTGTGTGTGTGTGTGTGTCCAGGAACATCACGGGTCACAAGTCTCAACAATTTGCATGTATTAACTCTGACTTACAAAAATTCCCCCAAACTCTTTCTCAAGAAACTCTGGCAAGCTTCAACTATCAGGTAACGAGGAGCCTTGCCAATATTTACTACCATTATTTACTTCATCATATCTATTTACTTATTTTACATTATAGTTGAGCAGGATTCCTCTATTATTTCTAGTCTTATATATAACACGAAGTTGTTTACCGGTGAAATGTCGTACCGCAAATAAGTACAACCAACTGAGCTGCCCGGTGCCAAACGTACAAACAATATACATTTTTTTTTGTTAATCAGTCTTTTCTCGAAAAAAATTTATCTTGACTGCATTTTCATTGAGGGAATTACTTTGTGAAATTAAGGAATAAACCCAGTGAAATATTGCAGCAAAATATATAGTCTGTTCATTCTAACTTTGCAACTTAAGCCGAGGGTTAGTTTGTAGGAAGGCAGCTGCTTGGCTGGCGGACGGACACGGCAAGAATCACTACAGATCTTTAGTTTTTAATGTATCGCATTTATATTATGATATTTTAAATGGTAATAACTACCCTGTGTTCATATGATAATTTCCGCACTTGAGGAACCAAAATTAGCGGGTGAAAAAAATTGGTAATAAAAATAGAAACAACACGAACATAATGACCTAGTTCAGGGTCATTAACTCCCCCCTCGCCGCGTGAAGTAAAAACAAAGAGAAAGAGAAATAGAGAGCTTTAAAACATTAAAGAGAAATAAAGGCAATTAAAGAGAAAAAAAGAAAGTATAATTTCACTCTCAATAAGAAAAAAAGACATTAATACCGAGAGACAGAGAAAGAGAGAATATAATTATTTGTTTATTTGTTGGAGGATTTTCACGCTCGGTGGTAAACACGGTGGTGGTAGACAAGTCCACAGGTGGTGTGTCCTCTACCATCCATTACCTGTATTCTCAACCTCATCACTCCCCTCTTACCTGTATCCCCTCTTTCACCTCTAACCAGTATCCCCTCTTACCCGTGTCCCCTCTCCCACCTCTCAGCTGTTTTCCCTCTTAACTGTATCCCCTGTCTCACATCCTTGTATTCCCTCTCACCTATACTGTATTCATTCTCACCTGTATCCCCCTCACCTCTCACCTGTATCCCCCTCACCTCTAACCTGCATCCCTTCTCACCTCTAGCCTGCATCCCTTCTCACCTCTAGCCTGCATCTTCTCTCACCTATGTTCCCTCTCACCTCTAGCCTGCATCCCTTCTCACCTCTAGCCTGAATCTTCTCTCACCTGTGTTCCCTCTCACCTCTAGCCTGCATCCCTTCTCACCTCTAACCTGCATCCCTTCTCACCTCTAGCCTGCATCCCTTCTCACCTCTAGCCTGCATCCCTTCTCACCTCTAGCCTGCATCCCTTCTCACCTCTAGCCTGAATCTTCTCTCACCTGTGTTCCCCCTCACCTCTAGCCTGCATCCCTTCTCACCTCTAGCCTGAATCTTCTCTCACCTGTGTTCCCTCTCACCTCTAGCCTGCATCCCTTCTCACCTCTAACCTGCATCCCTTCTCACCTCTAGCCTGCATCCCTTCTCACCTCTAGCCTGAATCTTCTCTAACCTGCATCCCTTCTCACCTCTAGCCTGAATCTTCTCTAACCTGCATCCCTTCTCACCTCTAGCCTGCATCCCTTCTCACCTCTAGCCTGAATCTTCTCTCACCTGTGTTCCCCCTCACCTCTAGCCTGCATCCCTTATCACCTCTAGCCTGAATCTTCTCTCACCTGTGTTCCCTCTCACCTCTAGCCTGCATCCCTTCTCACCTCTAACCTGCATCCCTTCTCACCTCTAGCCTGCATCCCTTCTCACCTCTAGCCTGAATCTTCTCTAACCTGCATCCCTTCTCACCTCTAGCCTGCATCCCTTCTCACCTCTAGCCTGCATCCCTTCTCACCTCTAGCCTGCATCCCTTCTCACCTCTAGCCTACATCTTCTCTCACCTGTGTTCCCCCTCACCTCCTGTACACCTTTCTATCTATAAATTTCTCCCTTTAGCTACCACTCTCTGTAGCCATCTACCCAGCCCACCCCCCATCTATAACCTTTTCTTCAAGAGGTATTAGGAAGATATTACCATATTCTCGTGTTTTTTCTCAGAGAGTATTTGGAAAAATTGATTCTTTAACGTAACTTAATGAAAATCGTTAAGTTAGTCGCGTTGTTTAAATGTGTGTATGTGTTAGTGTGTGTGTGTGTGTGTTGCAAGACTGTGCAAAATATTATATTTATATACATATATATATATATATATATATATATATATATATATATATATATATATATATATATATATATATATATATACACATATATTTTAATAAAATCACACAGGAAAAGGGAAAACACTTGAGCACCTTAGCTTTCGTCTTTATTCAAGACATCTTCAGAGGCACCTGAATTACAAGGACTGAGAGAGGTGACCCTACAAAACATGAGGTCAGGCCAAAAACATGACATCCACTAATCCACACACCTACACACTGTAAACATAAGAGGAGCTTAAAAGAAAGGGCGACGTAACTAGTCATGTTAAGTCAGGTAAAAAATATGAGACCCACTAATCATCTATCATACATCTACCTCAAATGCTTTCAAAGCATTTTCAACCTTGGGCCACTGACAAATAATTTGTTTAGCATATTATCAGATTTGTACTGACCATCACTAAGGTTTAAAGAATTAAATTCTCTAATCAAATTTGCTTCAACCAGAAGTCTTTCTGTGACACATGATGATTTATACACTTCTAAACTGTTTTCCCAATCTGTGGGATGATTATTTGATTTGTGGTTGAATGTGGGTGCGCCAAGTCCGTAGACTTGCTAGTCATAGATTGCTCCTAACATGAACGAACAGTGCACTGCTTTCAGATGCTGTTCTGATATTGTACTTGTGCTGTTTAATTCTGAGTTGCAATAGTTTCCCAGTCTGTCCTACATAATTTCCATTACAGTTGCTACATGTAATACAGTAAACACTTCCATTTACATTCAAGGTTGGGCTGTTCTTAATTAATATATTAGTAAGAGTTGAGTCATACTTAAAAACAACATTAATGTTAAATAATTTAAGGGACTGAACTAACGGGACAAATTCATTGCGATAAGGTAGAGTCCAAATATTCTTAAATGTAGGAACCTGCTTAGTTTGAGTAGTTTTTTTACCGAATTCTGAGTGGTAAGGATTTCTACCATGTATACAGGACTTTGTTGAGTAAAACTACATGAATTGACGAACTTGGTTACAAAAACAAGGGTGTGTGACTGTACGTGCTCAAGTGTGTGTGTGTTTGAGCGACTCCCGCTGGGTTGTGTGAGCACCAGTGTTGAGTATGTTTTTTGTTTTTATATGCATGTACAAGTGAGTGTCCTAGTGCTTCTAGGTTGTTCAGGTGTGTGTGTGTGTGTGTGTGTGTGTGTGTGTGTGTGTGTGTGTGTGTGTGTGTGTGTGTGTGTGTGTCTCGCTCTATAAACCACTCTCAGTAAACCGATTCATCATGGGAGAATGAAAACCTCCGTAGCATTACAAGTAAATATCACCAAACAGCAAGAGTGGAGATCAAAGTGTACATATTGGTGACAATATGTATGTTTGTAGGTTGGGCTCAAAGACCAAAAACTACCACACCGCGTTGTGGGTGTTTACAAAAGAACCAGAAAAGTAAATTTTGCGTCTTGGGTTTTACACAATAGATACAACCTAACCAAACCTAACCTAATCAAACTCGACCCAAACAAACGTAACGTAACCTAACCTGACCTAACCTGACCTAACCTAACCTGTAGCAAAATTTCGCTTTCTGGTTATTTTCCAAATAACCATAACGCGTTGTGGTTATTTTTCGTTCTTTAAGCCCAACATACACATGACCATGATAATTCAACAAGATTTTTCATCCTAATCGTACAGCATATTGAATAAAATACTCTCTCACTAAATCACTCACAGCAGCGATTACAACCTCAACAGATAATTGCTCCGTTGTTTGGTCTACTCTGTACTTAAGACCATAAACATCAAATAGTACTAGTGAGGATGACCTCCAAATGCGGGTGAAGAGATGGAAGAGAGGGGAAGAGAGGGGGGTAGAGAGACGGGAATATAGTGTACCATACAAACATCGTCAAAAATTACCCTTCCTCCCCCCCCCCCCCTCCCCCCAAAAAAAATACAATTAAAATACAGTAATCAAAATACACGCTGTTTCTACCACTTAATGAATTGTATAAGTAACTTCAAAGGAAATTATTCGAATACACATATAAATTTAAAAACCATACCATTATTTAAAAAAAAATCATATACGCATTAGAGAATTAATACACCTTAACCACTAATAATTATTCACGTCATATGCGCATTAGAAAATTATTACACCTTAACCACTAATAATTATTCACGTCATATACGCATCAGATAATTAATACACCTTAACCACTAATAATTATTCACGACATATACGCATCAGATAATTTATACACCTTAAACACTAATAATTATTCACGTCATACACAACACAATAATGGGTAAAGTTAGTTTCAGCGACACTGCTTCACTTATATAAAATAGAACAGAATATTAGTTAAAAATAGCAAGAATAACTTACCTTGTATATAACATGTCATAGAGCGCATAAAACAAAAGCCAAACTGAAGAATTAAATTGTTTATGGTGCTAACCTAACCAAGTTCATCTTATCCTTACAAATGAGGAAGGATTAACAACTGGTAACTACTCTAATAACTGTTAACTATAGTTTTCTTAACATTTTAACACAAGTGACTTAATTACCTCATTCGTTTAACACATGAGGAGGCGTAACTATCGGTAACTACCCTATTGAATGTTGACTCTAGTCTTGTATGGTTCTCAATAACTCCATTCAAGTCATCAAATTATCTCATTAAATCTCTCAATATCTCCATGTTAAATACCTCACTAGTTAACCCCCTTTCCCTTCATTCTCTAAATATTTGGACTCCTCTACCTCTCTTCCCTTCATCTAACCGTCATAGCAAGTACCCATTATTCTAACATGAGGCAGAGTCCACTACCCATCATCCTATCATGGGGCAGAGACCACTACCCATCATCCTGTCATTGGGGCAGAGTCCACTACCCATCATCCTGTCATTGGGGCAGAGTCCACTACCCATCAACCTATCATGGGGCAGGGTCTACTACCCATCATCCTGTCATTGGGGCAGAGTCCACTACCCATCATCCTATCATGGGGCAGAGTCCACTACCCATCATCCTATCATGGGGCAGAGTCCACTACCCATCATCCTATCATGGGGCAGAGTCCACTACCCATCATCCTATCAGGGGGCAGAGTTTACTACCCATCATCCTATCATGGGGCAGAGGTGCCAGGGTTCTTTCTTACCCTTTTTTTTCAAAAATGGGCTCCAGACCGAGGAGTGTGAGGGAGCGGACAGGTGTTTGACACTTCTGGAGGGCCGCACACCTTGCCGTCTCGCCCTAACCCCGCACATCATCTTGGTGAAATCCTCCTCCAACCCCACGTTTGTTGATGGTGCTGGGGGTGGTGACGGCAGGGGTGGTGCGGCGACTGGGTGGGTAGGGTCAGGTAGATGTCTTGGTGAGGGCGAGTAGTGGCTGGTGAGGATAAGAAAAGGGTTGGTTGGTGTTTGTTTCTAGTGGTGAGAGGATGACCTTGGTGAACGGTGGAGATAAGGTAGTCAAGGGTAGGAATTGATAAACGCATGATCCTGGTGAAGAAGAGATAAAGAGAATAAGTGAGATAAACAAGCGAGAAGATGGTGTATAACAGACTCGGGGATAATTGGGAGATGGGAAAATAGTGAAATGGATAGGAGAGTGATTTTAGTCGGAGAGGTAAGCAAGTGATTGGAGACGTTACGATAAAAGAAGAAGTGAAAGGAAAGAAGGGATTAGCCGACTGATGAAGAGGTTTTTGAGAAAATAAGAATAGGATGAGAGAGTGAGGGAGAGTGACAGAGGTGGTGGTGGTGGTGGTAGGGAAAGGATGGTAGCGATTGTGGTAATGATGGCAGGAACTGTAAGGTGCCAGGACGGTAGTGGTGTAACATGAGGGAAGGGATGATTGTTGTTATACTAGTGGTGGTAGGAATTGTAGGGTAGCAGACAGTAATGGTGGTAAATGAGGGAAGGGATAGTTGTGGTTGGTAGTGGGAGAGGTGGTTGTTGACGGGAGAGAGGATAACCCAAGTAGGGCCGCTGCCATCTTGACAAGAAACCTGTGGAAAAAAAACAGACAAAAATAATATAGTAGAACAAACAAGCAATAATATGTTGTGTGTGTGGGGGGTGTGTGTGTGTGTGTGTGTTGTGTGGTGTTCCCTGTCCAACGAAGCGGTTAAGTTATCCTCTGTCCTACAAAACTGTTCGAAGTTTAACTCGATCATATCATTATCCTCAGACTTCACCACCGTGTACCTGCCGGTGTCAAGGGGTAGACATTACTCTTGACGCATTAAGCAAAACGACACCTTCCTCTTACCAGGTGTAATTTAATTAAACTCAATCGTGGAGTATTTCCTTTTTTTTCTTTTAATATTAGGTAAACATTTTTGTCCTCTGGCAGATATTTTTTTCTTCTCGAGGCTTTTTGTTTTTACATATGCGGGGCATTTGTTTTCTTTCATAAACAGGTAGTTTTTGTTTCGTCGATATTTTTCTGGCTTTGTTTACTTTACGAGTAATTTTTACGACTTTTTGTATAATTTATTGATCTTTATTTATTTTATGTTGTGTTCATATCGTATACCTCTTTTGTTTATTTTTTGACAATAACCTACCAAGCCATGCCACAAGACCATTAACCATGACAAACAAACCTTAACAGACCATTAACCATGGACAACTAAACCTTAAACAACAGACCATTAACCATGACAACAAACCTTAACACAAGACCTTAACCAATGACAACAAACCTTAACAACAAGAACATTAACCATGACAACAAACCTTAACATAAGACCATTAACCATGACAACAAACCTTAACAACAAGACCATTAACCATGACAACAAACCTTAACAACAAGACCATTAACCATGACAACAAACCTTAACAACAAGACCATTAACCATGACAACAAACCATGACACAAGACCATTAACCATGACAACAAACCATGACACAAGACCATTAACCATGACAACAAACCTTAACAACAAGACCATTAACCATGACAACAAACCTTAACAACAAGACCATTAACCATGACAACAACCTTAACAACAAGACATAACCATGACACAAACCTTAACAAGACCATTACCATGACAACAAACCTTAACAAGACCATTAACCATGACAACAAACCTTAACAAGACCATTAACCGTGACAACAAACCTTAACAAGCCCATTAACCATGACAACAAACCTTAACAACAAGACCATTAACCATAACAGAACATTAACCATGACAACAAACCTTAACAACAAGACCATTAACCATGACAACAAACCTTAACAAGACCATTAACCATGACAACAAACCTTAACAACAAGACCATTAACCATGACAACAAACCTTAACATAAGACCATTAACCATGACAACAAACCTTAACAACAAGACCATTAACCATGACAACAAACCTTAACAACAAGACCATTAACCATGACAACAAACCTTAACAAGACCATTAACCATGACAACAAACCTTAACAAGACCATTAACCATGACAACAAACCATGACACAAGACCATTAACCATGACAACAAACCTTAACAACAAGACCATTAACCATGACAACAAACCTTAACAACAAGACCATTAACCATGACAACAAACCTTAACAACAAGACCATTAACCATGACAACAAACCTTAACAAGACCATTAACCATGACAACAAACCTTAACAACAAGACCATTAACCATGACAACAAACCTTAACAACAAGACCATTAACCATGACAACAAACCTTAACAACAAGACCATTAACCATGACAACAAACCTTAACAAGACCATTAACCATGACAACAAACCTTAACAAGACCATTAACCATGACAACAAACCATGACACAAGACCATTAACCATGACAACAAACCTTAACAACAAGACCATTAACCATGACAACAAACCTTAACAACAAGACCATTAACCATGACAACAAACCTTAACAACAAGACCATTAACCATGACAACAAACCTTAACAACAAGACCATTAACCATGACAACAAACCTTAACAACAAGACCATTAACCATGACAACAAACCTTAACAACAAGACCATTAACCATGACAACAAACCTTAACATAAGACCATTAACCATGACAACAAACCTTAACAACAAGACCATTAACCATGACAACAAACCTTAACAACAAGACCATTAACCATGACAACAAACCTTAACAACAAGACCATTAACCATGACAACAAACCTTAACAACAAGACCATTAACCATGACAACAAACCATGACACAAGACCATTAACCATGACAACAAACCTTAACAACAAGACCATTAACCATGACAACAAACCTTAACACAAGACCATTTACCATAACAGACCATTAACCAAGACACAAGACCATTAACCATGACAACAAACCTTAACACAAGACCATTAACCATGACACAAGTCCATTAGCCATAATGCAAGACCATTAACCATGACACAAGACCATTAACCATGACACAAGACCATTAACCATGACACATTACCATTAACCATGACACAGGATCATTAACCATGAGACAAGATCATTAACCATGACACATGACGATTAACCATGGCACATTACCATTAACCATGACACAAGATCATTAACCATGACACATGACCATTAACCATGGCACATGACCAATAACCACGACACAAGATCATTAACCATGACACAAGATCATTAACCATGACACATGACCATTAACCATGACATAAGATCATTAACAATGAGACAGGGCCATTAACCATGACGCAAGACCATTAACCATGACACATGTCCATTAACCATGACACAAGATCATTAACCATGAGACAAGATCACTAACCATGACACATGACCATTAACCATGACACAACACCATTAACTATGACACAAGACCATTAACCATGACAAAAGATCATTAACCATGAGACAAGATCATTAACCATGACACGAGACCATTAGCCATAATGCAAGGTCATTAACCATGACAACAAACCATAACTCAAAACCATTAACCATGAAACAAGACCATTAACCATGAAACAAGACCATTAACCATGTCAACAAACTCATTAACCACAACAACAGACCATTAACCATAAGCGACCATTAACCATAACAACAGACCATTAACCATAACAACAGACTATTAACCATGACAACACAATATTAACCATAAACGACCATTAACCAAAACAGACCATTAACCATGACAGACCATTAACCATGACACACCATTAACCATAAAAGACCATTAGCCATAACAGACCATAAACCGTAACAATAGACCATTAACCATAACAACAGACCATTAACTATAACAACAAACCATTAACCACTACAGACCATTAACCACTACAGACGATTAACCACAACAGACAATTAACCATAAAAGAACCATTAACCATAACAAGCCATTAACCATTACAGACTATTAAACAAACAGGACCAACTCAAAATATCAACAACAATTTCAATGCGACAATAAGGCCTCTAAGATGACCACTAACGAGGCTTAACTACCCTTGATGACGTCATGACAGCATTATGGCGTCTTGGGGAAGGTCTTAAGCTGTTTACTGGAGATGTGTGCATTTTAGTGCGTGAGAGATGGTGAGAGACACAGTGAGAGACGGGGAGGAGGGTGAGAGACGAGGAGGGGGTGAGAGACGGGGAGGGGGTGAGAGACAGTGTGATGATAGTAAAAGATTGTGAGAGACGGGGAGGAACAGTGAGGGATAGTGAGAGATAGTGAGAGATAGAAACACTGAGACGATGAGAGACATTAAGAGACAGTGAGAAACAGCTTATGGAAGACTCACTGCTTCGTTATAATCAAATGGTATATATAATGCGTCTCTACAGAAGGAACGTCAGTGGATATATCGACATCTCTCCTTGACCAATTGACCTTTTCGTCTGTCTGTCTGTCTGTCTGTTTGTCTCTCTGTCTGTCTTTTGGGTTGTTTGTCTGTCTGCTTTATTGATCTATCTATTTGTTTGCCCATCCATTTGTAAGTCTATCCATCTGTTTGTCTGTCCACTGTAATATTTAAGGAACAATATGATACACTTAATATTATCATTTGTCTGTCTGTCTGTCTGTCTGTCTGTCCTTCTCTTTCTTACACTCAATCTTTCTCTCCTTATTTTTTTTTCCCCGAAAGAAGCGATACACCAAACCATCTCTCTCCCTCCTCTACCATCCACCCCCCACCCACACACACACACACACACGTCTCCGGCACGCCCAAAGCTTCTTATCTCACCATAAAACTTTTCCCTCTATGGCTCGACTCTCTCTCTCACACACACAAACACACACTCCTGGTCTGTGAATCCTCAAAGCACCGCAGGACACATCTTCCCCATCCCATCCCCTCCCCCCCATCCCCTATCCATCTTCCTTCCCTCCCTCCCCTCCACGGACCCACGAATGAGAAAAAGCCTCACCTAGTCATAACACAAGTAGAGTCTCAGGTATAATATTGATGCCATATTAACCTCCAGCTCTCTGTCTTATATAAAAATCCAACTGAAGCGGTCATTAAAATATTTCTTAAATGGTGAAAATATAAAATAGAGGTATCGAGCTTTTGAGATTCCAACCTGTTGTGTGGTTAAGTTAAAGTGAGTTAGTTTAAAGACTCGTCTCCAGCATTTATCACTCTGAGATCGGTTTTAACGTCCCGAACCTTTGAGAAATCTGAGGCATGGTGCTTCTCTTCCTTCTCCTTCATGGCGATTTCCTCGCTTCTTAACACTCGCTTCACGCTCTTACTGCCGGCTATAAACACCAGTCCGTAATGTTCCACAAATCCCGTCTGGATAGGATAATATTTATCTTTTGGCGGAAATTGTTTTGTAGTCGACAATAACAACAGTAATAATAATAATAATAATGATAATAATAATAATAATAATAATAATAATAATAATGATAATAATAATAATAATAATAATAATAATAATAATAATAATAATAGCCACAAAATATGCTAGAAACAGGGAAGTGTTTTACTCCAATCCAAAAAATGTGCAAGGACACGCGTGGGAAAATAAGGACACGTGGGCGAAAATAAGGTCATGCGTTGGAAAATAAGGTCAAGCCTGGGCAAATAAGGTCATGCTTGGGATAATAAGGCCATACGTGAGAAAGTAAGGACATACGTGGGGAAGTGAGGACGCGCATGGGAAAATAAGGTCATTCGTGGAAAAATAAAGTAATTCGTGGGAAAATAATGTCACGCTTGGGAAAATAAGGTAATGTCTGGAAAAATAAGCTTATGCCTGGGGAAATAAGGTCATGCCTGGGAAAATAAGGTCATACATGGAAAGTGTAGAGAAAATATCTATCGATCTAATTTATTCTCCTAGTTTTATGGACGTAAGATTCATCAGGAAAGAAAGGCAGATCTAGGACCAAAAACCTCAGAGTCTCCCATAAATTAATATTTGTAATATATGTGTGTGAGACCGTATCTAACTCCCTCACTTAATGCTAAAGAGGACAGTCAAAGAACGTCAAAAACACACCGAGAATGTACCGGGACTAATTACGTTCTCTTAGCCTCGATTACTGGAGTTAATACGTTCAAGGTAATGAGAATTGACTTAAGATTCATCCATAGCTAATCCATGTTCTTAGAGATCCATGCAACGAAAATGTTAACGTAAATGGAAAAATAATATTGTATAGAAAAAAATATCAACACAACAATGGAACTCTTTTATCTTAATTCTATTCGTTCACATAAATAAAATCACGATAGAGAATTGTTTGACGATTTTGTACCTTCAGATTATCTCCTTATTGGTGCTAGGGGAGTTATATATCTGCTTTAATTTAACTACTGAGGTGTGGGCTAATACTTATCGTGAGAGCAACTGATTATGAGGTAAAGTGTCCAAGTATTAGTATGGTGTCAGACCTGTTTCAAAGCTAATTCTCCTACCATACCATAAGTGAACCAGTTTGATGTGTCGTTAAATCCTAGTTTATGTGGGTAATGGAAGCTACGAGGATAATAGAGACCGCATGTTGCTATGGCAGAGTCTTGGTGCACTTTCGACGCCATTTTTAATATATTATGTTTTGAAACTCTTAACACAAGTGAGACTGAGGGAACGTATCTTAGTATGGCAAAATCTTAAGTGCAATTCGACTTTATGTTATCTCACAAGAATTTTATATACTTATCCTACGTAAGAAGAAATGAGAGAAGGTATCCGGGCGCCAGTCACATAGTCTACGGAGGCGGCCACCCACGTTTCACTACTAGAGCGAACCCAGGGACGGTGTTAGGTTGATGGCCACTAGTATAAACTTTACGAGGCTTTGACTAGCGCGTAAAAAGCTGTTCTTTACTACCCAGGAAAGAGAAGGTCTGTGTGTTTATCTCTCAACAAATTGTATTGAGGCAATGATAAGAGGTGGACTGAAAGAACACTAACGCGAAATATTACCCATTAAACAATAACAATGAGAATGAAGGCGACTTTAAACTTTTAACCAACCTAAATTATAGCCAAAGTGATCTGGAATCGTTAAAGGACTTACGATAAATATTCTTTCTTCCAAATTAACGTACAGTACTTATGTGGCAAAACAATCTGTACTTTAATATTATTTCCTACTTGGTGCTAAGTGAACGTACATTAAGACAGTCCCAGTGTAATGTTGAGGCTATTCTTTGATGTTATGACCTAAGTACACAAGTTATAGTCCATCCTCACATGTACAGTTAAGGATCATCAGTTACCCTGGATAACAAAATATTAAGGTTAACATAAACTCTATATCAGTTGCTAAGGTTATTTACACCATCAATTAAAACATATAATACACGGTTTTATACGATAGCGTTTTTATAATATACAATGAAAGTTTTACATAGACACGTTGAGTAAATATAACGGTTAGAAATTACATAGAAATTATATACACGTTATTTTTATTTTATTTGAGAACCCTAAATAATTACTATATTTTAAGGGGAATAAATTAGGAATAAACCATAAATATTCTTTACAATCATCAGAATTTATTCCCGTGTATTAAAATTTAAATATACTAATACTCGTAAATTAATACAGAAGTATACAGAACCATACAAGTGTGCGGTGACGGCAGCTTACCTGAGTGTGGCAATAGAGGAGCACCCCCCCCCTCACCTGTAATGAGAGAAAACGGGTGTTAGTGAATGCTATAGAAAACCACCATTATCAATACCTTCACCCAAGAAACTCACGGATACTTGTATAGTAGAGACAAGAGTACCCAATGAACTGTTTTATCTTCAGCAGAGGCTATCCACACTGTTTTATATCCCGAGGGTTGGGTGTACGGCGCTGATCACTCTTAGTCTCGTATGAACAAAGCTGACTTGACTTTTCACCTTTTTTCTTTTAGTATCAATCATATGTGACTCGAAAAATTGATTGTCGCTAATTAAGAAGATGATGATCAAGTCAGGTCATTCGTTAAGTGTTTTTGGGTATGTCTATCAAGCCAGTTCATTCGTTAAGCATTTCTGGGAATGACTCGTATTATCGTTGACCAGTGAATAGTTTAATACCTTTCATTTCCTCTGCTGCACAAACTAACCTCACTTAGCCTAACCAAACTTCACTTAACATAACCTTACCTAACCTAACCAAATATAAACGGAAGATTGGCATTCCATATAAATAAGTTTTTTTAAATAATTCAAATTTCAATACAATAGGTTCATTTTAATTCAGTATGACAGACTATTTAAAACATCCATATAAAACAAGCTTTTTTAAATACCCTCACAAAAGAGACAACTTTAAAAACGAAGGTATATATTTTTTTCTTCTTTTAACAACCACATAACACACATTTTTCACAAATTTTCAACATGCTAAAACGTGCATTAAAAATAACAAGATTTATATTGCATGAAAATAAATTCAAAAAATGCACGAGAAAAAAACACAACATAAAATCACTCCCAATTCACACTTAAAGGAAACATTTCTAAACACATTTCACACTTACTGGAGCGCCTGGTGCTTGTCGTTATCCCCCCTCACCATGACATATCAAGAGAGCTTCGATAAACGTAACTACCAGCTCTCACACACACAGGTAGTTAAATTAATGAGAAACACATCACAATATATTTCACTTCTCACACACACACAGGTAGTTAAATTAGTGAGAAACACATCACAAAATATTTCACTTCTCACACACACACAGGTAGTTAAATTAATGAGAAACACATCACAATATATTTCACTTCTCACACACACACACAGGTAGTTAAATTAATGAGAAACACATCACAATATATTTCACTTCTCACACACACACAGGGAGTTAAATTAGTGAGAAATACATCACAAAATATTTCACTTCCGGCTAAATTCTTCCGCACAATATACGCTTACGAGGGGCAGGTATAACAGGCAAAAACTATATCTTATGAGAGGCAGGTATTTTTGTTCTAGTAAATTCAATTCATGGTGCTTGAGGCTATTAAGGTAGGTAGGTAGGTAGGTAGGTCGGTCGGTCGGTCGGTCGGTCGGTCGGTATGGTCGGTCTGTCTCATAACGCTTTTACTCTCCACATCTATCACCATTGACAGAGTCTGGTGTTCAGCTTCAACGCAACACAGTCCATGTCATCAACGCTTCAACCTCACCATCTTTAATCTCAACGCTCTACCTCAGTAACGTCAAGCTCCAGACCCTCTATGACGAAACTCTAACAACACTCTGTAGGCTCTACTTCTCTAAGATCGAGCTCTAACCACTCTATCGCTCTATGACCAAGCTTCACATAATCCACATTTAGAATATGAAACTAGAAGCTCCAACTCTATAAGATCAATCTCTATAAGCTCTAGTGCCTTAACAACAACGAGTAAAAGCTCCTCCGTTCACTATTCCAGCCTTAATTACCCAGCCTGTACATGTTCAAGGTGTCTGTCTTACCCGCACGCACCGGGACCTCGCTAACACACGGAGCCGAACCCGGAAACAATATTAACCAGGAAACAATATAACCCCTAACTTACCCTATCGCGTTTTAACCTAACCTAACCTAACCTAACCTAACCTAACCTAGCCTGACCTGACCTGACCTTACCTAACCTAACTTAACCAAACCAAACCAAACCTAACCTGCCTATCCTGACTTGACCCTAAATTAATGTGTCACCAAGGACAACCTTAGATAACCATGATCTAAACTAACCTAACTTAACCTACTCTAAGATAACCATGACCTAAGTTAACCTAAACTAAATATGACTTACCCATGACCTGACCTGACCTGACCTGATAATTCTCACACGTCTCCGGCCCTCACCTTCACCGGCCTAACATATACAATAGAGAGCCAGTGGTATACATGTCGAGTTTTAAAGGAGCCACCCATTTAAGGAGCCAACCATTTAAGGAGCCACACATTTACGGAGCTACCCATTTAAGGAGCCATCCATAAGAGGCGACACCCATTAAAGTAGCCACTCATTTAAAGTACCACCCATTTATGGAGCCACCCATTTAAGGCGACACCCATTTAAGGCGACACCCATTTAAGGCGACACCCATTTAAGGAGCCACCCATTTAAGGAGCCACCCATTTAAGGCGCCACCCATTAAAGATGCCACCCATTGAAGGCGTCACCAATTTAAGGCATCACCCATTTAAGGCATCACCCATTTAAGGCGCCACCCATTTAAGGCGCCACCCATTAAAGAGCCACCCATTTAAGGAACCAAATTTTAAGGCGACACCCATTAAAGTAGCCACTCATTTAAAGAACTACCCATTTAAGACGTCACCCATTTAAAGAGCCACCCATTTAAAATAACACCCATTTAAGGTGTCACCCACTTAAGGCGTATTGTAGTAAATGTTCTAGCCCACTGTTCCTTCATTCCTTCCTTATGAATGTTCTTCCTTCGTGTAAATGTTCCAGCCTATAGTCGCTCCATCACCCGTCGTAGCAGCTGACGTTCAATCTCCCCTTAGTTCCTACATCTCTCGCTTCTTGACACACTTCCTACCTCCCAGAGTGTGGTGTTACCCTAATGCATTTACCTTAACTCCACAACACTCGAGGCTCTCAACGTCTGAACTGTGGCTTTCAACGCTCTGGTGGTTAAGTGAGAATCAAAACGTCTCTGAATTAATGTAATCTTACAGCTTTCAGCGCTCACAGTAACTTAAAATTAGCTCTCGTGTCTTCAACGTTCCGATACTTAAAATTAGCTCTCGTGTCTTCAATGCCCCAGTACATAAAATTAGCTCTTGCAGCCTTAAGTAGTCCTCAACGCCAACTGCACTTAAAACAACACTAAACACTAAACCCTACAGCCCTCAACGCTACAGCAATCAATGCTAGATACTTAAGAGCTAAATCGGTTGACTCACCGTACTCAAGGAGTTAATTATCGTACTCAATGGGTAAATTTATCATACTCAAGTGATTAGTTATCGTACTCATCGGTTAAAAGTCCTGAAAGCTCAGTCATGTGACGCTCTAAACTCCTCGACACTTTTATCACCAGATATTTTTTAACTAACTTTATACATCAATAACGAGTGAACCATTTTGAGGAAGGGAAAAATTATGAAAATTTTAGCGGATACAACTGGTTATAGCTTACCTGTGTGTGAGCGAGTATGTGTTTAATAATAATAATAATAATAATAATAATAATAATAATAATAATAATAATAATAATAATAATAATAATAATAAAATTTCAAGGATTATTCAGATAACATGACAGCCAAACGGATGAAAATGTACAATAAACAGAGATGATAAAAGTTACAGAGTGAAAGTGAAGAGTAGATCACTTGATTGACAAAAGCTTTCAGTACAAAGAGAGAAGTAACATGGAGTGTACATTCAAATTAACTAGAGCTGCGTGTGTGTGTGTGTGTGTGTGTGTGTGTGTGTGTGTGTGTGTGTGTGTGTGTGTGTGTGTGTTTACCTGTATTGTAACTGACCAAATTAAACCTCATATAAAACAACTAACCTTTTAAGATTACAACAGCTGATCTAAGACCCCACACACACACACCATCATCGTCTCCCATCTCTCTCAGGGTCTCACCCGGACGCCGGAGTCTCTCAGGGCCTAGAGAGATAGTGACGCATAACAACTTGCCCCTCCTCTCGTAAAGTGCTAATGGAAGGAGGAAGAGGAAGAAGATGAGGAGGAAGAGGAAGAAGAAGAGGAGGATAAGGAAGAGGAGGAGGAGGAGAAGGAGGAGGAAGAGGAGCAGGAACAGACTAAGGAGGAGGAGGAGGAATAGGAAGGTGTTCCTCTGAAGGAAGTTAAGGTGACTCAGTTAACGTGAGTGAGTCCTGAAGGGAGGGGGACGGAGGGTGAAGAGGGAGGGAGGGTGAAGAGGGAGGGAGGGTGAAGGGGGAGGGAGGGTGAAGGGGGAGGGAGGGTGAAGGGGAGGGAGGGTGAAGGGGAGGGAGGGTGAAGGGGAGGGAGGGTGAAGGGGGAGGGAGGGTGAAGGGGAAGGGAGGGTGAAGGGGAAGGGAGGGTGAAGGCGGCGGGAGGGTGAAGGAGGGCGGAGAGTGAAGGAGGCAGGAGAGTAAAGGGGGAGGGAGGGTGAAGGGGGAGGGAGAAAGGGTGAAGGAGAGAAAGATGATGAGGAAGAGGAATGTAAAAGGGAGGGATGGGATGAGTGAAAGGAGAAAGAAAATCAGAGAGAGAGACAGATGAGGCAGGGGGGGGGGGGGAGAGGTCAGACAGATAGCACAGTGGAGCCACGTACAAAAACTCAGGGAACTACAACTTTCCCCTCACGCGCCTCACGCTACACCGGTGGTACTCCTCCTCCCCCCACCCTTCCCTTCCCCTTACATCTCCTCCTTTACCACTCTTCCTTCACCTACCACTCCTCCATTACCACGTCGTTTTCTACTCTTACTCCTTCCCCTCCACTCCTGCTCCTCCCTATTTTCCCTCAACCCTCCCACTCCACCTCTCCCTCTTCCCTCCCACTCCTCCCCCTGCCCTTCCACCATTCCTTCCACTCCTCCCCTCCTTTTCCCCTCGTTCGGCGGCGTAACTTCAGCTCGTTGAGTTTCCCCTCACCAAAAAACGTCAACAGAAGTGTTCCTTATATTATACAACTGTCGTGGATATCCTACTGTCCTTACCTTACCTTACACCTTACCTTACCTTACACCTTACCTTACCTTACCTTACCTTACACCTTACCTTACCCTACACCTTACCTTACCTTACCTTACACCTTACCTTACCTTACACCTTACCTTACCCTACACCTTACCTTACCTAAACTACCCTAACCGAATCTAACCTAAACTAAACTATAGGTGTATTACTATAGCTATATATAAACACATACAGGATATACAACGTGCTAATTATCTATATTATTCTATCGATTTATCTATTTATTCTCTATAAACTGTGTTCATATAACGTGTGTTTATATGTCTACTCGTGGGGCTATATACACTTGTATGGTTGTGTATTTATTCAAGTGTGTATTCTCTCTCTCTCTCTCTCTCTCTCTCTCTCTCTCTCTCTCTCTCTCTTTTATAATGTTCTGAAGTTATTAATTTAACCATTTCATAACGTTTCCCTATACAGGATACACACACACACACACACACACACACACACACACACACACACACACACACACACACACACACACACACACACACGGACGCAAGTACGCACACACGCACGGACCTTCACAGATTAATAAACCGTTTATTATTATTATTATTATTATTATTATTATTATTATTATTACACATCCACACAAACATAACCACACACACACACACACACACACACACACACACACACACACACACACACACACACATATCTTCGCCTGGGATTTTAATCACTACAATTGGTAAAGTTGGGAGGCGGAAGTATACCAACTGAGGCAAACTAAAAAAAGTTTCAGACAATATTTGAAAACTTTTTGCTGATACACACTTCCGGATTTACCTTTTGTGTTAGTATTACTTGATTTGTTTTGTCGAGTTTGATTTTCTTTACTTTTTGGTAAATATTCTTATTTTCTTGTTTATTATTTTCTTGTTTCTGGTGTTTTAATTTACGTTTTAATTGGAGAGAGAGAGAGAGAGAGAGAGAGAGAGAGAGAGAGAGAGAGAGAGAGAGAGAGAGAGAGAGAGAGAGAGAGAAAGAGCAGGCGTGGTGTGGAGAAAGGACCATATATTCGACTCGGGAACAAATAGCAGATTAATCCCTACGAGATTTACAGAAAAACGCCGGCACACATACTAAAACACACACACATACACACACACACACATACACACACACACACACACACACACAGTTGCGTTTTTCTTTTAGGCATTTTTAACTTTTTCCCTCATTCTTACATTCACTCACAGCTTCCTCATCTTTCCCTCTCTCCTCCCTCCTCTAAAGTCTTCCTCATCTAGATTCCTCACTCCCCCAGTACACACCGCCGAGGTTCATTTATGTCCTGCAGTATTTCATCTCCGTACTTGCTGACACTACACACACAAAAAACATCGTTCCCTTACCACCACCCGCTGCCATTCACTTCAGAGTTACTCCCACCTCACTCCTCTTACTAACATTCCAAACCATTGACTGGCTACTCAGAATGTTCATACGATAAAACATGGAGGAGAAGCTTCTTATGAGTCTGGTTTCTCAAAGGCTCTAAAGATAAATTGAGGAATACAGGAACCGAATTTGTACGACTCACTCAGGCTACGGGGCATAGATCATATTAATATTTTAGTTTTAAAGTCTATATTAACTTAGTATTTTCTGAGGGAAGGGAAGATTTACCTTACGATACACTAAGAATTCGGGTTTAGAATTTCTTACATTACTATCAGATGTTTACAGGCGTTACCAGGACCCCCCCCACCCCCACCCCGACCCCCAAGACGCTGTACAGTACTACCTTACCCTGGCCTCCGTGACAGTCTTCCTGGTGATTACAATGATTATTTCTTTCTTTACAATAAGGTAAGTTTTTTTTTTAATTACCACTTCCCCATCTACTGTTTTATCACCTTTAGAAACATTAATACTTCCTTCTTTATTTCTTTTTACGTATTTTTCAGTTATTAATTTCCTTAAAAGTATATCCATCAAACACTAGACTCTAAAAGATTCTTACGTTAAATTTCTCTTTTACACGAGGAAGAGGAAGCTTTGAGGTACAGTAGTGTAATAATGGTCTTTATTTACGGCAGGTTAAGGGAGTCAGTTAATACATACGTTTCCCCATCTTCACTTCAGGTAAACATTGAATTCATGAACCTTTGAGAACCTTAACGGATTACATACATTTTCACATCACTTGAGAGGGAAAATTTAACCTTATGACGTGTATTGAATATATATATATATATATATCCTCTTGGATCATGTAAGCAGTAATATGGGTGTGGCAGTATCATTTCCACCCAAGTCAACCATGCTAAATCAACCACATCCAAACCAAACAATTATAACACAGGGTACTCAAGTAATCTGGTTACCTTTAACGTTTAATAAGATAATTCACTTCTGAGTTCCCGTGTCGCGTGTCAGACAAGATTACAGTGAAGGGCTCGACTGGATTACATTAGCTGGGGATATAACTGGCCACTGACGATCCCTGTTTTTATCCACACCTGATGTTGAGGACACGAGACACTACTTTGAATAGGATTTATGTGTAGTCTTAGTTGTATGTATAGTTTGTATTATGTGTAGTTGAAGGTATACATAGTAATACGCATATCTACCTTATCTAGATATAATTTATGCACTCATACATATAAACGTTGATATGTGCATTGATCCAGCTATATATGTACTCGTATATGCTGAGTCTCATATAACCATATAATCATAAAATAGAATATGTGAACACCATCCATTCATCCACCTAGCCATATCTGTTTATCCATTTACCCATCCACACAACCATCCATCCATCCATCTATTCATATAAACGTGCAATGACAGAGGTAAAGTGCTGAAATAATTCATATTGTGTATTCCACTTACGTATATCGCGAAATGACTCAAACTTTTTACTTATTTCGTTTAGTAACTGTTATACAACTTGTGTTTCTTAATATATTTATAATTCAAAATACAAATCAAAGATAATATACTTTTGTTGTGATATTAATATAATTTATGTACCTTAATTTTACAAGTTTTGTATTGATAAATAAAATCCCAAATTTATATTTCATTTCACTATTTAATTTACATTTACAATATAATCCACACATCTAGAAGCAAACAAGATTCTTTATATTTTACTTTCCTCCTTTATCTGACAAGGACAAAAATAAGAAAATAAAGGAAAAGAGAAAAGGAAGGAAAATAGAGACACTGTGACAAGTGAACCAAAATGAGCTGGATGATATTGAATCTAAATTCACTGACAAATTCTTTTTTCGCCTCACACAATGTTTTTCTTGGGCTGACGAATATTTTACGGGGGTAAATTTCAATAAAGGAGTGACCCGCAGATTTTAATCATCTTATATAGTATGTTTGTCTGTCAGTCGCGTCTGTAATATTGGGGTTGACGGAGCACCTTGTGGGTGAAAAGAAAAGTTCCTTAAAATACACATATACTTTCTATATACTGTATAAGAAACGTTCTCTATGCCTGTTCTAGTTTATTAGTTTATAAAATACTCCTCTCCACATTTACACATTATATCCTATATATGAAAATTATTTTACCATTAAAGAAACAAACACATACACTATCTACCACTGGAAGGGGGCAGACGTTCATCTTCAGCACCCAGCAAGGGACTGACTGCCAAGGAATTGTCTATAACCCCCCTTCCCATCTGCCTTCAACCCCCCCCCCCCCCCCCCCTCATCAAGAAACTTGTGGGGGATTATTGATCAACCACAACTGATATACAGTGAGGTACAGGAGGGGCAGGGGCAGATGAGGTCGGTATCGGCCCCAACTTATGAACACCCCAGACCTGGACCCGGGTGGTGAGGACCCCGGCATATCATGTGTGACCGACTATACCGACCTGTTATCCTCTACAACACCACCAGAGAGGGAAGTACTACAACCACATGAGATCCTCTACAACACCACCAGAGAGGGAAGTACTACAACCACATGAGATCCTCTACAACACCACCAGAGAGGGAAGTACTACAACCACATGAGAACCTCTACAACACCACCAGAGAGGGAAGTACTACAACCACATGAGATCCTCTACAACACCACCAGAGAGGGAAGTACTACAACCACATGAGATCCTCTACAACACCACCAGAGAGGGAAGTACTACAACCACATGAGATCCTCTACAACACCACCAGGGAGGGAAGTACTACAACCACATGAGATCCTCTACAACACCACCAGGGAGGGAAGTACTACAACCACATGAGATCCTCTACAACACCACTAGAGAGGGAAGTACTACAACACAATATTATCAGGGATTCATAAATAAACTATATTTTCACTCCATGACTCTTTATTTATTTTTTCTTAAACAATTCACTCCCGAATGCCCTTATCCATCGTATTATTACAAGTATTTTTTTGTCCATTGTATATTTTCAGCCGCTGTCTGCTGTACTTTTCAATAACCCGTTAATTATTATTGCTCACACACACACACACAATGATGCCCTAAGAGAAACCCCTGCTCGCTGGAAATATGTCGACGACTCCACCATTGGGATCAGCGTCAACAATTCTGCTCCCAACTATACCGCCCTTCAGGATTTATTGAACAGTCTCCAAAACTGGGCCACCAACAACCATGTCACCATCAACCATACCAAGACCATGGTTATGCACATCAACCTCTCCTCCGACATTGTCCCACCTCCTTCCATTACTCTAGGTCCGAACACACTCCAGGTTGTAGATTCCACGAAGCTCCTCGGCGTCACCATAGACAACAAACTAAATTGGAAACCACACGTCAATGAAGTTGTCAAATCCTCCAGTTTCCGTCTCCACCTCCTCCGCCGACTCAAGTCCCTCGGAGTTCCTGCACACGAGCTCCTCAGTGTTTACACAACATTCATACTTCCCAAGCTCACCTATGCCTCCCCCACCTGGTCTTCCTCCCTAAATGCCACACAACGTAAACACCTAGAAAAAGTGCAAAAGAGGGCATGCAAGATTATTCTCTCCCCCTCCTACTCCACATATCAAGAAGCGCTCAACACACTGACCCTTTCGACTCTCACTGACCATCACCACGACCTCATCTGCAAATTTGGTAAGAAGCTTCTACACCATCCCCGACACCGGCTCCTACTACCACCTGAGATCCCTTGTCCGAGAATTGCTGTGCGACACCACAACCGCATCCAGCCCATACGTGCACGAACTGATCGCTATAAGAACAGCCCAGTCCCAACCATTGTAAAAATTATCAATAACTTGTAATACTGTAACACTGTCACTATGTTGAAATGAACTGTAGTTTGAGCTTTTCCCCATCTAAGTTATTATATGTCTTATTTGTGTCACTTATGTTACTTGTATATTATTTGTAATTCGTAACCCATTCCCCAAATATGTAACTGTATATTTTCAGCCTTCTGGCTGCCAAGCTCTTTCAATAAACCGTTAATTATTATTATTATTATTATTACACACACACACACACACACACACCACACACACACACACACACACACCACCTATAACGTCACGGGTATTCTCAAAAAATACTTGAATCAGTGCCTGTTAAAGTGACGCCCCGGTGGAGAGATTTAACAACGGCAACTGTCTCATTTCTCCCTCCGCTCTTATAAACAAACAATTAATATGTGAAATAGAATAAGAGAAGTTAGTTAATTATACAGTACTAAGATACAAGAAATAAATTATCACTTTCCTTAATGGTTAATTGTAAAACTAAGTGCCAAACTTTTTCAATATTATGGGAAATTAATGGTCAATGGTAAAACTGGTTTGGTATTATAAATGGCATGAGGCAGACAGACAGACAGACAGGCAGACAGACAGACAGACAGAGAGACACACATACACACCAAGGGTCAGGTCACATTATTAGCCTCTTATAACAGCAAGAATGTGTGGTGGTACCATCGTGTTCTTCCTCTCTCCTTCTTTATCCTTTTATTTCTCTCTCCTGTATACTTTTTCCTCTTCCGTCTGCCTCATTTACTTCCCGTTTTATTTTCCTCTTTCGATTCTCTTTAATTTCTCCTTCTGCTTCATTTCATTCTCCTCTTCGGTTTATCTTTCGCTTTTATCTTTCTCTTCCTTCTGGTTCATATCCTTTATTTATTCTTGCCTTGTATCTCTCTTTCGTTCGTTTTCTCTTTTATTATATTACTTTAGTTTTTTTCGATACTTTTTCAACTTTTTCCGTCCATCAACATTGTTTTTCGTTTCCTGTTTTTGTTTTAATTTTTTCCTGTTTATCAGGGTCTTTCTCTTTTCTTCCTCTCCTTTCTTCTAAACCCCACTTTTCCCCCCCTCCCTCTCTTACTCCCTGCCTCCCTCCTTCCTTCCTTCTCTCCCTTTCTTCTTCAACAATTCCTTCCTTCATTCCTCCCATCATTCTCCCCCTATCAACCTCCCTCCCTTCTTCCTTTCCCCTTTTCCCTCTCTCCCTCCATGTTTCCTTCCTTCATTCCTCCCATCATTCTCCCCCCTATCAACCTCCCTCCTTTCTTCCCTTTCCCTCCATCTCTACCTTCCACCTTCTTCCCCGCCCCCCTCCCTCCCTAATAATGTCTAATTCATAAATTTTTCCATCACTCTACTGTCTACTACGATGGAGGCTGTTGGAGCTCCAGGGGTCATTAAAACTACTTGCCAAACAACTACTAACTACTACCAACTACCACCTGTATAATCGAATGATATGAGAGAATAATGATTAAAATAAAATAATCTTCTTCGAGAGATAATAATAATAACAATAATGATAATGATAATAATAATAATAATAATAATAATAATAATAATAATAATAATAATAATAATAATAGTAATAATAATTATAATAATAATAATAGTAATAGTAATAGTAATAATAGTAATAATAATAATAATAATAATATTAATAATAATAATAGTAATAATAGTAATAATAGTAATAATAATAATAATAATAATAGTAATAGTAATAGTAATAATAGTAATAATAATAATAATAATAATAATAATAATAATAATAATAATAATAATAATAATGCACAACCTCTTCCGCCCGGTAGACAGCGTCACCTAGGGGTCGACAGTTCCAACCAGTAAGACATATTGTAGAGAAGTCAGAGAACGAAACCTTATTAAACTGGCCTGAAAAATGACCTCTCCCTTTTCTCTTGTCTCTCTCCTTTTCTTCTTCTTTCTTATTCACTGTCTATTTTGTCCCTATTCTCTGAGTTGAATCTTTTATCTCCCTCTCCCCCTACCTCCACTATCCTTCTCCCCCACCATTTCTTTACCCCGCCTTTCCTCTTCCCCACCTTCTCCACAACATTTTCACCCCCACCATTATTCTTCTCTCCATATCTTCAATCCACATCTTCACCTTTCTTATCATCCCTTCACCTCACACCCTCACGAAATATCACTATCCCTCCAACACCACACCCCCACCACCTCCCACTATCCCAAACAGGTGTCGTCTAATAATTGACCTTCAAAAAAAAATCAGGTGTCACAGGATCGAATACTCCAAACATACCAGCCTTAATGTCTCATCTCTTTATCATGTCTCTTCATGTTCAGATACATCAGTTTTTCATCCTTTACACCTTTGTTATTATTGATCTATGTATAAATAATTATTTTTTCTTCTCAATTATTACCTGCAGTTTACCTTGAATTATTTTTCTCTCCACCGACGGGAAAATTTTATGGGTAATTTATCGTCGTTTGTGATAGTCATTTTTCTGATCTTGAAGACCCAAGCAGACAATAAGTAGCTCTGGCGAATTGAGTTTAATGGAGCCAACGTGAATTAGTGCTAAGATTTATGGGTGAGAGATGGGAAAATACCTGTGTATGGTACATAATTTAGGAAGTGGCGAAGGTAATAACTCAAGGTATTTTGGCTTAATGGTTGGTGTATGAACGTTTAGTAATGGTGGATAATTTGTATGGTTTTTAGGGAACGAGATAGCATGAACAGTCGTTGTTGGCATTGTCAGTTTGTTATCATTCATTCATTCACTTATTCATTTGTTTATTTATTCATTCGTTTATTTATTCATTCAGTTATTTATTTATGTATTAATAAAGATTACACATATAATTAAAAAGTTAAATGGTACTGTAGCAAACACGATGGGACTTGAGATGATTACTGAGGCCTCTGAAGTAAATTACAACAAATTTACAGCGTTACTCCAGTGTGTGCATGTAGGTGTGTATGTGCCACCTGTGGTGTAATAGTCAGCATCCTCGCCTTGCAAGCAAGCGCTCCCGAGTTCGATCCTCGGGCAGGATGAATATGGGCAAGTTTCTTTACGCCTTTTGCCTCTGTCTACCCAGCAGTAATTGCGAACCTGGATGTTAATCGATTTGCGAATCGTGTTCCGGAGTAGTGGTTAGCCAGTGCAGTTGGCGAGTTGTCCGGTTTTCTCGGACTATTCCTTCACACTGGGTCATGCAACTCGTTAACTTAGGGTGTGGTTGTTGTGATGGCGACAGCTTCTACACCTTAAACAAATTCACACCTATGTGGCCCTAGGGCCGGCCATCCTCGTTACATGAGGGGCAACCATTATTATCATGTATGTATGCATGTATGCATGTATGTATTCATGTATGCATGTATGCATGTATTTATGCATGCATGTATGTATGTATGTACATATGAATGCATGCAGGTATGCATGTATGCATGTATGCATGCATGTATGTATGCATGTATGCATGTATGCATGTACGTATTCATGTATGCATGTATGTATGCAGGCATGTATGTATGTATGTATGTATGCATGTATGTATGCATGTATGTATGTGTGTATGCATGTATGTATGTATGTATGTATGCATGAATGTATGCATGTATGTATGTATGCATGCATGTATGTATGTATGCATGTATGCATGTATGTATTCATGTATGCATGTATGCATGCATGTATGTATGCATGCATGTATGTATGTATGCATGTATGTATTCATGTATGCATGTATGCATGCATGTATGTATGCATGTATGTATGTATGTATGCATGAATGTATGCATGTATGTATGCATGCATGTATGTATGTATGCATGTATGCATGTATGTATTCATGTATGCATGTATGCATGCATGTATGTATGCATGCATGTATGTATGTATGCATATATGCATGTATGTATTCATGTATGCATGTATGCATGCATGTATGTATGCATGTATGTATGTATGTATGTATGCATGTATGTATGTATGTATGTATGCATGTATGCATGTATGTATGTAAGCGTCTGAAGGATCCAGCGGTAGCACATGCTTTCAGAGAGCAGCTGGAAAATGGGCTGATAAACAACCCGACAACAAACAACCCAAATCCCAGTGCCGAATGGGGTAGTCTCGACACTGCCATGACAAAAACCTGCAGAGAGACCCCCGGCCAGATCGAAAGAATACACCAGGAGTGGTCTGATGAAAATTACCCGGAAATCAATGTACTCGTCGAAGATAAACGTGCCTCTTTAACTGACTGGCAGTACAACCCTCAGTCTCGGACCAAAGCTGAAATCTTCAGCAAGAAGAAAGCAGAGGCCCAATGCAAACTTTGCAATCTAATGAACGAATGGTATAAAAATAAAACATGTGAAACACAAACACTTGCACATCAATACAAGATGCACGATTTTTTCAATTCCACTCAAACATTTTATGGGCCTTTCACTCCAGGCACAGCCCCCCTCCGCTCATCCGACTGTAACTCTCTAATTAAAGATGAAGAAGTCATCCGCCATTGCTGGAAAGAGCACTACCATTCTCTGCTCAACTGAAACACCGATGTGGATGTCCTGACTACCCAGCAGGTCTCCTAGCATCCAGAGCTGGCCCATCTCAGCTATCCTCCATCCCTGGCAGAGTTAGCCACTGCCATCAAACAGATGAAAAATAACAAAGCCTCAGGGCCTCATAGAATCCCAGCCGAGGTGTATAAAGCAGGAGGACCTGTGCTTATTAGCCGTCTCCACTCTCTCCTGGAGAATATATGGGGCAAGAAGGAAATCCCCCAAGCTCTTAAAGACGCCTCCATCGTCAATATTTATAAGAACAAAGGAAACCGGTCAGACTGTGGCAACTACCGCAGGATCTCGATGCTGTCCGTAGCTGGCAAGATTATCGCCCGAGTCCTCCTAAACAAACTTCTTCCTGAGGCAGAAAACTTACCTCCCAGAATTTCAATGTAGTTTTTGACCTTCACGTGGCACCACTTACATGATCCTTGCTGCCCCCCAGATACAGGAAAAGTGCAGAGAACAGCGTCAAGACCTAAAAATGAACATCAACGACCAAACCAAAGCCTTCGACTCGGTCAACAGGAAGGCCCTCTGGCGGACCCTCAGCCGTTTTGGCTGCCCCCAAAAATTTATCACCATTGTGAGGCAACTCCACGTTAGCATGAACGGCAGTTTCCTGAACAATGGCACCCAATCTGAGTTCTTCCCCATCGAAATGGGGGCAAAACAAGGGTGTGCACTGGCACCAAATCTTCCATGTTCTTGGCTGCCTTCTTTACTCGTGCCAGTGCCAATTTAGTAGGCAGGGTGGACATAGAGTACCGGATGAAGGATCTTTTCAACATAAGACTACTCTAGGCAGGGAAAAAGGTGTCGCCAGCTTCCATTACTAAACTTCAGTATGCAGACGACCTCACCCTAGTCGCTCACACTGAACGCGACCTACAGGAGACCCTGAACACCTACGCAGATGCGTATGCACACTTCGGCTTTGAGGTGAATGTACGTAAGACTGACATTCTCTTTCAGCCTGCCCTTGGTTCAGCCACACATCCATCATCCATCCAGCTTAACGGTACTACCCTCTCTAATGTTACCCACTTTCAGTATCTTGGCTCCCACCAGTCCGCCACCGCGGACACGCGAAAAAGAGATTCAACATCGGATCAGATGTGCATCTCAAGCCTTTGGCAGACTCCGAAACCGTGTCTTCAGCTGTAGGGAGCTGAAATTATCTACAAAGTTGCACGGATATCGTGCAGTGGTCCTCCCCACTCTGCTATATGGCAGCGAGACATGGGTAACATACAGGAGGCACCTCAAGGCACTTGAAAACTTTCACCAACGTAGTCACGTTCCATTCTCCGAGTTCGCTGGGAAGACAATAAACAAATGCCAGTATTCTCGCTGACACCAACTGTAGGGGCATCGAGGCTACCATTATCCATGAACAACTACGCTGGACTGGCCATGTTACCCTTATGGACGACAGTAGGCTGCCAAAGCAGCTACTTTACATTTACCTAACAAATAGTAAACGAAAAGTCGGTGGACAACTGAAAAGGTATAAGGATAGTCTTAAGACAAACCTGAAAAGTGCCAAATCGACCTCCTCGCCTTGGAGACGATCACTGCACATGTTAACGCTTGGAGGAGCACCACACGAGAAGGTGTTAATAATTTACAGTTAGCCCAACTGCAAACCGAGGCAGACAAGCGCCAACGCCGGAAAGACGCGGCAACCGCCCCTCCCGCACTCGATGTAGCCCTCCACATATGCAACATCTGTGAACAACTCTGCCGGTCGCGTATCGGCCTCTTTACTCTCCTCGAAACTCACCTATGAAGGTGACATCCCCAATGACTCATATCATTGTATCATAGCCGGATGATCGTCATATGTATGTATGTATGTATGTATGTATGTATGTATGTATGTATGTCTGTATGTATTAAATATCGTTGGAGTAACTCGATAGTCCAGAGGAGTTACGTTCATACTTCCATTTGTGATTCTCCATACGAGTTCACGTCAAGAGTTACAGATGATCACCATCGGGTCTTAGCTGGAAATAGTTATCGAAGTGTTTGGGAGACTTTACTGTAAGGATCCTCACTATACTACTACTGCCACGATGAACACGGAGGAAGGTGCTGTTATTTCCATCAAAGTTATTGCTTCTCTAACAGCGTTCATAACTTTTCAGAATAGGAGTCCTCAGTGTGGCACTTCCCAAACACAACAAAGGTGTTCATGAGGTGGTCTGGTTAACCTATCATTTAAGAGAAGACTGAAAGCTGCTGTCTCTCTCTCTCTCTCTCTCTCTCTCTCTCTCTCTCTCTCTCTCTATCCCTCTCTCTCTCTCTCTCTTACGGTACAAGAGCAGATGATTTAGCCCTTAGCAGTGTTGCTATAAAGTATTACTGCCCTTTAACAACTAATATTTTATGTGAGTGGTGGACGATTTTATTTCATGTTTTAAATTATCAATAATTACAAACAAATCAATGCATCTCTCTGATTAACGACCTTACGACTAAATAGACCACTTACTCATTATTTCTCATTCTGTAATACCCCAAAAATACTCATCCCAATTTACCATTTTCTATAAAAAAAAAAGTAAAAATCCTGAAAATTTAAAAAGAAAACGAATACTTTAAGCCTCATATTTCCTTTCTTTAATAAATATATACGTTCACATTTTTCTCTCATTTTTTCACGTTTTTTGCTTTAATATTTAAGTAGGTAATTTGTTTTCCCCTGCAGCATAAAGTAGAAGAACTAAGTCATTTCTCTCTGTTCATTTTGGTATTTCTCATCTTGGGTGTTTTACTACACTACACTACACTACACTACACTGCACTACAGTTTCCCAACACTCTATATAAGTGGGAAGGGGGGGGAGGGAGGGGGGGAAGGGGGAGAAAGAGTGTTCTAATGGGTTCCTTCAGTCCTTAAAATCCTTAACTCAATATACTCTAAAGTTATTAAACCATTAACATTAGAGTCCCAGATCTAATGGGTCCCAGTCCTAATGGGTCCCAGTCCTAATGGGTCCCAGTTCTAATGGGTCCCAGTCTTAATGGGTCCCAGTTCTAATGTGTCCCAGTCCTAATGGGTCCCAGTTCTAATGGGTCCCAGTTCTAATGGGTCCCAGTTCTAATGGGTCCCAGTTCTAATGGGTCCCAGTCTTAATGGGTCCCAGTTCTAATGTGTCCCAGTTCTAATGTGTCCCAGTCCTAATGGGTTCCAGTCTTAATAGGTCCCAGTCTTAATAGGTCCCAGTCCTAATGGGTCCCATTCCTAATGGGTTCCACTCCTAATATACCGAAATCAGAATGGTTAAGTTGGCTTGCTTAGGTTAGGTTAGGTTAGGTTAGGTTAGGTTAGGCAAGCCTAGGCTAGGTGAGGTTAGGTTAGGATAGGTTCTTAAACAATAACCATGATATACAGTACAACACGAATCTCAGTCAAGACATTTATTATTTCAACAACTCGGAACATCTAAACTGTTTACTTAACTTATAATTTAAATACTTATATATGTATTTCTGGAGATGCGAGTATAGAAAGTTGGTAGAGTGGGAGGCGGTGTGTGGGAGGCGGTGTGTGGGAGGCGGTGTGTGGCAGGCGGTGTGTGGGAGGTGGTGTGTGGGAGGCGGTGTGTGGGAGGTGGTGTGTGGGAGGTGGTGTGGGAGGCGGTGTGTGGGAGGTGGTGTGTGGGAGGCGGTGTGTGGGAGGTGGTGTGTGGGAGGTGGTGTGGGAGGCGGTGTGTGGGAGGTGGTGTGTGGGAGGTGGTGTGTGGGAGGCGGTTTGTGGGAGGCGGTTTATGGGAGGTGGTGTGTGGGAGGCGGTGTGTGGGAGGCGGTGTGTGGGAGGCGGTATGTGTGAGGCAGTGTGTGGGAGGCGGTGTGTGGGAGGCGGTATGTGTGAGGCAGTGTGTGGGAGGCGGTGTGTGGGAGGCAGTGTGTTGGAGGCGGTGTGTGGGAGGCGGTGTGTGGGAGGTGGTGTGTGGGAGGCAGTGTGTGGGAGGCGGTATGTGTGAGGCAGTGTGTGGGAGGCGGTGTGTGGGAGGCAGTGTTTTGGACAAGTAATAAGCCTCAAGTTTGTTCGTCATAGAAAGTTCAGAAGTTTATATTGAGCTGTAGAACACACACACACACACACACACACACACACACACACACACATTGTCTCACCAAGTTAGTAGCAAAACCCACGCGCATCGGGGCATAACGTGTTCTGATTAGTCCTCGTTAACCAATGATTAATCTCCCTTCCAACGCCCAATGAAAGCTTTAATAGGCTAAATATTCACTAAATTATAACCCCTAGCCAATCATGTAAGAATAGGCCTACGTAAATTCTCAGGCATATCTGTTGTGTTTCTTTGTTATCAATAGTCATCAAACAGGTTATCATCAACTTCTCTTTCCTGGTGATTTGTTTTCCTCACTCTATTTCTCCTCTTCTTTTATCCTAATTGCCACCTCCGCTTCTATGTCACTACTTACCTCTTCTCCATCAATCTTCTCACTCCCCCACACTCCCCTCTACTTCCCAATCCCAGAAAACAGGTGATCAACTTGGCGAACAACAGGTGATCAACTTGGCGAACAACAGGTGATCAACTTGGCGGACAACAGGTGATCAACTTGGCGAACAACAGGTGATCAACTTGGCGGACAATAGCTGATGTAAACAAAACGACCAGGTAGGTTAATTCCACAGGTGAGGCCACGAGGGTGAGGACGATACTGCAGGTAGTTAAGATAGTTCTAATCATCATCATCATCATTTTCATCATCATCATCATCATCATCATCATCATCAGACTGGACAGGGATCGTCTCGTGATAGAACTAACACACACAGGAGTAAGAAAGGAAGGAAGAGGAAAGGAAGGAGAAGGAACAGGAAGAAGAGGAAGTGGAAGAACTATTGCTGCCGACTTCGCTATCATTATCACACACACATTAATGTTACTTATAATAAAGATAATGTGATAAATTCCTGGGTATGGTTTTGTTGTAAATTACATTATATTATCAATTTAATGCTTGTTTAAATAGTTATGTAAATAATTAGTTATGTAAATAGAATCAAATACATCCATTATTTATTAGGTCACGAGTCACCCAGTCATAAGAGGAGACCATATTGAGAGACTCCAGCCCACCCCCACTTTATCACCCATAGATTACGTGAGTTACGTAAAAAAAAAAAAAAATAAGCATTGTTTCGCTCTACCTGAAGCACAAACTGGGAATACCACCCTAATGCGCGGTAACACATTCTAGGTCTAGTTTGTGTTTTGCCCTACGTATTTATATCATAGTTTCTAAATACTGTGTTGTAACTACATAAGTAACTCCTTAACTCTCCTTCCCCCTCCTTAACTCTCATAACCTGCTCTTGTCTTACTCACTCGTGGATGCTTCAGGCTCACGGGTTCATATTCTCGGGGTGTTCTAGTCCCAAACTGTGCCTATATGATGTATTATTAAGAGCTGTGAGGTTAAAATGTGAGGATAAACTATAGGGTTATGCTGTGAGGTTCAGATATGAGGTTAAGCTGTGAGGTTCAGCTATGAGGTTAAGCTATGAGGTTCAGCTATGAGGTTAGGCTGTGAGGTTCAGCTATGAGGTTAGGCTGTGAGGTTCAGCTATGAGGGTAAGCTATGAGGTTCAAGTTAAGGAAAGGACCAGGAGGGTGAAAATTCCATTAACAAGAAGCACAGGGAATAAATCTTGCTAGGACAATCATATAAATTAGTGGATAAGGTTAGGTTAGGTTAGGTTAGGTTAGATGGTTAGGTTAGATGAGGTTAGGTTAGGTTAGGTTAGGTTAGGTTAGATGAGGTGAGGTGAGGTGAGGTGAGGGTAGGTGAGGTGAGGGTAGGTGAGGTAAGGTGAGGTGAGGTGAGGTTAGGTGACGTTAGATGAGGTTAGGTGAGGGTAGGTGAGGTGAGGTGAGGTTAGGTTAAAGAGGTGACTATTTACCTCCACTCTTAACATCCCCCGACGTCATTTTTCAGTGTTTACATCAAGACACTTCTGGTATGTATTAAAAATGTGTCTGAAGGTTAATTTATCGTACTCATGTCGACAACTAATGTACAAAACGGAAATAGTTCTCAGTTATCACTCCAGAAAGCAATACCCAATGAGTAAAAATATTGGGAAATTTTGCGTTATATTACCAATTTATAACTTCAATGGTATGGAATAGAATCGAACACACGACCATAAATAAATAAAATAAATAAATAAATAAATAAATAAATAAATATATAAACAGTGTGGTTGATGGAGAGAGATGAGGGAGATGAGATACAATGAGGGAGATGAGGTAGAATGAGGGAGATGGGGTAGAATGAGGGAGATGAGGTAGAATTAGGGAGATGAGGTAGATTGAGGGAGATGGGGTAGATTGAGGGAGATGGGGTAGAATGAAGGAGATGAGATACAATGCGAGATGAGGTAGAATGAGGGAGATGAGGTCAGAGATGTACTATAAATGAAGGTAAATGAACAACTATGAGACAGGGACTTTGTTACACTAATAACTCAGGGTGATCATAGGTACCTCGGCCAGTTGGAGCAGAACAGAGTAGGGGAGAATATCAATTAGTGAGGCAGAAGAGGGGCTCAAAATGGTGACACTGATTGCGGAAGAGTGAGAAAAAAAGATGTTAAAACGATATGTCCATCTGATTGTTTCTGTCTGTATGTTTATCTCTCTCTATTCTCTCTCTCGACACCATTTCCACCTCTCTCTCTCTCTCTCTCTCTCTCTCTCTCTCTCTCTCTCTCTCTCTCTCTCTGTCTCTGTCTCACCGTATTTCAGCCATTATCTCCCTGACACCTTCCCTCACTCCTCCTTCCCCCTCACACCCACCTGATCTACCGACCTCTCCCTCTCCCTTCCCCCTCACCTGACCTCCCTTCCCCCAACTAAACACAGGTCAGGTAGTAGTGACTGGCTCTGGGAACCATTACTCACTGACCTACACCCATCACCCAGGAGAGGCACTGGGGGAGGGGGGGATGGGGGGGGGGCTTCCTACCTTCCTCCTCCTGTTGAACAATATCTCACTTAACTTGTCCTGACCTGACCTACTTGTAGCTAAGCCCGAATCTTAAACCACCCCAGCTTTACCCAACTTAACCCAGCTTAACCTAATCTTACTAAACCTGGCCTGATTTAACCTAACCTAAAAAGTTGCTCTGATAGTTTATTAGGGACGATGTGGATATAGTACACTGTATAGTAAATCCCTTGGCACTATACACTCCTACCACCTTCCCTCCCCATCAGTGACCTGGGATCGAACCACCAACCTAAAAACCTGACATAAAATAAAGATGGGAGTAAAGGAGACAGAAACTAAAGGAAAGTGAAGAAAATTGAATAGTAAGTAGATAAACATGGGATGAAGGAAGAGGAAGAAATAGGAAGAAGAGAAGGAAGTAATACTGAGAAGAAAATAGGAAGAAAAAGAGAAGGGAGTGATGTTGAGAAAACGAAAGAGCAAGGGTGATAATTGAGAGAGAAAGAATAAAGAATAAATAGGTAAAGAAATAAAGGTGAAGGATCGAGGGTGGGGGGTGAAGGGGCGAGGGTGAAGGGGCGAGGGTGAAGGGGCGAGGGTGGGGGGGTGAAGGGGCGAGGGTGAAGGGTGAGGGTGAGGGGTGAAGGGGCGAGGGTGAAGGGGTGAGGGTGAAGGGGCGAGGGTGGGGGGTGAAGGGTGAGGGTGAGGGGTGAAGGGGCGAGGGTGAAGGGGCGAGGGTGAAGGGGCGAGGGTGGGGGGTGAAGGGGCGAGGGTGGGGGGTGAAGGGGCGAGGGTTGGGGGGTGAAGGGGCGAGGGTTGGGGAGGGGAAAAAGGTGATGAGAGCTTTGGGATCTACTGAGGGAAAATGAGGTGGGGAGATGAAAGAAGCTCTTATTTATACTTCTTTTCATCTTTCTTCATATCCATTTTTCCAATTTCATTCACCTTTCATTTTTTCCCTCATTCTCAATATCCATTTTCCCTACCCAAAATTCTCTTTATTCTTTACAATTACATATTTATTTTCCTCCCTTTTTTCCCTAAATGACAGGGAAAAAAAGATGAAAATTTACGAAGCAGGAGTCATTTGCATATTATTAAGGATTGTGGTTGGACAGGTAGACATTACAGGTAGGTTACGGGGAAATTACCTGTTAATATGAGTTAATATATATTCAATGATTATAGCACGTTATTATACCAGAAATATTTGTGATATAACAGTTTAATATTTCTTACGTGTGTTTGTATGTTTGTCATCGGTCATCCCTCTCTCAGCTGCCATCCAATTGTCACCTGTCATCCAATTGGCATGTCATCCATCTGTAATCTGTAATTCAATTGGAACCTGCCATCCTTTTGGCACCTGATATCCATCTGTCGCTTGTCATCCATCTGTAGCCTGTCATCCGTTAGTTGTCATCCATCTGTCACCCGTCATTCATCTGTCACCCGTCATTAATTCATCTATATCCGTCACCTCAGCATTCGGACGGCTTCTCTTCACAGGTGTTGGGGTGTTGCAATCAATACCTGCCGTACACTCTTACCTGCCAATACATGTCTCCCCACACTACAACTGTCTCCTCCCCATTTCCACCCCTATACCTCACCTCACCTCACCTCACTTCACTTCACCTCACCTCACTTCATTTCACCTCACCTCACTTCATCTCACCTGTCCTTGCCTTCCCATCTCCCCACCCCCTTATTTTCCCACAACTTTTCTTACGTTTTTTACCCACAACCTCCCCACCATCTCCCACCCCCTCCCCCTCTCTCCCCACGAGCACAAGTCCTACCACCTTATTCTCCAACAACTCCCACACCACCCTGCCATTTTCTCCAACAAGCTCCCCAACATCTTTCCTCCCTCTCTCCAACAGTCTCCCCAATATAGTCCCTCTCTCTACCAAGCTCCCCATAACCCATAACAGGCCTCCCCACTGCCTCTTCTTCCCTTTCAATTCCCAACACACCTATAGGTTTCCTCACCCCACCCTCTCTCCCCCACTAACACCACCCTACTCCCATTACGGCTCACCCCCATCACGGCCAACCCCCATCACGGGCCATCCCCATCACGACCCACTCCCATCACGGCCCACCCCCACCATGACCCACCCCCATTACGGCCCACCCCTATCACGGCTTACCCCCACCATGACCCACCCCCATTACGGCCCACCCCTATCACGACCCACCCCTATCACGCCCACCCCCATCACGGCCCACCTCCATCACGGCCCACCCCCAACACCACCCACCCCCCCATCACGACCCACCCCCATCACGGACCACCCCCAACACCACCCACCCCCATCACGGCCCACCCCCATCACGGCCCACCCCATCACGGCCCACCCCCATCATGGGCCATCCCCATCACGACCCACTCCCATCACGGCCCACCCCTATCATGACCCACCCCTACCACGGCCCACCCCCATCACGGACCACCCCCATCACGGACCACCCCTATCACGGCCCACCCCCAACACCACCCACCCCCATCACGGACCACCCCCATCACGGGCCACCCCCATCCCGGCCCACCCCCAACACGGCCAACCCCATCACGGACCACCTCCACCACGGCCCACCTACACCACGGCCCATCCCCATCACGGCCCACCCCCATCACGGCCCACCCCCACCACCACTCACCCCCATCACGGCCCACCCCCATCACGGCCCACCCTCAACATGGCCAACCCAATCACGGACCACCTCCACCACGGCCCACCTCCACCACGGCCCACCCCCATCACGACCCACCCCCATCACGACCCATCCCCCATCACGACCCATCCCCCATCACGACCCACTCCTATCACGGCCTATCCCCATCACAGCCCACCCCCAACACGATCCACCCCTATCACGACCCACCCCCACCACGGCCTACCCCCACCACGACACACTCCATTATGGCCCACCCCCAACACGACCCACCCCAAACACGGCCCACCCCCAACACGGCCAACCCCATCACGGACCACCTCCACCACGGCCCACCTCCACCACGGACCACCTCCACCACGGCCCACCTCCACCACGGACCATCCCCATCACGGCCCACCCCCAACAAGATCCACCCCTATCACGACCTACCCCCACCACGGCCCACCCCCACCTTGACCCACCCTATCACGGCCCACCCCCATCAAGACCCACCCCTACCACGGCCCACTTCCATATCGACCCACCCCATCACGACCCACCCCCATCACGGCCCACCCACATCACGACCCACCCCTATCACGGCCCATCCCCATCACGACCCAGTCCTATCACGACCCACCCCTTCCACGGCTCACCCCCATCACGACCCACCCCTACCACGGCCTACCCCCATCACGACCCACCCCTATCACGGCCCACCCCTATCACGGCCCATCCCCATCACGACCCACCCCTATCACGACCCACCCCTATCACGACCCATCCCCATCACGACCCATCCCCATCACGACCCATCCCCATCACGGCCCATCCCCATCATGGCCCATCCCCATCATGGCCCACCGCCATCCTCCCAACCTGTCACATAACATATTGAAAATCTTACACTTTATCAATTTGCCAATACTTCAAGTTATTTTACTCTGATACCGTCTACGTCAACCTCACCTGTCCAAAACCACCTGCCTGTTTACATTAATTTAAACCACCCGTCTGTTTACGTTTATTTAAACCATCCGTCTGTTTACATTAATTTAAACCACCTATAGTCGATCTTATCCACCAAAACCTAAATTTTAAACCTTATAAAAAAATCCCAGCCAAAAATCCACCTTACTAGGCCTATGAAAAACCCGCAGCCTCTATATAACAGAGGTAAATGATGCCAGCCTGCACGTAATCTCCCAGAGCCTATAAAAATCCCCAGTTGAAGGTTATGGGTATTGGGGGAAGGTGGGGGGAAGCTGCCTCACCCACCCCACCATACACCCATAAAAGTGTCCCAGCGGGTGAATTTGTGGCACCAACACACACACAGACACTCACACTACATGCGTGACTGTGGCTTACCCCACGATAATCAAGTGTGTGTGTGTGTGTGTGTGTGTGTGTGTGTGTGTGTGTGTGTATGTGTGTGTGTTTTACCTATATATAAACACACCATGAAAACGTAACATATTTTAGGCTCGCCTTCGGTTAAGAGTATCGAGAAATCATCAATATTCCATCAAGTTGTCCATTGTCTGTAAGTCATAGGAAATATACCAAGTGGGCATCCCTACCTTAGTTAAGTCAATATTAACTCATTATCACCTATAAATGAATGATAAATAACGATTCATTTTATTATTAATTTCTTACGAGTATCAGTAAATATATCATTATAGGCTTAATATAAATCTATCATATAAATGTGACAACTCAAACCTCTTGTATAAACATCAACATATAAATTTCACGCTATGGTTCCAAAGTTTAATAAAAATAAACTGTGTAAAAGATCTCATCAACAACACTGATTTTATAATATATACACAAAAACAACAAATTAACAACATTACTCTAAAATTTATATAGAAACATTATAAAAATATGATGAAAATAAAAAAAAAATGAAAAATACTTCAATGGTAAAAAAAATTCATCGATTACACTGGGTTGCATTTGAAAAAAAATTCACGAGGTGCGGGGTTTCTTAGCTGTTTCTTTATGTATTTTGCGTGCTGATTCCAAAAATGCCATTCATTTTGCCCAATCAGGTCAGATTTTTATACTATGGGAATTAGGAAAAAATCGAAATTCTTAAATATGATGTCAAAATTTTTATGCAAAATATATCATAAGAAATGTAACCACAACACATAGGACCAAAATATGTCAACTACATAGATGCCTTTACAGTTAGACATGCATAAATGGCTGTCGCAGAGAATTTCTTTGGTGGTTGGTGTCTGGGGCGTCCCGTTTCAGACACCAACAGTAGTCGGCGAGCATGTTGATATCCCAGCGACCCTGGTGCCGCTCCTCCATTACACGGATATCTTGATGGAAGCGTTCTCCTTGTTCCTCACTCACATCACCACAGTTCTCTGGAAAGTAGTCCAAGTGGGAGCTGAGGAAGTGCATCTTGATGGACATGCTGGCACCAAGAACTTTGTAGCTCAGAAGTAGGTCCTCAACAACTCGTTCATACTCTGGACTTCTGTAGTTGCCAAGAAAATTGGAGACAATAGACTTAAAGGCATGCCAGGCTTTCTTCTCATTTACATCCATGCTGCAATCAAACTTGGGATCTTTGAAAGGCTCTCTGATCTGAGGGCCATCAAAAATTCCTGCATTCAGCTTTGCCTCACTGACTTTAGGAAATTTTTCTTTCAGAAAATTGAAAGCCTGGCTTTTTTTGTCCAGTGCCTTTACAAAGTCTTTGAACAGACGGAGCTTGATGTGCAGTGGCGGAAGAAGAATGTTCTGCGGATTCACCAGAGCATGGGCAACAACATTGTGAGAACCTGGAGTAAGTCCACTTCTTGCAGGCCAGTCACATTGCATGTAGTGCTGCTTGTCTGCTCGACTATCCCACAGACAGAGGAAACATGCCATGTACCACCAGATGAAAAAGAAATTTAATTGTGAAAAAATATATGTAAAAAAACACGGACATATACTCTTTTCCTTTGCGTCACGGCGGACATTTAAATGGCCGGCGAGCACGTGGATGTATTTAAATGCATCGTAAGGGCATTAAAACTGACCGAAATCTTTTCTGTGAGGCTTGCCAATGTCTCGGATGATTTTTTTAATGAACGAATATGAGGACCCCATTTTGAGCGAAAAATGCCAATATTTTACCTGAATCTCCGCTTAAAATGCTATAGCACAAAATTCTGACCTGATTGAGCAAAATGGATAACATTTTTGAGATCAGCATGCAAAATACACCCAGAAAAGCTTAATAATACACAAACCTCAAAAACTATGCAGGGCAGTGTTATCCAAGAGCTGAAATATGCTAACGAAGATTTTTTTCTTTTATACGTACAACAAAAGTGAAGGTTTGCATGCTTACTGTAAACTAAAAAGGGGACACTAGAGTTTATATGGTCATTGTAAACTATTTGGTCTACTATAAAGTTAACATGATTAGTGTAAACCGAACATAGATGAACCTTTAAAATATAACAGAAAAAAATGCATAAAACACAACGTTAAAATGAATTCAAGACACGATTTAATATATACTACAAATTCAGTACAATAATCTGTCAACAAAAGATAATTAATTAGTATATCAACAACAGTAATAAGTAGCACTAATCTCATACAGTACCGAGCAGCGTGGAAATAAATCCTTCTTTATCAGTGAGTGAAATTCTCCGTCAGATATAGAGTAAGTGAGTGAGTTAGTCAGTGAAGATGTTGCTAGAGACGCATTTTTACACTCCCATTTTAACGTTAATTCACTCCATCGTAACATCAACTCCTCGTCTCGTCTCCCATATAAACACCACCCAAGAGGAGTTCCCCGCACTATAAGCGATCCGATAGCTTCCAAGGCTCAGCGATCAGGTGTTGGAGCGGACTTCATCCCATTCCTACGAGGGTTAAAGTCCGGAACTTGTTTGTAAAAATAGGTTGGTTAGTCCCGCGTTTAGAATCTGATACCAACACTAGAGGTAGAGTTAGTTTGGTGTGATAATGAAATATATTTGTAATTCTTGGTGATAATCTTCGAAATTTTATCATAGAAGACAAATAAAAATATTCTCTCCTTGGAAAACTGTATTTAATTCGATGCTGCAAAATATTAAGGAAAAATAGTACTTCTATATAAATTTTAATATATTCAATAACATTATCGAGAAAATTCTTTAAATTTCATCATAAAAATTTTAAGTTCCTGAGAGTTTATAAAAAAAATCGACATTATTATCTAAAAATCAGAGTAAATTTCTTATAAATTCTCGGTGTCAATTTGTTTTTTTTAAATAAAATTCTCAAATAAATTATATAAAACTTACTCCCACTCCTTCACCCTCTCTCTCTCTCCCTCACTCTCACACCCTTCACCCTCTCTCTCTCCCTCACTCTCACACCCTTCACCCTCTCTCTCTCTCCCTCACTCTCACACCCTTCACCCCTCTCTCTCTCCCTCACTCTCACACCCTTTCACTGCCTCTCCCACGTTGCCATTCACCTCTCCCTTCTCTCTCTCACCTCTCCCTCTTTCACCTCTCCCTTCTCTCTCACGTTCCCTGGAAGCTCAGTGGCGGCTCACTCGCTGATTGAGTTTGGTCTACGGGTTATGATGAGAGAGAGAGAGAGAGAGAGAGAGAGAGAGAGAGAGAGAGAGAGTCAATATCCACACAAAACAAACACACATTCTCCATAACATAAACAAGTGTTGATCCCAAACATCAATTGTCATAATCAACAACAAACTGAACCACAACAACTAGCGTCATATTTTCAGTGTTTCCTCCGACAATTTTTTTTTGCCCTTATTTTAATTTATTCTAAGCTTGAGTTCTAGTATCCTAAGCTTGGGTTCTAGTGTTCTAAGCTTAAGTTCTCGTTTTCTAAATTTGAGTTCACGTATCCTAAGTTTGAGTTCTAGTGTCCTAAGCTTGGGTTCTTGTGTCCTAAGCTTGAGTTCTCGTTTTCTAAGCTTGAGTTCTAGTATCATAACCTTGAGTTCTAGTGTCCTAAGCTTGAGTTATCGTATTCTAAGTTCACGTATGCTAAGCTTGATTCTCGTATTCTAAGCTTGAGTTTCGTATTCTAAGTTCTCCTCTTTTAAGTTTGAGTTCTCGTATACTAAGCTTCATTCTCGCATTCTAAGTTTGAGTTCTTTTTCTAAGCTTGATTTCTCGTATTCTAAGCTTCAGCTCTCATACACGAAGCTTGACTTCCAGTATTCTAAGTTCTCGTATCCTGAGATTGAATTCTCGTACCTTAAGCTTGAGTTCTCGTTTCCTAAGCTTGAGTTCTCATTTCCAAAGCTTGAGTTCTCGTATATTAATTCTTGCATCCTAAGCTTGAGTTATCGTATCTTTATTCTCGTATCCCAAGCTCGAGTTCTCGTACCATAAATTTGAGTTCTCGTTTCCTAAGCTTGAGTTCTCGTACCTTAAGCTTGAATTCTCGTGTCTTCAGATTCAGAGAGACACAAAGATAATTTACGAAACTCTGAGAATTCTGCCTCAAGTTGTCCCCCTGCTCTCACACGGGTGAACTAGACCGTGTTATGACGAATTGGGCAGTTAGGGTAGTTAAAGGAGGAGATATATATACACCCCTTTTATATCATCCTGTTGTGTCTTTTATATACTGTAGTTCTTCCTTTCTTATACTTCTATGTAATTCTTCATTTTTATATAATTGTTTTTATACTTTTATAATATATTTCTATTATATACTTTTATTTTATTTATCTATATTTTAGAATTTATTACCATTCATCTATTTATCTTTTTTATATTCATTTGTTAGCTTATGCATTTGTTCTTTAATAAATTCCTATGTTAATGATGAGAATATATTATTATTACGATTAAAATAAAAATACTTATAATTCTCTATCTGTGGATTAGCTCCCCCCCCCCCCCCCCACACACACCAGGTAGAGGCTCACTCGTATTTGATTTCCTTAAGAAAGGCCTCAAGCGATACTGGACATAAGGGTGAAAATACAATAAAAATATAAGTTATGTGTGAAAGAGGTTCTGGGGAGGGAGGGAGGAAGGGTGATGGGGAGGAAGGGTTCTGGGGAGGGCTGACGGGATAAATTGGAAGGATATGTGAGGGAGCATGGGTGAGGGTAAAGGCGGGTTGTGATTGAAGAAGACTTACATATATAAGGAGCATAGAGAGTGGAGGAGCATGTGGGGAGGGGAAGAGTATTTGGGAGCATGTGGGGAGAGGAAGGGTATTGGGGAGCATGTGGGAAGGGGGCGAGTATTGGGGAGTGGGTATCTATAGGACAATGGGGTGGGATATATGGGGAAACCTTAGGGTAGGGAGAGCATTTGGGAGCATTGGGGAGCATATGGATTTTTGGGGAGAGGGTTTATGAGACGTGAGGGAGGAAATATGACGCCTGGGGAAGGATTTGTGGGGCTTGGTGAGAGTATAATGGGCCTGGGGAGGATGTAGAGGGCATTAGGGAGAATATATAAGGCCTGGAAGGTTACATAGGGCCTAGGCGCGTCATACAAGACCTGGGGAGGATATATATGGCCTAGGGGAAGATATGTATGGCCTGGGGAGGATATTTGAGGCCAAGGGGAAGATATATATGGCCTGGGGAGGATAAATAGGGCCCTTGGAGGATATATATAGAGACTAAGAGAGAATATTTAGGCACTAAGGAAAGTTATATGGAAACTAGAGGAGGTTATATATTCTTTTTTTTACGTGTATTAGCCCACCCGGGCACAGGTCACTGACCCTCATCAGGGCCTGGGTGGCGAAAATGTAATAATAATAATAACAATAAACATAATTAGTTCATAGTAAATAAAATTTATAATAAAAAAATAAAAATTAAAAATAAAACAATTATAACAATAATAATGATATCAACAATACTGATGATAATAATAATAATAATAATAATAATAATAATAATAATAATAATAATAATAATAATAATAATAATAATAATAATAATAATAATAATAATAATAATAATAATAAAAATAAAAATAACAATAATAATAATAATAATAATAATAATAATAATAATAATAATAATAATAGTAATAATAATAAAGAACCACAAAGAAATACAAATATGAAAAACAGATCAAAAGTAAGAAACAATATATGTATGTTGTGTTGTTAATGGTAAGAGAAACAATTGAGACCCTGCAATTGTGTGTAAATGAAGCAGAAAGTCAGATCAGCAACCTGGGACTTAGGTCACAATTTTTGTGATGCCATATGGCAGCAGGGTCTACCATTAGACAACACATTATGCTTCCAATATCTTCCCAGGCGGCAGTACCTCCCTGTTTTGATAACTGCCTACTACCTGTAAGGCCTGGGGAGGATATAAAAGGAGATATGAGAACGGACATGAACTACAGATGTCATGTTCGTCCACTTCACGTCTGTCTTTACCTCAGGTCTGACCCCTAGCAAATGTATCGTGTTCCTGTACTCAGCTCATGTCACTACACCCACAACCTGTCCACTAGAACAACCACTGAATATAGCATCCCACACCAGCTGATGAAATCAATTCCTTCCTTCTTTCCTTACTAGATTTCCTTCCTTCCTTCCTTCCTTCCTGCCTTCCTTCCTTCCTTCCTTCTTTCCTTACTAGATTTCCTTCCTTCCTTCCTTCCTTCCTTCCTGACACACACACACACACACACACACACACACACACACACACACACACACACACACCTGCCATTTATTAGTGTTTACCTCGTACAAACACCTGCCATGTTTACACGTCCACACCTCAACTCCACACAGGTGATCCAGGCATATAAATCCCACCTTGATCAATACAGCAATAAGTGTTGAGAAGTGGTAGATTAGAGGGGAAGGAGAGGGGAAGGAGAAGGGAAGGGAAGGAGGGAGAAAAAATAAGTATGAAAGGAGGAAAGAAGGAAGAAAGGAAGGAATAAAGAATAAAGAGTGCAGGAAGGAAGAAGAAAAGATGGAAGTAAACATGTAGTGCGAACAAAAAAAAAAATAGCAGGTAGGAAAAAAATCTCCCCCTCATAATAAGAGCGTTAGAGGCTGGTGTTTAATATACGCTGGTCATATTTAGTCCTCGGCAAAATATGGTCGAGAGTAAAGCCCCGCCCGTGCATGAGGTGGGTGGGTGGGTGGGTGGGTGGCTGGAGCAGGTTCAGTTTTACGTTACACATCTTCACCACTACAATATACTAAATTTAACCAGAGGGATGATTTATATAGCTAATACGCCTCAATGATGTGTATAAATTGAGTGAATATTTCAATAAACATACGAGTAATAGGTAGGTGCTGATGTGTTTACCCCTTAAAACGATAACGTCACAACAAAATCAAGTTCACTTACCATGTATAGTTTATTGTTCAGTACCTGGGTTAACTTATTATAAACAAAGTAAACAATAAAATGAATAATAAATATTCTTTCCCCTTCAGCTCAAGACACAATCTCTTCTCTCATGACGAGTCTCTTAGGTCATTAGCCAAATCCATAGGTCATTAGCCAAGTCCATTTACAACAACTTCCTTTACAGCCAGCCATACAGCCTCCCATTCTTACTGATGTCATAACTCCTCCCCATAAGATGTAGTATACAGTGTTTCCTTATCACTGCCAACAACTGGATCTATTTTTTTTTTATTCTATTATCCATGGCGTGCTAAAAAATAAAAGGGGGGGGGGGGTTCTTAAATAAACATCATTTTCTCAGTAACATTTCCCGTCAGAGGGCACCACTATCAACTATACCCCCCCCCCCCCCCGCACCACCACTAGTCCATCATAATGTAAAAAAAATACATAAAAAAACACAACTCAACAAATTTGGTAATATCTGACGTAGATTTACACAGAATTGGAATTTATAAAACAGTCATCTATCAGTTTCAGTGAGTTTGAGTACTTCCTGGTAAGTTGTGTACAGGTGACAGGTCTAGGGCAGGTGAGTACAATACATATTATGACGCACTTCTCCTCCACCGAAATGTTAGTATTGCTCACAGTTGCCAGACGAGACGAGCACTAACCTTGAGACCGTCCGTAATTTCCACAGGGTATTTTTTTTTTATTTGAGAACCCAAAATAATTACTATAGTAGGACGAGCAATAAACAAGAACCTAAAAAAAATCAGTAGGAATAAAGTTTGATCATGTTTTACGTAATGATCAGACTTTATTACTGCTGATTTTAAGTTCTTGTTTTATTGCACATCCTAAAATATATATTAATTATTTTGGGTTCTAACAAATTGACACTGTACCACAAACAGTTATATCTACCAAAACTATTTTTCTCACACGTAGTCACTCAAAAAAAATATTAATACAAAATTATGTTGAAAAAATATAACACAATGGACGAAGGATTTTGACAAACTTACCAAGACAACAGGAGTCGCAGGGTTCATTCTGAAATTCATCGACCCTCCCCTTCCCTCACAAGTAGAAACAATTTTTTTTGAGTGACTGTACACGAAATCTAATAAAACTAGTTTGGGTAATAATTAAATCTTCGCAATGTATACACACAATACAGTAGACGGAAGAGCTTTCATTCAATTACAACTTCAACAATAACTTACAAAATATTGCAGTACTAATCTTACGCTTCCAAGAAACAACTGTATGGCTACGTTCCTCAAACTCCCTCGTGCTGTAGGTAACCAGAAATCAACCACACTAAATAAATTCACAGGAAATACTCACATTCATCAGCATAATAAACTCATTACACCACACCTTTAACATACGCCACACCTTTAACATACGCCACATCTTTAACTTACGCCACTTCTTTAACATACGCCACACCTTTAATATACGCCACACCTTTAACATACGCCACATCTTTAACATACGCCACACCTTTAACATACGCCACATCTTTAACATACGCCACATCTTTAACATACGCCAAACCTTTAACATACGCCACACCTTTAACGTAACACAATCCATCTTATTAACCACAAATTCCACCCAAATTAAGGAATATTCTTCATATTATCTTCTCAATTTAACACGAATCAACACTTCCTATATTGCTAGAAACACTCATTTGTTTTATTCGCTCCTATTTCGGTGTTTTGATGAGTAAACAAAAATGATTCACAGCAGCGGAGAAACTGAAATAGTATCAAGACATTACCTGAGGCTCGACAAGACAGGTGTGTGTGTGTGTGTGTGTGTGTGTGTGTGAGGGAGAGGACACAACTGCACCAATAAGAACAGCCCAGGTAAGGTGTCCACGTCATGACAGCCAGGTATAGTAGTCGTGTGCAGGAGAATTTCTCTGAAAATGAGCTGGTCGTAGGCGTGAGGGTGGGGGGGGATAGGGAGGAGAGAGAGAGGAGAGGGGGGGAGAGGGGAGGAGAGGAGAAGGGGAGGGGGAAGGGAAGTAGAAGAAGGAAGGGAAGGAAGGGGAATGGAAAGAGGAGAAAGTGAGGGGAAGGAGGAGAAAGGGATCGGAAGGTGAGGAAGGAGAAGGGGAGTGGAAAGGAGCAGATGGGGAGTGCAAGAAAAGGAAGGGAAGAAAGGAAAGGTGAGGAAGGGAGTGAGGCAGGAGAGAGAGAGAGAGAGAGAGAGAGAGAGAGAGAGAGAGAGAGAGAGAGAGAGAGAAAGAGAGTCTGACAGTACACCGTGAGGGTAATTACAAGTAAGTGAGAAGTGAGAGTATCAGGTGTATGTGTGTTAATTGGATGAGAGTCTGTGAGTGAGTGTGAGACGGTTGTGTGTCAGTCACCTGTGGCCAAAGGTTGAGTGAGTGAGTCTTAGTTACTGTGGTTAATGGTTCGGTTAGTCTTACTTACTGCGGTTAAAGGTCCTGATAATCTTAGTTACTGTGGTTAATGGTTTTGTTAGTCTTAGTTATTGCGGTTAAAGGTCCTGATAGTCTTAGTTACTGCGGTTAATGGTTCTGCTAGTCTTAGTTACTGCGATTAATGTTTTCTCCTAGTCTTAGCTACTGCGGTTAATGGTTCTGCTAGTCTTAGTTACAGTAGTTAATGGTCCTAATAGTCTTAGTTACTGCGGTTAATGGTCCTAATAGTCTTAGTTACTGCGGTTAATGGTCCTAATAGTCTTAGTTACTGCGGTTAATGGTCCTAATAGTCTTAGTTACTGCGGTTAATGGTCCTAATAGTCTTAGTTACTGCGGTTAATGCATGGTGTAGGGGAGCAGTACCTATTGCTGTACCCTATAATAAAAATCATAATTGAAGAGATAAAGTAGATTATCCAGTGATCGACAGATTATCCAGATTATACAGTTGTCAAAAGATTACCCAGCTCTCGGAAGATAATTGAACAATCAGACTATAATCCGGCTATCAGAGGATAATCCACCTGACAATTATCCAACCGTATATTCAAAAGTTATCCACTACAATAGTCAAAGATTATCAAATTACTGAAAGATTATCTAATACCTGGAAGATTATCCAATAGATAGATTATCCAGTCTCCGAAAAGTTATCCAATCGACAGAAATTTATCCAGTTTCCGAAAGATTATCCAACCGTCAAAAGGTTATTCAATAGGTAGAAGATTATCCAGTAGCGAGAGTAGCTAGGGGGTCCGAACAGACTGTATCGTTAAAGGTCAGAGCGGCGGTGGTCGATAGCGTGCAGGGCGTCATCAATACGTGATGCTCCCACCATGGAAATAGAAATGTCAGATTGATGTGGGTGGTGGGGCAAGGACGTCTGGCGGGCTGGCTGGATGGTTGGCTGGCTGGATGGTTGGATGGCTGGATGGCTGGCTGGATGGTTGGCTGGCTGGCTGGCTGGCTGGATGATTAAACAAAAAAGTGTTCACTGTACACCTCCCAACACTTCACGCGACACCTTGGTCACTATTCTGTCTAAAGTTCAGCTTCTTAACTCAAAAGTGTCTGAGATATCGCCGAGGGGGGGAGGGGGTGGCTGTACAGTGATTTGGTGGGTAGTAAGGTAGTTATTTTTTGGGTTAACTGACTAGCTAACTGGTAAGATGATCGGGTGGGTTGGTGGGTAGGTGGCCACACGGGTAACTAACACATATACAAAAGTAATATAACTTTTTAGGTAGACATTTGGAAACATTTTTTTTTATTATAGCGACAGACTTGACGAGTTCTGATGACTTCATGTGGGAGGGGGGCTTTTTCTACAAGTGTGTCGTCTGCTAGATTTTTTTTTTATAACTAATGCTTCAGTCTGGGCTTGGTTATGTGGTTAAGTAGAAAAAAGTAAAAAAAAATGAAATAGATTTTTAAATAGTGGAAGACTTGGTTGAACGTGAGCAGGTAAATAGTTACAAAGTTTAACAGTAAAGAGGGAGAAACAGCTTCACCACGACCCACCCACTAAAGGCCAACACAGTACCTGAGTGACGCAGTGGCTGGCTCAGTACCACAACACAGGGAGAGGGGGGGGGGGGGGGATAATGGCCACGTCTTAAGAGGTAAAATGTTGTCTGTCAAGTTTACACCATATTGTCTGGATAATCGTATATAATTCAAACAAGAACAACAAAGGCTACAGACATACTATTTTTTTTTTTTTTTTTTGGTTTATTGGGCACTCCCCTACATCCTTGTGTAAGGTGAAGCGCAGAAGCGTTTACAGCGCCCAACAGGGAAGCATGCTAAGTTCATGCTTGCCTTTATGTCTCACGAGTTAAGGGCGTAGAAGCCTGAAGAGTCAGTGGTTTGTTTCCTCAAGTTATTGGAAGCTCCAACAACTTGTCCCTGAATACGAATTCGCAACTTTCGACTTACACCAGGTACCTACTTTACTGCTAGGTGAACAGGGACTAATGGGGGCTAGGAAGTATGTCCAAACAACTTCCACCGGCCCGGGAATCGAACCCGGGACATCTCGCTTGCGAGGCAAGAACGGTACCGCTTCTTCCACCGATCCCCCCTACAGACATACTCTCACACCTAACTTTATAATAACGTCTGCCTTCCTATCACAACAGTTGTATCTATAAGACATTACAAATATAAACACAGCCATAGTACACAGCGTTTGTGATTGACCTCCTGATTGGTCTGCGACCAGCCATTTGCTAATTGGTTGGATAGTGATGACGTCATGTTCAACTCAGGGCTTGATGTGCAGTGATTGGTCAGTGATCCATGTCCAGTGTCCACCCTTACGTTCACTAGTGTTCCACGTAATGGATCGGTCCAGCCTGTCCCAAACCTCAACTTTGATCAAATCTAACCCAACCCAACTCAACATAACCCAACCCAACCCAACCCAACCTAACCCTAACCCAACCCAACCTAACCTAACCCAACCCAACCTAACCTAACCCAACAAAACCCAACATAACATAACCTAACCCAACCCAACCCAACATAACCTAACCCAACATAACCTAACCCAACCCAACCCAACATAACCTCGCCCAACCCAACCTAACCTAACCCAACCCAACCCAACATAACCTAACCCAACCCAACCCAACATAACCTAACCCAACATAACCTAACCTAACCCAACCCAACCCAACATAACCTAACCCAACCCAACCCAACATAACCTAGCCCAACCCAACCTAACCTAACCCAACCCAACCTAACCCAACCCAACATAACCTAACCCAACCCAACCCAACCTAACCCAACCCAACCCAACATAACCTAACCCATCCTAACCCAACATAACCTAACCCAACCCAACCCAATATAACCTAACCCAATCTAACCCAATCCAACCCAACCCAACCTAACCTAACCCATCTAACTTAACCTATCCTAAGGTAAGGTGAGCTACCTGTAGGGGGAAACAATTTAATCGTTAGTCACAGTGGACCATACAGCGCTCGTCCTGCCCGCAAGTGTGTGGATTTTACACTTTAGAAATAAGTTATAGGTAAGTATATAAAGTGCTAGGTGTAGGTGTAGGTAGGGGTGTAGGTGTAGGTAGGGGTGTAGGTGTAGGTAGGGGTGTAGGTGTAGGTAGGGGTGTAGGTATAGTTATAGGTGTAGGTGTAAGTGTAGGTATACTCTAGGTGTAGGTGTAGTGTAAGTATAGATATAAGTGTAGGTATAGGTATAGGTATAGGTGTAGGTGTACTGTAGGTATAGGTATAGGTGTAGGTATACTCTAGGTGTAGGTGTAGGTATAGGTATAGTTGTAGGTGTAGGTATACTCTAGGTGTAGGTGTAGTGGCCGTGTGGATCCAGCTCTCGCCTCCTATCCTACGGGTTACACTGGATCGCGCCAGGAACATCCTAATTCCCCCTCGGGTCCTAACGTGTCGTCAGGGTCACGGGACAAACTTTCTCGACTAATTGTTTAAGAGGTCATGTCAGGAGTTCAAAGTTGGCTCGAGATTTATTTTTGGAACCTTGTGTAGTGTGTGAAAAGTTATGTCTATCCACAAACGCATTCACACACACACACACACACACACACACACACACACACACACACACGGGTTCCAAAAACAGTATCGTGTTAGCTATTAATGAACCTGTCTCTCTGTTGTGACTGACGCATTTATCAGTGACGGTAATTTTTTTTCCATGATTTATGTCGCCTAAATTCTTACGCGGTTCATTCTTATTTCTTTAATGTTGCCTATTCTCTCTATATTTAGTCATCTGTTTCTCTATCTCTCTCTCAGTTCACCTACCTATTATTCTCAGTATATTGGCATATCTATTTATCTTTCTGACTCTTCTTTACCTACACTTTTCTTGCAATATTCCTTTCTCCTCTCTGTCTCTTCTCTCTCTTATCCTTCCCTCCCACACATAGTCTGTCTCTCCCCCCCCTTCTCCCTTCCACAACTTCACATAGTATATATCTCCCCCCCCCCCGTCTCCCACACCTACACCGAGTCTTTTTCTCCCTCCTGTCTCCTACACATTCACTAAGTCTCTCTCTCCTCCCTCCCTCCCGCCCTCCGTGCTCCCCCCCCCCCCTCTCCAGCTCCCCACAACTTCACATAGTCTAAATAAGTACAGATGGAGCGCCTAGGATTGATTTGGCCTTTATCAGGTATTCTGGGCCAGGAGCCGGTTACCTGAGCCGGTTGCCTGAGCCGGTTACCCGAGAGTGTTTACGTAAGAGACACCTCCCTTTAGGCTCTTGTCATGTAGGGTCAAGACTCACTGCAAAACACACTCATGGCAAGACATACTCATGGCAAGACATACTCATGGCAAGACACACTCATGACAAGACACACTCATGGCAAGACACACTCATGGCAAGACATACTCATGGCAAGACACACTCATGGCAAGACATACTCATGGCAAGACATACTCATGGCAAGACACACTCATGACAAGACACACTCATGGCAAGACACACTCATGGCAAGACTTACTCATGGCAAGACACACTCATGACAAGACACACTCATGGCAAGACACACTCATGGCAAGACACACTCATGACAAGACACACTCATGGCAAGACATACTCATGGCAAGACACACTCATGGCAAGACATACTCATGGCAAGACACACTCATGACAAGACTTACTCATGGCAAGACACACTCATGGCAAGACTTACTCATGGCAAGACACACTCATGACAAGACTTACTCATGGCAAGACACACTCATGACAAGACACACTCATGGCAAGACTTACTCATGGCAAGACACACTCATGGCAAGACTTACTCATGGCAAGACACACTCATGACAAGACACACTCATGGCAAGACACACTCATGGCAAGACTTACTCAAGGCAAGACATACTCATGGCAAGACACACTCATGACAAGACACACTCATGGCAAGACACACTCATGGCAAGACACACTCATGGCAAGACATACTCATGGCAAGACATACTCATGGCAAGACACACTCATGACAAGACTTACTCAAGGCAAGACATACTCATGGCAAGACACACTCATGACAAGACACACTCATGGCAAGACACACTCATGGCAAGACACACTCATGGCAAGACATACTCATGGCAAGACATACTCATGGCAAGACTTACTCAAGGCAAGACACACTCATGACAAGACACACTCATGACAAGACACACTCATGGCAAGACACACTCATGGCAAGACACACTCATGGCAAGACACACTCATGACAAGACACACTCATGGCAAGACATACTCATGGCAAGACACACTCATGACAAGACACACTCATGGCAAGACACACTCATGGCAAGACATACTCATGGCAAGACATACTCATGGCAAGACTTACTCAAGGCAAGACACACTCATGACAAGACACACTCATGGCAAGACACACTCATGGCAAGACATACTCAAGGCAAGACACACTCATGACAAGACATACTCATGGCAAGACACACTCATGACAAGACACACTCATGACAAGACACACTCATGGCAAGACATACTCATGGCAAGACACACTCATGGCAAGACATACTCATGGCAAGACATACTCATGGCAAGACACACTCATGACAAGACACACTCATGGCAAGACACACTCATGGCAAGACACACTCATGGCAAGACATACTCATGGCAAGACATACTCATGGCAAGACACACTCATGACAAGACACACTCATGGCAAGACACACTCATGGCAAGACTTACTCAAGGCAAGACACACTCATGACAAGACACACTCATGGCAAGACACACTCATGGCAAGACATACTCATGGCAAGACACACTCATGACAAGACACACTCATGGCAAGACACACTCATGGCAAGACATACTCATAGCCAGACACACTCACCACCGAACATACTCATTACCGAACACACTCACCACCGAACATACTCATTACCGAACACACTCACCACCGAACAAACTCACTACCGAACACACTCACTACCGAACACACTCACTACCGAACACACTCACCACCGAACACACTCACTACCGAACACACTCACTACCGAACACACTCACTACCGAACACACTCACTACCGAACACACTCACCACCGAACACACTCACCACCGAACATACTCATTACCGAACACACTCACCACCGAACAAACTCACTACCGAACACACTCACTACCGAACACACTCACTACCGAACACACTCACCACCGAACACACTCACCACCGAACATACTCATTACCGAACACACTCACCACCGAACAAACTCACTACCGAACACACTCACTACCGAACACACTCACTACCGAACACACTCACCACCGAACACACTCACCACCGAACAAACTCACCACCGAACAAACTCACCACCGAACACACTCACTACCGAACACACTCACTACCGAACACACTCACTACCGAACACACTCACTACCGAACACACTCACTACCGAACACACTCACCACCGAACATACTCATTACCGAACACACTCACCACCGAACAAACTCACTACTGAACACACTCACTACCGAACACACTCACTACCGAACACACTCATTACCGAACACACTCACCACCGAACACACTCACCACCGAACACACTCACTACCGAACACACTCACTACCGAACACACTCACCACCGAACACACTCACTATAGACCAATGAATAAATTATCATCATCAAAATCCCTAATACATAATTGAAAGACCGTCATATATATATAATGTACTCACCTGTACTCACCTGTCCATAAGGTAATCAAGGTGTATACTGAGGCTAATAACAGACATAAGCATCAAACTTAAGATCACAATAACATACCTCAATACCACAATTAATTCTTTATAAATCCTCTTTGGACTTGATAGGGATTAATTACAACTAATTTACACCAAAACTCGAATATCTTTCGCCTTATAAAAATTAATTGAAGTATTCGAGCACAAATATTTCACAATGCAACTATGAGATTTTTTCATCGGTAAACAGATCAATGTATTAATGACTTTAGACGAAACACAAATTTTAGTATTTTTTTTTTTAATCTGCGTTTGTGAATGACACCTTTGCTGATTCTATTCTCATTCATTATAGTGTAGGAGAGTCTACATGCATTTATAATTCATTGTGGATGTTTTTCATACTTTTCTACATCATCATAATTAACAATACGATTAATGCGCATAGTTTTATACATTTAATTAAAGAATGATTCGGAAGGATGGAAGGGGAGGAGATAAGAGGAGAAAGGGAAGGTAAAAAGAAGCAAAATGAAAGGAAAAAGGAGAAGGAAAATTGTTTCGCAAAGGAAGGAAAAAATGGAAAGGAACAGGAAACAAAAAGGAAAACTGGCAAAGGAGAAGGAAAGGAAGTGAAGGAAAATAAGACAAAATAAAATAAAAGAAAACATTCTTCTATATTCATGTAATCCATCGGGTTAGTCCTTATTTATTTCCTAGGGAGACAATACCATGACATCCCTTGGACTTCCCCTTGTAAGTTTGTCCACCCGACAGAACACTCGTCAAATATCCTGATTAATATATGGTGAAAAGATTCTTAAGAGCAATACTTTTATGTAAATCGAGAAGTATTTTTATAATTTCTACAATCTTTTTTTTTTATTGTTTACGTGTGTCTGTTATGATTGTTGATTTTATTATGATTGTTGTTGTTGTGATTGTTGTTGTTGTTGTGGTTATTGTTGTTATTGGCATTGTTATTCTTATTATTATTACTGGTATTTATATTGTTGTTAGCTATTATTATTATTATTATTATTATTATTATTATTATTATTATTATTATTAACCCTTACCAACCAACGAGGTCCAGTTAATATTGTCCAGTTAAGTGCCCATTAAACAGTGCCCATTTAACAATGCCCATTTAATAGTGTCCAATTAACAGTGCCAACTTAAAACTCGCCAGCAAAATAATTATTAAAAAAATAAAAATGTTGGTTTAAGCAGCTGAAGCACCAAAATATGAAGACCTCTCATCTCTCACCCACCCTTCCCCCCTTCCATCCTTCCCTCCCTCCCATCCTTCCATTCCTCCCTCCCACCTTTCCTCCCCTCCCTCTGCCCCTTTCCTCACAAAAGGAAACAGAGAGTGACACGACTCACAGAGAAACACTGTTTGTCCTCCTGGAAAAAAAAAGACGAAAGACATTGAGAAATTCTTCGATAAAAAAGATGAAGATTAAAATTTTACACAGAGAAGCGACAACAATTACACAGCAATAATAATAATAATAATAATAATAATAATAATAAAGGCAAAATGCTCATATAAACGAAACATTACGAGATAAATTGAATTAGGTTATAACACAGAAAAGAATTAACACGTATAATAAAGTGAAAGGTGTTCAGAGATTCGAAACATTCACCCTCGGTTCATTAGAAGCTTCAGTGTTCATTTGACTTTGAGATCTCGGTTAAGGACTGGTCAGAAAAATCACTTAAATACTAATTGATATTATTATTTTGAGAGGAGGAGGTGAAGGGGAACGGGAGGGAGAAGAGGGAGGGAAGGAGTTGAGAGGGGACGAACTGAAAGGGGGGAGAGGGAGAATGGGTAAATGCTGAAAGGAAGGTGAAAGAGATAAGAGTAGAAGAGGAGGAAATATGAGAGAGAGAGAGAGAGAGAGAGAGAGAGAGAGAGAGAGAGAGAGAGAGAGAGAGAGAGAGAGAGAGAGAGACTACAAGAATTAAATAGCATCCTGGACAAGAATATTTAGCGGCAGGGGGAAAGAGAGACACACAAAGAGAAAGGAGGGAAATGGGAAAGGAAAAGAGAAAAATGAATAGCACAGAACGACAAGAAATTCCGAAAAGGTGTACCGGATTGCCTACGAGAGAGAGAGAGAGAGAGAGAGAGAGAGAGAGAGAGAGAGAGAGAGAGAGAGAGAGAGAGAGAGAGAGAGAGAGAGAGAGAGAGAGAGAGAGAGAGAGAGAGAGAGCCACGTGTCGCCATGGCTGGACGACCACACATATCGTTCTCTTATGGACCAATACCTTCCTTGTAAAAAGCTAATAGGAGGAGAGAGGAGGAAGAGGAGTGGAAGAAGAGGAGAGGGTAAGAGGTTGTGGGAGAAGAGAAAGTGGGAGAAGGGGAGTGCGAGGAGAGGAGAGAAAGAGGGAAGAGAAGGAGAAGAGGAGAAAGGGGAGGAGGAGAGGGAAGGTGATTAAAAGAAGGAGGTGGTTAGGAAGAGGAGGAAGAGAGGGCGAGAAGGAACAAAGGGAGAAAGAAGATGAGGAAGAGTGGAAAAAAGGAGGAGGAAGAAGAACAGGAGGAGGAAAAAGAACAAGAAGGGAGGTATAGTGAAAAGGGAGAGAGAATAACGAGGAGGGAAGGAAAAGGAAGAGGAGAAGGAGAAAGACGGGAGAAGAAAGGAGGAGGAGAAGTAGAGAGCACATTGAGAGGCCACTCACTCACCAAGGACCACCACACACTCACCAGGTGAAACACTAAACTGACAGGTGAGGTAAACATGATGGGCGCTCACCTCTCACACCCTCCAACCCAAACGACCAGCCCAGACGACCAGATCAAACGACCAGCCCAGACGACCAGCCCAGACGACCAGCCCAGACGACCAGCCCAGACGACCAGATCAAACGACCAGCCCAGACGACCAGCCCAGACGACCAGCCCAGACGACCAGATCAAACGACCAGACCAAACGACCAGCCCAGACGACCAGCCCAGACGACCAGATCAAACGACCAGCCCAGACGACCAGATTAAACGACCAGATCAAACGACCAGCCCAGACGACCAGATCAAACGACCAGACCAAACGACCAGCCCAGACGACCAGCCCAGACGACCAGCCCAGACGACCAGCCCAGACGACCAGATCAAACGACCAGCCCAGACGACCAGATCAAACGACCAGCCCAGACGACCAGCCCAGACGACCAGATCAAACGACCAGCCCAGACGACCAGCCCAGACGACCAGATCAAACGACCAGCCCAGACGACCAGCCCAGACGACCAGCCCAGACGACCAGCCCAGACGACCAGATCAAACGACCAGACCAAACGACCAGCCCAGACGACCAGCCCAGACGACCAGCCCAGACGACCAGATCAAACGACCAGCCCAGACGACCAGCCCAGACGACCAGATCAAACGACCAGCCCAGACGACCAGATCAAACGACCAGCCCAGACGACCAGATCAAACGACCAGACCAAACGACCAGCCCAGACGACCAGCCCAGACGACCAGCCCAGACGACCAGATCAAACGACCAGCCCAGACGACCAGATCAAACGACCAGCCCAGACGACCAGCCCAGACGACCAGATCAAACGACCAGCCCAGACGACCAGACCAGACGACCAGCCTAGACGACCAAATCAAACGACCTGCCCAGACGACCAACCCAAACAACCAGCCCAGACGACCAGACCAGACGACCAGCCTAGACGACCAAATCAAACGACCTGCCCAGACGACCAGCCCAGACGACCAGCCCAGACGACCAGACCAAACGACCAGCCCAGACGACCAGCCCAGACGACCAGCTGAAACGACCTGGTGTAGCTACAAGTGTATCGTCTCCTGGTGGTTACAGAGTACAAGGCGCGGACTCATACAAGAGACAAACAAGACCATAAAAGAACTACACAGGAAGTATCTTTTTTAAGAGAGAGAAATAAACAATAAAATGGGAAAAAACCGAGATGGGAAATAAACATAAAGAAACATTAATAGAGACAGGAAAAAAAAAGCGGGCACAAAGTAGCAGTGGTCATTAGTATAAGAAAAATAAGATACTTCCGGGCCAAAAAAAATAAGGTAATTCCGGGCAGAAAAATAAGATACTTCCAGGCAGCAAAAATATAAGCACCTGTAGTAAACAAACAAGACGAGACACGTGCTACTGGAAGGTAAAAGGAAACCCAAAGAATTTCTACTATAGGTAAATTGTTGAGCAGTAAGGTGACCAACACGGACCGGGTAGACGATCTCCTGTACTAGAGTGACTTTTATGTTGCTCGTTCAGGGAATATATGACAGAGGAGCAAGTCTGGTGGGAAATTCCTCCTGTAGTGTAGTGTAGAGAGAGAGAGAGAGAGAGAGAGAGAGAGAGAGAGAGAGAGAGAGAGAGAGAGAGAGAGAGAGAGAGAGAGAGAGAGAGAGAGAGAGAGATCTTAAAACAACACAACAGAGAAATTTTATCGCCACTTAAGGAAATACGTTATTATTGGATCAAACGAAAGATATAATAAATCTCCATATAATATTCTGCAAATAAACAGCCACTAAACTTAGCGTCTTTGGATTGAATTCGACTAGACACTAAACCTGTTGACTCTCTGCAAGACTCAAGCTCGAGTAACAAACACACGCCACTTGTCTGGGAGCAAACAACTTCATTCCTCTGAACCTCCTCGCCAAGTTTAAAAGTTGGTTGAAGGACTCGCGGCCAACACAGCTCAGCGAGAAGTACTATCCCGCCTGGCGCACAGCAGGGACGTGGCCACTTTACCTGTGATCCGCAAGACCCAGTAAGAATCGCATTGTGACTCCCTTGGCGACGTTCCCAGCAGGACTCTGGAACAACATAGTGACCACCGGCCACGTTCAGGAGCCTCAACATACAGCTTAGAACCTTCACCGCCAGAACAGCAGGACACGGGAACAGCACAATGGCTTTTAACTGGAGCTGTCAGGAACGGTATAACTTCAGCCAATAAAACCAAGACAAGGCAACTCACTTCTCTGCGTTCCTTAATAAAACAATTAAAATAAGACTTAACAAAACAACAGAGAGAGGAATAGGGGCACGAGGAAGAAGGGGAAGTGAAGAAGAGGAAGAATAAAGAGGGCGGGGAAGAGGAAAGAAAAAAGAGGTCGGGGAAGAGGAAGGAAAAAAGAGAAAGGGGAGAAAGGGAGGGAAAAAAGAGGAACAAGAGATAGAAGAAGAAAGAAGTGTAGGGGGATAGAAGAAAGAGAAAGAAAGGAAGAGGACTAAGAGAAAGGGAAGGAAAGGGGAATGATATAAAATGCCGAGATAGAAGAGGAAGAATGGGGACGAGAAAGAGGAGGGGAGAAGGGGCAGTGAAGAAGAGGAATGTAGAAGCGCAGTAATGAAGAGAAAGACGAGGGAAGAGAGAGAAGAGATGGAATTGTAAAGGAGAGAGAAGAGGGAAAGAAGAGAGGAAGAAGAGGGGAATGGAAAGGAGGAGTAAAGGAGAGAGCAGGAATGCAAGAGAATCATAAAAGGGAGAGGGAAGAGGAGGGGAGAAGAAGAACAAAAAGGAATGGAAGATCTGGAAGTAAGAGAGATGAGAAAGGAAAGGAAAATATAAAGGAGGAAAGAAGAGGAGAGGAGAGAGGAAAAAGAAAGAAAGAGGAGCAAAATAGAGAGAAAAGAAGTAAAGGAGAGAGGGGAAATAAATAGGAATAGAGAAGAGGAAAAGACATATAGGAGAAAGAAGAAAGAACGGAGAAGGAGAAAGAAGAGGAGGAGGAAGAATTATTTCGGAAGAGGAGGAAGAGGAGTAGTAGAGGGGTAGAGGAGCAGTGAGCCACAAGACTTCAGTATCCCCCCTGGACCACCACATATTGAGGACCTCGTATTATAGCCACCAACACCCTCCTGCTGGTGGTGTGACCCAATAGTGTGATATGACCCGTAAAACTGAGGGCTGGCCAGGGGTAGTGACGACCTCCAACACGACCACTACTCTCTACACGACCACTATTCTGTATACAATCACTCCCTCACTTCTGTGTACATGACGACTTACTCATTCTTTCACATAATTTCTTGTAGTCTCTTTCGATCACAATTCTCTTTCATTCTTCCATGTTATCTGATAGTCTCTTATTCTCCTCTTATGTGGCACCGAATATATATTGAATTCAAAGGTAATTCACCCTGCTTGTTCAGTCGGTAAGGCTATAATTTATATTACTTTGTTCCTGTATGTAATAATTGTTTAATATCTTATATATAGTGATTTATAATATGTATGTATTAAGCAAATCAGCCTATGTCGTGAATTAGTTAGGTAAAATATGTATTGGTTGGTGAAAATAGTTTGATAATTGGTGACATGGTATCCGCATTGTGTGAGTCAAGGGTCCACCAGCTCAGCCGATGAGTGGGAGGTGACACACGAGCCTGGCTGGCGATAGAGTCCTGGCATCCTGGTGCAGTTGGTATTGGACTCTGGATATATGTATAAGGAGATAAGTGTTTTAATATTTTGTACTGTTCAAGTGTATGGTAAGGCTGAGTTTAGGTTTAGGTTAATTTAGGCTGTGGTTGTTTGTATTTCAATTATTATTTTACTTGTCTTTGTAAACACGTTCCTAATTTTACTATAATACGAAATTATGCTGTGTATGATTCCTCTTCAATATGAGTTAATCTGAGGCTTATTAAGAACCTGGTGGATATAATATTAGAGTAATTATAGTGTTACCCTGATTGTTGTTGTGATGACTAGTGGCGGGGGAGTGTGTCTTTATGCTTCCACGATCAAGCCTCACCTCTTAATTGACTAGTGGGAAATTCTTGATTAAGAGGAGTGATGACATAACACCTCTCTTTCATTAATATTTCCTTACATTCATTTCCTTTTATTCTTCCATTTATCTTATTATAAAACATCACATTTTCTCACGTTCTCATCTCCTTATTCTCTTTCATTATCTAGTCTTCTCGTGTAGTGTCTTTATTTCTCTGGCTTTTTCACTTTTGTCTTCATATTCTCTCGTGATTCATCCTGCCCATCGCCTTGGTGTCTCCCCCCACCCCCACCACCCCTCCCCCCACCCCTCCCCCCACCCCTCCCACCACCCCTCCCCGCCACCCCTCCCCCCACCCCTCCCCCCCCCCAAAAAAAAACGAATATTATAGGTTTTCAAGATTTTTTTCAAGGGATTTTTTTTTATGGATTTTCAGCTTTTTTTGGAGGGGAGTTTTCATAGATTTAATACATCCTCAAAATCCTCCTCCAAATTAGGTCCTCCTTCACATCCTCTAAACTAGGTCCTCCTTCACAGTCGCCAAAATGAGTAATGCTTTTATTTACTTCCAACATAAATGAAAATATGTCGAATCGATTTCGAGTATTAAACTAGAATTACTGATTAAGGTTATCATATCACACTCGACTGACACACTCGACTGACACACTCGACTGACACCTCACTGACACACTCGACTGTCAAATGAGTGACACCCGAGACTAGCGACACTCAGAACCCTTGATAATCCTCGAGCGGTATTCATTTATATAGGCGATGTTACACACAGACAGAGAGAGAGAGAGAGAGAGAGAGAGAGAGAGAGAGAGAGAGAGAGAGAGAGAGAGAGAGAGAGAGATGCGTTTATTTTTTTCGTTTTTTTCTTTTTACGGGGATTAGCCCACCCAGGCACAGAGTACTGACCCACATCGGGACCAGGGGGCGAAAATAATAATAATAATAATAATAATAATAATAATAATAATAATAATAATAATAATAATAATAATAATAAAGAACCATGAATAAATACAAAAAAATATAAAGATTGCGAAACAATATATGTATGTGGTGTTGTCAATAGTACGAGAAACAATTGAGACCCTGCAATTGTGTGTAAATGAGGCAGAAAGTCAGATCATCAACCTGGGACTTTGTCACAATTTTTGTGATGCCTTATAGCAGCGGGGTCTAGCATTAGACAACACATTATGCTTCCAATATTTTCCCAGGCTGTAGTACCTCCCTGTTTGATAGCTGTGTGTTGTGTGTGTGTGTGTGTGTGTGAATATAAGCCAAAAGTGCATGAGACTCCTCGTAGGACCTGTCCCTTTACCACCACAACTCACCACGTCCTCCTCCACAACCGGAAGGATGTTACTTAAGGAGGCGGTCACTTGAAGAAAAGATGACTTCTGCCACAAGTTCTTTGCAGCGGCGAAGTGACCAGACAGCCTCTTTCCCACGCTCCTTCTCCCCTCCTCCTCCCATGTTCCACTGGTGCCCCCTCCCCTCCTCCTCCCCTTCCCATGTTCCACTGGTGCTCCCCTCCCCCCATGTTCCACTGGTGCCCTCTCCCCTCCTCCTACCCCTCCCATGTTCCACTGGTGCCCCCTCCCCTCCTCCTACCCCCTCCCATGTTCCACTGGTGCCCCCTCCCCTCCTCCTCCCCCTCCCATGTTCCACTGGTGCCCCCCTCCCTTCCCCTCCTCCCCCCCTCCCATGTTCCACTGGTGCCCCTTCTCCCTTCCCCTCCTCGTAGCGCCATGTACAGGAACCTGCAAGCAGTATTGTATAGAAAGATCACATCACCACTCATACACTCACACCTCAAGGACACACACACACACACACACACACACACACACACACACACACACACACACACACGTCAATAACACCAATACACCAATAAGCTAAGCCCCGTAATCAAACACGGTGTGTACTGTATATATCTTCTTCGACTGAATAAACATTTTACCTTTATCTTACAGAAGTCAATTAACACATTTAAATTATATCCTTTGGCTACAATCATAACTACCAAGCTGTAAACGAGGCGGGGTGTGGGAGGACCGTGACGTCAGAGCATCATGGCGGCTGATTTAGATGACGTATAAACAAACATCGAACCTGACGTGGCCTAACCTGACATAACCTAACCTAACCTAACCTGACCTGACCTGACCTGACCTGACCTAACCTAACCTAACCTAACCTAACCTGACCTGACCTGACTTGACCTATAAATCGTGTATAAAGTTCCATAAGAAGCCATATGTAAAACCCTGAACTACACCAGTGAGAAAAAACATCCCATTTTATTAGTCATTTTGTGTATGTCTATCAGATTATCTTCCAAGTACAAATATTTTGGGGGAATACTTTGAGTGAAGGGGACGAGACTCCACCATCTTCCTCCAACACTTCACCATCACCACCCTAACCTTCCTCTTTCCTCCAACACTCCACCATCACCACCCCTAACCTCCCTCTTCCCCCAACACTTCACCATCACCACCCTAACCTTCCTCTTTCCTCCAACACTCCACCATCACCACCCCTAACCTTCCTCTTTCCTCCAACACTCCCCCATCACCACCCCTAACCTCCCTCTTCCTCCAACAGTCCCCCATCACACACCCCTAACCTCCCTCTTCCTCCAACACTCCCCCATCACCACCCCTAACCTCCCTCTTCCCCAACACTCCACCATCACCACCCCTGACCGCCCTCTTCCTCCAACACTCCCCCATCACCACCCCTAACCTCCCTCGTCCCCAACACTCCACCATCACCACCCCTAACCTCCCTCTTCCTCCAACACTCCCCCATCACCACCCCTAACCTCCCTCTTCTCCCAACACTCCACCATCACCACCCCTAACCTCCCTCTTCCTCCAACACTTCACCATCACCACCCCTAACCTCCCTCGTCCCCCAACACGTCACCATCACCACCCCTAACCGCCCTCTTCCTCCAACACTCCACCATCACCACCCCTAACCTCCCTCTTCCCCCAACACTCCACCATCACCACCCCTAACCTCCCTCTTCCTCCAACGCTTCACCATCACCACCCTAACCTTCCTCTTTCCTCCAACACTGAACCATCACCACCCCTAACCTCCTTCTTTCCTCCAACACTCCCCCATCACCACCCCTAACCTCCCCCTTCCCACAACACTACACCATCACCACCCCTAACCTCCCTCGTCCTCCAACACTCCACCATCACCACCCCTAACCTCCCTCTTCCTCCAACACTTCACCATCACCACCCCTAACCTCCCTCGTCCCCCAACACTCCCCTATCACCACCCCTAACCTCCCTCTTCCTCCAACACACCACCATCACAACCCTAATCTCCCTCTTCCAACACTTCACCATCACCACCCCTAACCTCCCTCTTCCCCCAACACTTCACCATCACCACCCCTAACCTCCCTCTTTCCTCCAACACTCCACCATCACCACCCCTAACCTTCCTCTTCCCCCAACACTCCACCATCACCACCCCTAACCTCCCTCTTCCTCCAACACTCCACCATCACCACCCCTAACCTCCCTCTTCCTCCAACACTCCACCATCACCACCCTAACCTCCCTCTTTCCTCCAACACTGCACCATCACCACCCTAACCTTCCTCTTCCTCCAACACTCCACCATCACCACCCCTAACCTCCCTCTTCCTCCAACACTCCCCCATCACCACCCCTAACCTCCCTCTTCCCCCAACACTTCACCATCACCACCCTAACCTCCCTCTTTCCTCCAACACTCCACCATCACCACCCCTAACCTCCCTCTTCCCCCAACACTTCACCATCACCACCCCTAACCTCCCTCTTCCTCCAACACTCCACCATCACCACCCCTAACCTTCCTCTTCCCCCAACACTCCCCCATCACCACCCCTAACCTCCCTCTTCCCCCAACACTTCACCATCACCACCCCTAACCTCCCTCTTCCCCCAACACTCCCCATCACCACCCCTAACCTCTCTCTTCCCCCAACACTTCACCATCACCACCCCTAACCTCCCTCTTCCCCCAACACTCCACCATCACCACCCCTAACCTCCCTCTTCCCCCAACACTCCACCATCACCACCCCTAACCTCCCTCTTCCCCCAACACTCCACCATCACCACCCCTAACCTCCCTCTTCCTCCAACACTCCACCATCACCACCCCTAACCTCCCTCTTCCCCCAACACTCCCCCATCACCACCCCTAACCTCCCTCTTCCTCCAACACTTCACCATCACCACCCCTAACCTCCCTCTTCCCCCAACACTCCCCCATCACCACCCCTAACCTCCCTCTTCCTCCAACACTCCACCATCACCACCCTAATCTCCCTCTTCCCCCAACACTCCCCCATCACCACCCCTAACCTCCCTCTTCCCCCAACACTCCACCATCACCACCCCTAACCTCCCTCTTCCTCCAACACTCCCCCATCACCACCCCTAACCTCCCTCTTCCCCCAACACTTCACCATCACCACCCCTAACCTCCCTCTTACTACATCTCAGTTTTTATTTCCACGTCATTTTCTACACTCTTCCATTCTCTCTCTTTATCTCTCTCCCTACTCCTGTTACCCTTATTCCTCTTCCTCCTCTTGTTGCCGCTACTCATCCTCTTCATCCTCCACGTCGTTTTCTTGCTACTCCTCTTCCTGCTTTTACTCCTCCTCTTCTTCCCGCTTCTGCTCCTCTAATTTCCCCTACCCCCTCCACCCTTCTCTTCCTTCTCCTCTTCCTTTGCATGTTTTCCTCGTATTCCTCCTCTCCCCCTCCTTCCCCCTACTCCTCTACCTCCCCCCACCCATCTTCCTCTCCCCTTCACCCATCAGACACCGGCAACTTCCAGAGCTTTTCCAGGAGTTTCAAAAGAGATTATATCGTGAAATCAGGGTCATCTCTTTCCAGTTTAAAAGCCCTCCCCCCCCCCCCCCCCCAACCCACGACACCACCACCATTCTTCTTCTCTCACAATGGTTACTTTTTTCCTGTCCCTAGATTATTCTTTTGATAAATACTCATATACGCAAAGTTGAACTACCCCTCACACACCACCCAACCACCCACCCACCCCACCCGAACCTCCATCTACCCTACCCCAAAACCCCAACTGATCCACATCCTCCTCCCGAAAAAAAGAAAAATTTAAATAAAAAAATATTAGCCCAGCCATCACTCCCAAATTTAATGTCATGCTCTAGGGAAAGTTTAATTAAGTTTGACCATTTTTAAAGTGATTTTTTTTTATCTAGGAGTCGGTGAAACATTTTGATCAGTGACTCCTTTTTCATATGCTTCTGTTCTTTAGGTTTTTCGTGGATATTTTTTCTCCTTTTTTTTATTATGGTAAGATTTAGATACCTCAGTTTATATCAGCTGATGATTAAACACAAGACCTGGAGGAGTTGAAATAGGTGTGTGTGTGTGTGTGTGTGTGTGTGTGTGTGTATGTGTGTATGTGTGTGTGTATGTGTGTGTGTGTGTGTGTGTGTGTGTGTGTGTGTGTGTGTGTGTGTGTGTGTGTTAAAGTCACCATACCATTATTAAAGCCATTACACCTGTATTCCAATTTTCATTTTATTTTACGGAATGGATATTATTATCTAAGAAATGCGGTGTAGTGGTCAGTACACTCACCTCAAAACCGAGTAATCCCGGGTTCGATCCCCAGACATAAATTACTACAGGATAGTTTCTAACATCATTTGCCTTTCTATTTTCAGCAATAATTGATAATTTCGATGCTGACTGGTTTACGGGTCGTTTTCCGGGATAATAGTTAGCCAGTGTAGTTAGGGAGTTGTCTAATCTTCCTGGGCTATTCTTTGTTACTGGGTCATACGCCTCATTAACTCAGGGTGTAGTTGTTTCTCTGGTGACACCTTCTACACCTTAATCTAACCTACACTTGTGTGGTCTTAGGACCGGACACTCGACTATGGAAGCCAATCATTCATTATACTTCTCACCTTTATACCTCGATATAATACCTATTTAATTAACCTGGTTGAGTGCAAGGTGGTACACTGACCCCGAGAGAACGTCACAGGTCATCACAACACATCAACACGACAGGTGAGGTGTTGACTGTATATACCTGGGTCATTAACGTACAGCCAACACCTGCCACCTCTCGCATCTGTAAACAAACCCTATTGTTAGTGTATTTGTCGTCCATGTTATCGTTTGTTATCATTTTTGTTATTATTGTTGCTGTTTTTTGTTGTTTATCAATTATTGTTTTCTTTGTTGTTTGATAGTGATTTTTATATACTCCTCACATTATTATTATCCTCATCATCCTACTCATCATCATATCAATTGTCATCCTACTCAGTTTCATACTCATCATCATACCCATCATCATCCTACTCAGCACCACACTCATCATCATCATACACATCATCATCCTACTCAGCACCACACTCATCATCATCCAACTCATCAACATACTCATCATCATCCTACTCATTATCATCCTATTCAGCACCATACTCTTCAACATCATACTCCCTATCAATATCAACGTTCCTTACATAGTGAGTTACATGAATTCTATATATTAAGCTTTCATTCATAAATTATATCTAAATAAGGATGGTCGAGAATTGACTGTAGATGAGTTAGCGAGAAGCTCTAGGCCCCGTCATACACCCGCGGCAAGGCACGAGGCAGCGAGGGGATACTTATCTCAGCGAGTTAGTAGATCGGTCACCTCTGTCTCCTGGGGTAAGACCACGTGCCAGAAATGCGGTGATTGGTACAGAGGCTCCATTACGACCACCTGTGATTTACCTACGACCTATGTTAAACACCCGACACACCTGCGTTATCAGAACTAACCTAACCTAACCTAAACCTACCCGACCCTATCCAATCAACCCTAGCCCAACGTAATATATCAATCCTAACCTAACATATAGATGAAAAAACCAAACCTGATCTAACTTAACCTAACCTATCCCACTCAGGTAGCGTAAGGTGTAATTAATCTACAGATGGAATAATCAGGGGTGTCTAAATCTCAGGTGTTCCCAAGAATATCATCTGAGTCTTGTGAAGGTGTGTGTCTCTCGCTTCTCTCACCTGCTGTTTTTCTCCTCATTAATTCTCTTATACTTTACTAACTTACTACGTCGTTTATCTGGCTTTACTTCAAGTTAATTTTATCTTATTTTTTTATTCTTATCATCAGCCTTTAGTTTTTCGTTTATTTTTGTTTTCTTTTAAATATTCTTAATTATCTGTTTTTATTTTGTTGTGTGTGTGTGTGTGTGTGTGTGTGTGTGTGTGTGTGTGTGTGTGTGTGTGTACTGAAACATAAGACAGTAGGCAAGTGAGGGAGATACAGAGAGACGCCCTTTAAGACAGAAAAAAAGAGAAGAGTGTAGGAGGTAAGAGAGTCCCTACGCCCCGTCACTCTGCTAATATCCCGGCGGAGGTCACCCCGTGGGGCCCCGAGTGCTCACCAGCCACACCACCACAGCTCCACACCACCACACTGCACCACCACACCACCCCACCACAACTCCCCATTCCCACCACCTCATCACCACTACACTTAAAAATGGCCACTATATCCCTCTACCACCCAACACAGGAATAGCGTCTTTACATAATAACACGATAAACGGGACAATAAACCCACCACATCTATCACAAGAGTAAGCCATCACCACTGTACCTTTAACAATCATCTCAATATAAAGACACACACAGTTCACAAGGAAAAGGAACAATTTTGTATGTCTTTGCTCTTTAAACACGTAAATAACACACACACACACACACACACACACACACACACACACACACACACACACAGGTAGGCCATTAACCCCGGAGACCAGGTCAGGTGTTTAATAGTAATTACCTGTATTAACTAAAAGGACCAAAACACAGGTGTAAACTCTGCTTCTGTTTACTGTTTTGTTTGTACTTTGTTTTTGTCAGTCTAGTTATCTGTTTTCTTTGTTCTTTTTTATCAATTTTCTCTACGTCTTTATTCGTATCATTTCATTCTCCTTTGTAATTTATGATGTTTATTTTAATTGTGTCTCTTTATTTTTATCTTCTTCCCTATCCTTCTTTTACTACTTCGTCCTTCTATTAACAGTTTCTCTTACTCTATCCCTCCGTCTATCACCCTTCCATTACCACCTCTCCTTCCTCCCTCAATCATCACCTCATTTTCACTCCCTTCATCATCATTCTCATTCTCTCTCCCTTCTCCCTCCCTTCATCATCACCTCCTTCTCCCTCCCTTCATCATCATTCTCATTCTCTCTCCCTTCATCCTCGCCTCATTGATCACCTCCTTCTCCCTCCCTTCATCATCACCTCCTTCTCCCTCCCTTCATCCTCGCCTCATTCTCTCTCCCTCCATCCTCGCCTCATTGATTACCTCCTTCTCCCTCCCTTCATCCTCGCCTCATTCTCTCTCTCTCTCCATCATCACCTCCAGTTCATTCTTCCCTCCCTCCATCACCCTCTCATTATCATCAACCTCCTCCTCCTCCTCCATCATCCTCTCCTCCTCCTCCATCATCCTCTCTCCCTCCTCCATCACCCTTCCACCACCATCATCATCACCATCACCTCCTCCATCACCTCTTCCTCTCTCCCTCTCTCTCCATCATCACCACCTCCTCCTTCCCTCCCCCTCCATAAGTCACCATCAAAAAACCGTACCAACACACACACACACACACACACACACACACACACTCTTTTGTCCTCCTCTCTGGTCCCTGTTTCATCACGGTCTTCTCATGTGACCTTAATCTCTCTTCTTGTAGCCTCTAGCTGTCCTACCTCTCCTGTTCCTTCCTTCATTCACGTTTTTCCTCCCTCCTCCTCCTCGTTTACTCTCCTTGTTTTTATTCTTTTCGATTTTCACTCCTATTCCTCAGGTTTATTTTATTTTCTCGTTAGATGTTGTTCTCTCTCTCTCTCTCTCTCTCTCTCTCTCTCTCTCTCTCTCTCTTTTTACTTTAATTTTTACCCCATCAACCCCATTCTCACCTTCTTCATTAACTTATATATTTTTTTTTTAACTTGATCTTCGTTGTAACTCAAGAATGTTAGTAAGACGACACTGACTCTCTACCTTAACTAGATACCTCCAGGTAGACGCTCCCATGAGGTAAAATGTATGGTACGGAATTATTACCTTAATTATAACAGGTGCAAAGTGAAGGTATCTAGTGAAGGTAGAATTTCATTGTTAATTTTGATACTATGTTTTTTTCGGGGGGGGGGGGGGTGCAATTTTGGTGTTTTAACTTAAGTCGCAGGTTTAAGTCGCAGGTTTAAGTCACAGGTTTAAGTCGCAGGTTTAAGTCACAGGTAAGTGTATTCTTTTGTCTACAGTTACGAGGAGTTTTTTTTTATTTTTTGTCGTACGAATCTTTGTGAATTTAATCCCAGGTGTTGACTTGATATGCCTTCCAGCTGTTGATGAGAATGTACCTGTGTTTTTGTAATAGAATTTTCATATATTACTATTATTATTATTATTATTATTATTATTATCATTATTATTATTATCATTATTATTATTATTATCATTATTATTATTATTATTATTATTATTATCATTATTATTATTATTATTATTATTATTATTATTATTATTAAGCAGTATTGGTAGCAGAGATAGAATCATCATTATAAATTACTATCATTATCAATTATTTCACCAGTATTTTCATCATCATCATCATCATCATCATCATCATTATAGTTGACGTATATACAATAATCACGTCAGCACACTTACACTAAACTCCATGTTGCAGGCAGGAAGAAAGAAAGAAAGAAAGAAAGAAAGAAAGAAAGAAAGAAAGAAAGCAAATAACATGAAAAATAAACCCTCCTATAATGGGATCAATCTCCCCATTTTCCTCCTTCCTCCCCCAATTAACCAGCCAATTAACCACCACTATTAGCCACCTCAATATGATGGACTACACCCACTCCACCTCTCTCTCTCTCTCTCTCTCTTAGCGGCGTATGTCCTCTCTCACTCTGAAGTGCTAAGGCTCATGAAAAATTGATCACTGGCAGAAAAAAAGTATAACATAAGCCTGGTTGTTATATTTTTATGTGTGGGGGAGTAAATGGGTGTCATCTGTCTCTATTAAGTTCACACACACACACACACACACACACACACACACACACACACACACACACACACACACACACCTGCCTATCCGTCTTTATCCTCAAATACGAATTAAATAAAACAATTTTTTTATATACAGCTTATCATCATCTACACAAACGTACCCCATACATACACACATACATAAACAAACATACCCACATATACATAAACAAACATACCCATACATACACACACATATAAACACATCAAAAGACTGTAACCAACCCGGGACAGACGAATAAGAAAATAAATAAATGTTTCACTGGGACTCGCAAACTTCCTGTGTGTTTTCAGTGGGATCAAGAACCTAGAAATATATATATATTTTTTTCCTGTTACTAACGTGATGGTTGTGTGAGGAGTGAGGTGGGGGGGGGGGAGGGACGCAGTAAGGGGAGGTAGGGGAAGGCGAGAGGAAGGGAGAGATGGTAGGTGGAAGAGAGGGGAAGCGTGGGATGTGGGAGGGAATGGGAAGTCAGGTATCTTGGTACATTCCCGTAGTGTTTTGATGAAATAGGTGGTAATCAGCTGCTTGAACCCAGTTACTCTCTCTCTCTCTCTCTCTCTCTCTCTCTCTCTCTCTCTCTCTCTCTCTCTCTCTCTCTCTCTCTTTCTTTCTCTCTCTCTCTAACAGCCCCACCCCCCCTCCCCCTACGGTTCCCTTTCGGTAATCACAAACTCAATTCAACTTGTACAGCGGCCTGAGCTCACTACCCGGCCACCACCTCGCCATTACAGGGGTACAGAACACCTCGCCATCACTGGTTTCCCTCACCCTAGCTGTGTATGGTCTATGATGAGAGCTTTCATTGGTGATATTTCTCTGTTTGACGTAATTTTTCTCCTTGCAGTCCATATACCACCTTAACCACCCCTTATACCCCTTAACCACCCCTTATATATCCTTAACTATCCCTTGTATACCCTTAATTACTCTATATACGCCCTTAACCACCCTTAATACACTCTTTAAACATTAACAGATAACGGTTGACATATTAATAGGTAACAGTCGACACATTAACAGATAACGGTCGACACATTAATAGGTAACAGTCGACACATTAACAGATAATGGTCGACACATTAACAGGTAACAGTCGACACATTAACAGGTAACACTCGACACACAGGTAACCAACACAGGCATAATAAAACCACAAATATTTGGATGTTGAAAATTCCCTCCGCCGAAAATTCCGTCGATTACCGATGAAACAGATTGTTGACATACTTTCTCCCCCCCCCCTCCACCAAACACCCCCTCCCCCCTTGTCTTTACCTCCACCACCACCAACCCCCTCCCTTCACCCCTCATTTATCTCCACCACCACCACCAATCTACCTCCCCTCTTCTTCAATCATCACCACCACCACCACCAATTCCCCCTTCCCGCTTCCATTGTCTCCACTCCCTCTACCCCCCCTCCTCCTCTTATTGTAGTCACACACATTCACACCGTAATATTTATGGAGGCTGGGCGTAATTGTGTCGGATATTAATGACAAAACCATTACATGAATCTGAAGCTTTAATAGAAAAAATACTACCCTATAATAATAATAATAATAATAATAATAATAATAATAATAATAATAATAATAATAACATCAGCCACACTCCAGCACATTAACATACCTGGGAGTGAAATACCATGTAAGGAGATTTTTTCACCACACCTAAAACGTCGAGCATAATGACCATGGAGATCTGAACTATATTATCAATTACCCTGTCTTCTTTTTTTCCCTTTATTTTTTATATAATTCGGTCACTGTTTCTCCAACTTTCTTCTAAAAAATTCCAGAAAAAATTAAATACTTAGAATTTATTAAGCATAGAGACACTTATTTTATATAATTACTTAATACTTGAGTAATGAAGAATATATTTAATTTACAAATATTAATCTCTTTTTTTTATTAATATTATTGAACGAAATCTAGAGAGAATTGGTAGAGAAAGTGAACGAAACAATATTCACTTTGTGTAGTGTCTCTCTTATGCTTCACTAAAGATCAAATACATTTAAAAAGATGGAGATAAAAAAATAAATAAATAAATGAATATATACAACTAAACACTTAATTAATGTCTAAGTGTATGTGTGTGTGTGTGTGTGTGTGTGTGTGTGTGTGTGTGTGTGTGTGTGTGTGTGTGCGCCCAACACTCACACAGTCTATGAGAGTATTTCATCAAGTGAGTCACAAATAAAAAAAAAATGTGGCACAGATTTAAAAAAAAAAAAATTATTCATTACATCAAAGGAAAGTGATTGAGGCGGATCTCATATACTGACACACATACGGTACCAGGGGAGGGGGAGGGAGGGGGGGGAGGGGGGAGAAGGGGGGAGGGGGGAGGGAGGGAGAAGGGAAATAGTAATGGATGTTGCGAAGAGAGAGGGGAAGGGATGGAGAGAAGAGGGACAAAAGAGAAGGGGAAGGGGGGGGGGGCAAAAGAAGGATACGGGGTGGAAGAAGGGGAACAGGAAAAGAAGAGGAGGAGGAACAGGAGGAGAAGGAGAAGGAGGAGGAGGAGGAGGAGGAAGACGGAAAAGGGAAATAAAGTGAGGTGGAGGGAACAATGCGCGGTTGAATGGAGATGAGGGACATTAAATCCCAGAATGGAGGGAGGAAGGGAGGGATAAACACATTAAGCTACGCCTCAACCCATCAACATTTTCCCTTCACGGTGGATACTTTACCTTCATCATGCCCTCCACCTGCCCCTCTATCATGCCTTCCACCTGCCCCTCTATCATGACAACTAGAGACAACATCCAGTTAACTCTACGGGTTCTTGTCACCACGATTCACTTACTAGTCAACAACATTACAATATTCTTCTTCTTCTTCTTCTTCTCTCATCCCCTCATTCTATTAATATTTCTCCTCTCATCCCTCCTCTCATCCTCCTGCACCACCATCATCACCATTACCACCATCACCAACACTTCCACCACCAACAACGATCACTACCGCCACCATCATCATCACCACCACCACCACCACCATCACCATCACCATTAATACCACCACCGTGAATCAAAATCATCATCATCACCACCACCACCATCACTACCACTACCACCACCACCACTACCACCACCACCACCACTATTACCACCACCATCAACACTACTACCACCACCACCACCACCACCACCACCACCACCTCTCTATATCCATACTCACACACTCCCTTAATATTCAGTTTACGTGCAATAAACTTCATACACGTTGTTCGCTCGTCAGGGGTATGGTCTCCTAGTGATGATATTGCCTCCCATGTCTCCCATACTGGTTATTTTCTCCCATGTCTCCCATCCTGGTTATTGTCTCCTATTGAAATTTTCTCCCATGTCTCCAATACTGTTATCTCCTATACAAATTGTCTCCCATACTGTTGTCTCTTATACAAACTGTCTCCCATACTGTTGTCTCCTATACAAATTGTCTCCCATACGGATATATGTTTCCTATACAAATTGTCTCCCATTTCTCTTAGCAGTTCAGTGTCTCTTAAAGATGAATATGTCTCTGCCCTACGTAAGACTCGTAAGAATATTGTTGGTTTATTGTCCTGTTAGTGAGGCGGATAAGAACGAGGATTGTTTACTTTTGTATAGAATTGTGAGACTTTGGTCACATATTCTACTTGGGCTAGTAAAGCTTCTCTAATATAGTGCCAACTGAACAGCTTCCCCTGACCGCGGCAGCGCCTCCCGAACGGTTCTTCCAACAACAACAACTCCCTTACTATTGGTCCAAACATGCTGACATTTAGTTATATTATGTATCATGACCTTATAAAAACATCTTATTCTATATAATTTTTTGTCAGACCAAAGTGTGTTTGTTTGATGTTCATTTTATTAATATTTTCTCCGACTTCAGAATTCTAAAGTTTCCTTTAAGAATGTTTAAAGCTGTACACATTATGATATCATATGCATAGATGTTTAACTGCACTGTCCATCACATGCACAGAGAACAGTACACTGAGGCGCTACTATTGCACACTTGCATCGTCCTGAACATGTCCTTTTACACCACAGTGTACCAGCTCTAGGCAAATTTTTGCAGCTTCAGGTAATTTTGTCCAAACAGGGTGATAGGCTCCCCCTTCAAATGTCCAACCCCAATAGATGGGGTCAGGAAGAATGGGCATAGCACTAGAACATTGTCCCCAGACATGGCCACCTTGGTATACAGCTCACTTAATATGTTGTGTTAGCGCTGCTTGGGTCGGTGGAATCCCTTCAATACCGCGGCCTTTCTTTGTACTTATCCGCCCCACTACTGAGTTGTTATTGTCATAGGTGAAAGGTTGAGTGTCAAATTATCACCGAGATTCATTTATCACTTAATTAATGCTAATTTTCCTGTTAATTGCATATGTTAGGACGAGTTTGGGTACGCGCGGTAAAGTTGTCTCTCTGACCCTGTGTTTCCAGTGATACAATACAACCATAAGTCTAAATGAATCCTATTTAAGAACTAGGTTAGGTTAGGTTCGGTAGACCGCACACTAAAGTAGCTCCAGCTCCATAAACCGCATATTATAGTAGCACACAGAAATGACCCCTAATAAAACTCCATTAGGTAGTAGAGTTATTAACCATTACTATCCAAACCATTACAAGGAAATTATCTTTAAGTAAATTTATGTTTCGTCGTTCGAGCAACAGAAAAGTTTGGGTTTAACTTGGACATTCAGGAGGCGAGAGGTGTGTTGTGGCGGCCTTGAGATAAATGTACAGTATATATCAGGTGCCACTAAGAGGACTCAGGCTCAGCCATCTCAATGTTGTTCTTATTGTTCACTCTGTAACTGTATTTTTCTGGATAAATAATGTTTTAGTATCACTGGTATCGTTCCTACCTGTGTCAGGGCCAAGCAGGACTCGAACCCTTAACATATTGGTGAGCCGTATGCGCGTTACGGCTGTACCACCAACACTGTTACTTCATTAGATACCTATAACACATATTTAAACACCTCTAGATTTTATTTTACGTGTTGATCAGCCTCGACCCAGGGGCCAGATGACCCCCGGACAACTGCTCTCCGGCTTGACCAGCAAGTCGCATTAGTATTATCAACTTGACTTAATTATATAGTTTATGTTAATTACCCAAGGACCTGGATACATCAATGTGTCTTTATGTACCTTGACCTCAAATTTAAACACACACACACACATACACACACACACACACACACACACACACACACACACATACATACATACATACATACATACATACAATGCGAATGCCCTAAATGCCACACAACGTAAACACATAGAAAAAGTGAAAAAGAGGACATACAAGTGTATTCTCCCCCCCCCCCCTACTCCATATATCAAGAAGCGCTCAACACACGGACCCTCTCGGCTCTCTCTGACCTCATCTGTAAATTTGGTGTGAAGCTTCTGCACCATCCTCGACACCAGCTCCTACTACCACCCGAGATCCCTAGCCCGAGAATTGCTGTTCGACACCACAACCGCATCCAGCCCACGCGAGCACGTACTGATCGCTATAAGAACAGCCCAGTCCCAACCATTGTACAAATTATCAACAACTCGTAATCAACCAGTGTGTTCACTCCCAGTCAATCTTACCTTTTTGCACTGTCACTATGTTGACATACCCTGTAGTATGACCTTCTCCCCACCTAGTTATTATATATTATATTCGTATCACTTATGTTACTTGTATATTATTTGTCAATCAAGAGACCCATTCCCCAATTATGTAACTGTATATTTTTTCAGCCTTCCGGCTGTCCTGCTCTTTGAATAAACCGTTAATTAATATTATTATTAATGTAGCAGAATGTAAACGTGTGTAGTGTTTTGTATGTGTGTAAACTGGTGTACACAAACAATTTCTGAATGTCAAATGTTACAGACAAGTGCCAGTATCCTCGCACGAGTTGACATGATCACACCCTGAGCTAACACGTCGGTCTGCGCCACTACACATTATCCCTTTGATGGTACAGTGAAACATCAAAAGCGATTACTAGTCCACCCTGTCATAATCACAACACGTGTCTAGTGTAATACAGTGTCAACAGGTGTCACATTAATAAACACATATCGTAAAGGAACAGCGATAGAAGAGACTCGATTGAGGAGGAAGAGGAGGAAGGGGCAGAAGGAGAATGGAGGAGGAGGGGAGAGGAGGAGGAGGAGGAGGAGGAGGAGGAGGAGGAGGAGGAGGAAGGAGAGGAAGAGGAGGAGGAAGGAGAGGAAGAGGAGGAGGAAGGAGAGGAGGAGGAGGAGGAGGAGGAGGAGGAGGAAGGAGAGGAGGAGGAGGAGGAGGAGGAGGAGGAGGAGGAGAAAGAAGAGGAAAAGGAAGAGGAGGAGAAAGAAGAGGAAAAGGAAGAGGAGGAGGAGGAGGAGGAGGAGGAGGAGGAGGAGGAGGAGGAGGAGGAGGGGGTTATGGATGATGGTAGAATATACGAGGGAATAGGATGAAGAGGCGGGAAAGTAGGTAGAAAATGAAGAATGAGGAAAACGAGGAGAGAGAGAGAGAGAGAGAGAGAGAGAGAGAGAGAGAGAGAGAGAGAGAGAGAGAGAGAGAGAGAGAGAGAGAGAGAGAGAGAGAGAGAGAGAGAGTTATACACTTTAGTACACTACAAAATCTATACTTCTGTTTGTCACCTTCTTAATTATCAAATATCCCCGACACCTTCATTTTCCAACCAATGTTACAATCCTTCCTTTACATGTCTGACACTCCTACTCAATGTCTTAAGTACTTCATATACGACTTTATACTTCATATGGTACAAGGAGTCGTGTTACTTCACCTAAAGGACACCATCGTAGTAATATCCAGCATCTTAAGGAGCCATTAATCTAACATCCTACACACGACTCCTCGGGGAATATATTCATTGATGGTAAGATTCATTTATCTTATTTAGTCTACAGTAACAAAGAAAATATTTTTTAGTTTCATTAATGTCCTAACAATTTTGGCTACTACTACTACTACTACTACTACCACCGTTACACTTTTTTTTTTTTAAACCGTGGCCTCCAGCCTCCCCTAATAGCCACACCTTCGCCACCATTTTATTACCTTAATATTAAATATCCTAATACATAAGTAGCTATCCTATTTGTGTTGAATTAGTTGAGCCGCAGATCTATGCGGCATTCAGTGACTGTAGCCTCATAGTCAATATCTGCAGCAGTTGTCGAAATTGGGGCAGCAGCTCTCGTTCCCCTGAGGCAGAGCAAAGCCGACCGAAGGAGAGAGAAAGACAGTCGACATCTCATCCAGGCTGTAACATAACTTCTGGGCTGCTGCTTCTGTTCGGAGATCAGCTCCGCGAGTTTGGCGTAGAAACATCTTGCTCTTGGGCCCATCCCACCAGAGGTTGTGAACACTAGAGGAGTGAAGCTGCCTTGATCAACGTTTTGAGTTCTCTCCCCATATGCCCTTCTCTTGTCGTTCTCGTTCCTCCTACTGCTACTACTACTACTACTACTACTACTACCGTTACACTACTACTACTACTACTACCGTTACACTACTACTACTACTACTACTACGCCTTTTTTTAATATGAACTCCAACCTCCTTCCACAGCCATACCTCTTCTACAAAACTACTACCACTACTATTACTATTAATTCTACTATCACTACTACGACAACCCCTACCCCAACCACCACAGCCACCACTTACTACTACTACTACCACTACTACTACTAGGATTTCTCACAGAACATTACCCATAACACAATGTCTCACAGCTTACACGACCTACTAGAGAAAATTGGCACAGCTCAATTCCATCTATCATGATTCTCCTCCGCCAAAACTTCCCAGAGCTAATAAACGAGTCTTGAGAACCGTATAAGACAAAGTTTGGTCAACTCGTCTTATCAGCCCGGCTCGCTGGCTTTACGGTGCAGAGTGACACTGTAGCGTGACCCGTGTTATTGACCTCCCTCACTGTTGGACTGACGGAGTAACTGACTGATTGGATGACTGAGTGACTCGTTAAACTCACTGAAACGTGATATGTGTGACTGACCTTACTGACAGACTGGTTGACTAATTGAAGTGTGACCTGAGTGTCAAGAACCTGACTGTTTGACTGACTTGAAGTGACTGAGGTGTGACATGTGTGCTAGTGACCTGATTAACTGATGAATTGACAAAGGCGTAAAATCTACACCACTGACATGATTTACTGGCTGACTAACCGAAACCTGTACATAAGATACGAACATTATTCTTCCGAGGCCAATATTTAGTTTTCACCAATACGTTCATGTTTATATTGCAGTAAACATTTAAAAGTCCCGTAACAATAACAAGTGAAGGAATGTACAGAATGACCCCCCCCCCAAAAAAAAACAATAAACAAATGAATAAATAAATAAATAAAAATCATGGCAATTTGACCTCTGGCACATGATGTCTGGGTATATTTTATATATATATATATATATATATATATATATATATATATATATATATATATATATATATATATATATATATATATATAATATATATATATATATTTCATTAGCCCAATAAAGCACGCGGACTTCTACATACAATCAACACCTCAACCCGCCAGGATTCGAACCCACGGCACACAAGCGTTCCCCGGTCACAGTCATAGGCTTGTGTGCCGTGGGTTCGAATCCTGGCGGGTTGAGGTGTTGATTATATATATATATATATATATATATATATATATATATATATATATATATATATATATATATATATATATATATGTATGTATTTTTGTGGGCGGGTGGGTGGGTGGGTGAGAGGTAAGTGGGATGGGATAAGGAGGGGGGGAGGTAAGGGGTTTTGGTGTAAAGAGGTGGAAGGAGAGTAAGTGGTGAGGATAGAGGGATAGCTGATAAGGGGAATTTGAGTAAGGAAATGAAGATTAAGCGAGTGTAAGGGTAAGGAGAGTAAGGGACAGGATAAGGGTTAGGTAACTTTATCAGAGGAGCCAACCACTGCTGGCTGGCCGTAGTTCCACATAACAACAAGCGAAGCAAACTTACACAGTACAGCGTCAGGTCACCGTGAAATCAACTGTTTCACCCAGGCAACCAAATCATGTATAGAACCGAGTTGACTTACTTTTGTTCTATTTAATCTAAGAAGGTTTATATTGGTGGATCTGATAGGTTATAATTATATACTTGCTAATTGTTCTTCTCTGTCAGCGTGACTTTTTCATCAACAGTGATTATATGAGTCAGTCAATCAGTTAGCCAGTCAGTCAGTCAAGTAAGTGACCGAATAACATGTATGCGGTATTTACTCAAGAAATGATTGATTTTCGTAAGTCTCCCTCGTAGAAACTAGGAAGAGAAGAGAAGAGGGGGAACTCCTAAGGAAATATATACACTGGATCCCAAACAAATCACTCCTGACCACTTGACCTGTAGTAATGGGGTCACTAGAATATTGTTATTATCCTGGAGACTAATTAAAAAAAAATCATACTATTTAAAATATTGTATTAATGTATTTTGGCATTCGGGAGCTATGTATGTTGATAATGTATGTAAGAACTATGCAAAATGTTTAGTTATTTATATAAGAACTGTGTAGGATATTTAGATTAGTGTGAAAAATGCTTAAAATGTATATAATTGTATAAAATATTAAGAAATTACTTTAAGACCTGTGCAAGACATGAAGAAATATTTATGAATGAAAAAAAAAGTTACACGAGTTGGAAAATATTAAAAACTTTCTATGAGAGTTTAAAACTTTGAGAAAATCATTTAGGAACTTTACAAAATATTAAAGAGTCTACAGAACAGCGGTCCCATACTTATCACCAAGACCGTCACGCACCAACAACTTCTGAACGATCAATTCTTTTATTATCGCACTAAAGAAGGTTATTTACTGGTGAGTGTTGGGACGAAGATTAAGTAGGTCACCAGGTTACCAGCTCTGTGTGTGTGTGTGTGTGTGTGTGTGTGTGTGTGTGTGTTTCTAATTATGATCGTCTACTTCTAAGGTCTAATCATTTTTATCTATCTATCTATCTATCTATCTACGTAAAAATATTCATTTCTCGGCGACAACAAAGACGTCGGGTATAGAGCTGCTGGCACGTGTATGTTTTGCTTAATATAGTTTAGTTTAATTTAATGAAATCCTGTTAGGTCAATTTAATAGTTTTTTTTTTTCTAGACTATCAGATATATTTTTCCCATCAGTGACACACACACACACACACACACACACACACACACACACACACACACACACACACACACAAAAGCAACAAGTACAAATTAAATAAACAGTGAAATATTCCAGTTTTTTTTCTCTTGGTCCATTTTGTGTTTGTTTTCAGTGTCCGGGTATGTCAGTATACACCCATGTCACCCCGTCTGACAATCCATCATTGTTTGGTCTCTCTCTCTCTCTCTCTCTCTCTCTCTCTCTCTCTCTCTCTCTCTCTCTTGGTATTTTCCGTAGTGGCCGGTGTGACACTAGATCATGAGGGCTGGTATTGTCTGGAGCGACTGTACCTCTCTCTCTCTCTCTCTCTCTCTCTCTCTCTCTCTCTCTCTCTCTCTCTCTGCCCATTTATCAAGTAATCTCTCTCTGTCTTAAGATAGGAACGTACCTCACCACCTACTTCTCCCTGTCTCTCTCTCTGTCTCTCCTTGTCTCTCTCTATGTCTCCAGGTCTCTTAATAGTCTGTCTCTATCTCATGTTAGGGATGACTGTTACCTACCCAAGGCTTCTTTTCTCTCCGTGTCTCTTCGAGTGTCATTTAGTCTCTTTCTGTCTCGTCCCGTCTCATTCTGTCTCGTCGGTTCAATTACACTCACTCTCGGGTCGTCCTTATCCAATCTCTCGGTTAGTTTCACTTGGCGGAGAAATACCCACACGGAGTCGAGACAGCTTAAGTAGTACGTCACACACACACACACACACACACACACACACACACACACACACACACACACACTAAAAAAATACGTGTGTGTGTGTGCGTGTGTGTGTGTGTGTGTGTGTGTGTACAGTAACCAAGGGTACGAAAACTCAGGCAGTGAGACAGTACCACCAAACAAGGGGAACAATCCATGACTTAAAACCTAATGAATAAGTAGATGAGAGGCTGTCCCCGGGGCCACACAGCCAGGGTCAGATGATGCATGATGGGTGAGCACGCTGCACCACACTCACTCTATCATCCATGGTAACACGCAGGGCCGTACAGGTACACTCGGGAGCCAGGTATTAAAGCGTTGAATATATCACAATGGGTGTGCTCAAATAGATAAGGTTACTTAGCTACACTTATAAAGGTAACTGGTGTTGACGTTGAGTGTATGGGCAGTAACCTGATATACAGATATTTAGTGAGTGACGTCTTAGAGGTTAGAACTACAGGTATATAATGAAACAGGTATATATAACAGATTAACACAGGTATATACAATATTATCTAGTCACCTGATATACAAAGATAATCAAGGTAGGTAATTGGACAGGATGAGACAGACATTTCGACAGTGAGGTTCTGTCTCGCGAAATTGATAAAAGGAAAACTCAAGATGTTTGTCATTAGGTACATCCCGGATACTTTTGATAGCACACTTAGATATCTTTAAGAACACACCTGCAATCCTAATTAATACACCTGGATCTTCAATAACACACCTAAAATCTATGACAACACCTAAATATCATTAATCACACACCTGCATATCTTTAATTACACACCTGCTGAATGATAACTAATAATACACCTGTCACTTAACAGCACACAGAACACCTCTTCGGGGAGCGCCACAAGTGAGGAGCGAAGGTCACACCATACAGTACAAGTGGCTTCCGATTTGTGGATTTCGTCTCCCAGAATAGTAAATCTGACATAGTAATCTGGCTGTCTATTAAAGGTTATTTAGGCTATTTAGGAGGAGTATAAGGCTCTCCAACCCCCACCCCCCCCCTCCCTTTGTTTTGGTTTGTTTTCTCGTAATTAGTGGTTTAAAGACGCGTTTTAATTGGTTCACTTAGTATATGGAGCAAAGGTGGATGTTCATTGGTTTATAAATCTCACTCGCTCACATAATTATGACGTTAAAATGGTTACCGTAAATTACTCTTAAGACTGTAGGAATGTAATCGGATGTTCTTAAGGAAGCCAAACAGTCAGGCAGTGAGTTGGCAGTCAGGCAGTGTGCCAGTCATAAAAACAACTAGCCGATGAATCATTTAATCCAACCAGTCAAGCAACCAGTTGAGTGTTCACAACCAGTCACCCAGACAAACAACCAGTCATAGCCAAGCAAGTTAAGGCAGTCAAGCCAGTCAATGAACTAACTACCCAGTCAACCAGAAGGTCAGCAGCAGCCAGTCAACCTGACAAGAGCAATACCAGGAGAGAGAGAGAGAGAGAGAGAGAGAGAGAGAGAGAGAGAGAGAGAGAGAGAGAGAGAGAGAGAGAGAGAGAGAGAGAGAGGGGCATACGTGAGGTGGAGAGGTCAGTTGCGGGAGGAGGAGGAACACGTCCAGGTAGGCATCATTGATAACGTTACACACCCTCCCTCCTGTGACCCCCCCCCCCCCGGCCTCTGAAACAAGGACGCTACTCACTAATGTTTCATCACCCCGGAAGTTATTTTTTTTAATATATATATTTTTTTATCTCTTCTTATCTTTTCTTTACTCGTACATGTGTGAGGAGTATGAGGGGAACCAGAAAGAGGGGAAAGAGAGAGAAGGAGGAGAACGAGAGAGAGGAAGGGGGAAGAGAGAGAGAGGGGAAGAGGGGAAAGAGAGAGAGGGAGGGGAAAGAGAGAGGGAGGGGAAAGAGAGAGAGGGAGAGGAAACAGAGAAAGGGAGGAGAAAGAGAGAGAGGGAGGAAATAGTAGGCATAGAGGAAAGTGGTATAACGATGGGGTGAGACAGGGAGAACACACACACACACACACACACACACACAGTCAATATTTATTCTCTCCACTGTCATTACTAAATATCAAATCCAATTAAAATATACATAATAAGTCGAGCCAACAGCTTAGGTCTTATAACACTCTAAGAAATGACGACCCAACTCACGGGGTCCAATTTCTCTCCATTGATATTATCACTACACTTTCCGTCCTCTTACCATCATAACTTTGCTCTTTCCATCACAAAATTGCAACATTCTTCTACAAACTTCATCACAGTCTATTACCAGTCTTCTTTATTTCACCCTCAAACTCCCAAAAGCACTGAATCATCTTCATATAGCAAACACGATAATTTCCCCTCTGTGTTAGCAAGTCTCAGGTGTTCTCACTCTCTAGTCTCCTGTTACTCTATCCTTAAAATACATTAATTAAGCCGCTGGTAACACACACACACACACACACACACACACACACACACACACACACACACACACACAAATCAATGAATATAATGTATACTTTCTTACTGTCCAAACTTCTCTTTCAACAACTGTCGTAATGTAAGTGATCAATATATCCTGACCTCTTCCTGTTCCTTCTTTATTAAGGGTTATGTGATGATTCTTATTCTATTAATTTCTATTATGTCATACACCATTCATACTGCAAACAAAACAAAAAAAATATTCCAATACAATTCACCTTAGTCACTCCCTTCAATACTTTCCCATACAACCTTATACACATTCTATACACCTGTCATACACCTTATTACCATCAAGTGATCTGATTGGCCTTCAACCATAACAATCTCTTCTGTCATAATTAATGCGTTCTGTCTATATTATTATCCCTTATCAATAATACATCTATCATACTCTTCCTTGTTTGTATGTTCTGTCCATTTGTGTATTTTTTCCCCGAGGTTTAAGTGCGTGTCTGAGTCATACAGTCACATTAATACACAAAGTTCATGATTTTTTAAGACAATTTTCATCTCCTTCTCGTACTCTTAAACCTACTTGTTACTTTATCTTCCTCTTGATCACTATCACACCTGTCCACCCACTCAGGTCCCTCATCACCACCAACACCTGTCCACCCACTCAGGTCCCTCATCACCATCACACCTGTCCACCCACTCAGGCCCCCGCTCATCACCACCAACACCTGTCCACTCACTCAGGTCCCCTCATCACCACCAACACCTGTCCACCCACCCAGGTCCTCTCATCACCACCAACACCTGTCCGCCCACTCAGGTCCCCCCTCATCACCATCACACCTGTCCACCCACTCAGGCCCCCCCCTCATCACCACAAACACCTGTCCACCCACTCAGGTCCCTCATCACCACAAACACCTGTCCACCCACTCAGGTCCCTCATCACCATCAACACCTGTCCACCCACTCAGGTCCCCCCTCATCACCACCACACCTGTCCACCCACTCAGGTCCCTCATCACCACCAACACCTGTCCACCCACTCAGGTCCTTCATCACCACCAACACCTGTCCACCCACTCAGGTCCCCTCATCACCATCACACCTGTCCACCCACTCAGGTCCCCCCTCATCACCACCAACACCTGTCCACCCACTCAGATCTCTCATCACCATCACACCTGTCCACCCACTCAGGTCCCTCATCACCACCAACACCTGTCCACCCACTCAGGTCCCCTCATCACCACCAACACCTGTCCACCCACTCAGGTCCTTCATCACCATCACACCTGTCCACCCACTCAGGTCCCTCATCACCATCACACCTGTCCACCCACTCAGGTCCCTCATCACCATCACACCTGTCCACCCACTCAGGTCCCTCATCACCACCAACACCTGTCCACCCACTCAGCTCCCCTCATCACCATCACACCTGTCCACCCACTCAGGTCCCTCATCACCATCACACCTGTCCACCCACTCAGCTCCCCTCATCACCATCACACCTGTCCACCCACTCAGGTCCCCCCTCATCACCATCACACCTGTCCACCCACTCAGGTCCCTCATCACCACCAACACCTGTCCACCCACTCAGGTCCCTCATCACCACCAACACCTGTCCACCCACTCAGGTCCTTCATCACCATCACACCTGTCCACCCACTCAGGTCCCCTCATCACCACCAACACCTGTCCACCCACTCAGGTCCCCTCATCACCATCACTCGTCCACCAACAAACTTTAATTCTCTTTTCCCATATTTCTATCACATTTGAGTCACTCTGCTTAACAACACTTCTAGTCTCTTAAAATACAATATATTTTTGTTAAGGTAAACTATCTATCATGGCAGTGGGTAAGGCATATTGCAAATCCAAGAGAGCAGTGGGTAAGGCATATTGCAAATCCAAGAGAGCAGTGGGTAAGGCATATTGCAAATCCAAGATCTCAACAGTGTGGTAATGCGGTCCCTGGCTGGATACCATAACGTGTGAAACATAATCCGCTATAGACAATATGGAAGGATATTAAAATAGCTTCGTAATACATCACCATTATCAAGAACATAAAACTCAATATCCTCTCATACATTAAGTTGTTAACAAGAGGACTAGCACGATGAAATAAATTACATTCTCTTTCCACTAGAACAAACTTGAGATCAACAAAATAATGTAGGGTTGTATTTTTAATTCTTCCGCTGGAGAAGGTTTACGACACGATACGCCAGATATACTGACCTATATATAACATCACTCCTAGACCTCTGTTGACCTCTGTTGACCTTTGTTGACGTATGTTTACTTGTTTACCTTTGTTTACTCCTTTGTTGACCTGTTTACCTGTTGACCTCTGTTGATCTTTGTTGACCTCTGTTGACCTCTATCACAATAGGAAAACTCTAGGGGTAATATCTTCAACTTTCTCACCGATGTATTAACTTCACGACACCGATATTGATCACCACACAACAACCTGATCAACCACCATCAGACGCCATAGCGGTGATCAACCACCATCAGACGCCAGAGTGTTGATCAACCACCATCAGACGCCATATTTTTACCCAACCACCATCAGACGCCATATTGTTACCCAACCACCATCAGACGCCATATTGTTACCTAACCACCATCACACGCCATATTGTTACCCATCAACCATCAGACGCCATATTGTTACCCAACCACCATCAGACGCTATATTGTTACCTAACCACCATCACACGCCATATTGTTACCTAACCACCATCACACGCCATATTGTTACCCAACCACCATCAGACGACATATTGTTACCCAACAACCATCAGACGCCATATTGTTACCCAACCACCATCAGACGCCATATTGTTACCCAACCAGCCGTCTAACCTCCCGACGCAGTTAAGAAAGACACAAATGAAAAGAAACACGGTGAGAGAGGAACCAACTTGGCATCATACCAGGAAGGAAGCGACAAGTTTTCGTTGGTTTAATCTCGAGGTTGAGCAACGGAGGGTGACACTGGCCACACAAGCCCGGGGGTAAAAGTTTGCCATGAACGACTAAACTTATCAAACACACACACACACACACACACACACACACACACTACACTAACCCCTGAATATATATCGTCCTTCATATAACCACACATGATCAGTATATCTCAACTATTTCGATTATTATTGACCCCAAAAAGTCGGGTATGTCGAAATATTCAGATCCAAAATTGTGTGTGTGTGTGTGTGTGTGTGTGTGTGTGTGTGTGTGTGTGTGTGTGTGTGTGGTGAAGATAAGGTAGAGGCTTAGTATCTTCCTAACCACCTATCAACCACCTGGGAAGATATTGGAAGCATAATGTGTTGTCTAATGGTAGACCCTGCTGCCATATGGCATCACAAAAATTGTGACCAAGTCCCAGGTTGCTGATCTGACTTTCTGCCTCATTTACACACAATTGCAGGGTCTTAATTGTTACTCTTACTATTAACAACACAACATACATATATTGTTTCTCACTATTGATCTTTTTTTTTTCATTTGTGTATTTTTTTTATAGTTTATTATTATTATTATTATTATTATTATTGTTATTGTTATTATTATTATTATTATTATTATTATTACTATTATTATTATTATTATTATTATTATTATTACAGTGCTATTATTGTTATTATTATTTTATTAATATTATTATTGTTGTTATTATTCCATATTTGTCCCCCAGGACCCGATGTGGGTCAGTGACCTGTGCCCGGGTGGGCTAATCCCTGTATAAAAAAGAAAAAAAATGCAATATCTCCCTCACCAAGTAGTGTCTCCCTCACCAAGTAGTATCTCCCTCACCATGCAATATCTCCCTCACCAAGTAGTATCTCCCTCACCAAGCAATATCTCCCTCACCAAGTAGTATCTCCCTCACCATGCAATATCTCCCTCACCAAGTAGTATCTCCCTCACCAAGCAATATCTCCCTCACCAAGCAATATCTCCCTCACCAAGTAGTATCTCCCTCACCATGCAATATCTCCCTCACCAAGTAGTATCTCCCTCACCAAGCAATATCTCCCTCACCAAGTAGTATCTCCCTCACCAAGCAATATCTCCCCTCACCAGGTTGTAAGTGGGGGTTAGGCCATCACAATGCATCTACCCCTGCAATACTTCCCCTCTCCCTCTCCCATTCCCCTCTTTCCCCACTGTATTCACCCTCTCCCTCTCTTTCTTCTCCTTTTCCGCTCCTCTCTTTCCATCAACAACTCCCCATTGTCTCTCTCACTCCAACCATTTTTCCACCTCTCTCTCTCTCTCTCTCTCTCTCTCTCTCTCTCTCTCACGAGGCAGCGCCCTACATCCCGACTGATTAATTACCAACATCTATCGTAGATGACAATGACCTCTCGTCCTACACGCTAACGACCTCAAAATGATCAATTATCGACCATACTAAACTGCTGGGGATGAAGTAATAGTAATCCCCTCCCCCTTTCCTTCCCCTGATCAATTGACACCCTTTCCCTTCCCCCCTGATATAATGACTCTCTTCCCCCCTCCCTGATATATTAAAACCCTTTCCCATTTCCTCCTGATATATAAACACCCTTTTCCCCCCTCCCCCTGATATATTTACACCCTTTCCCCTTCCCCCTGATACATAGACAACTACCTCCCCCCACCACCCCTTTCCCATCTGCTGGAAGTGAGCCGTTTGTTATGATGGAAAGCGAGAGAGAGGGAGAAAAAAAAACGAAAAAAAAATATAGTTGAATAATTACTGACGAGTTTCCCCTTAAAAAGAAAACGGAAGAAAATAAGAGGAAGAAAACGTATATTATTGACAGGTTGAATGACACTAGACCTGAGATATATTCTATTGGCTGAGAGGATTAATGACAAGAACATGACACACTGACACCGATTTGACACCGATGGGAGTGTCAAGAGTACTGCCTCCACTTCTGACACCTCTCTGGAGTAGCAGGTGGATGGAGGGAGAGTGCATAGGAGGAAGTGGTAGAATAGAGTGGAAAGGAGGATGGAGTGGAAAGGAGGATGCAGTAGAAAGGAGGATGGAGTGGAGTGGAGGATGGAGTGAAAAGGAGGATGGAGTGGAAAGGAGGATGGGGTGGAAAGGAGGATGGAGTAGGATGGAGTAGAAAGGAGGATACACTAGACGAAATGTAAAATGGATGGAGGATGATGTGGAGGAAAGGTGGAGGGTGGAGTAGAGACGGTGCAGTGGGGAGTAAGGAGGGTGGGGTGCTTAGGAGAGGGAAAGGAGAGGGAATGGAGTGGGGAGTAGGAAGTAGAGGGAGGGTGGGAGTACTAGGAGTGACTGAGAGGGTAACATTGTGTAGATGAGAGGTAATGTGATGAGTGGGTAAGAGGAAGGAGAGGGCAGATGGGTGAGAGGAGGAGAGGAAGGGTGAGAGGGAGGGTGAGAATAACGTGGTATGGTGGAGAGGGAGGAGAGGGAGGGTGAGAATAACGTGGTATGGTGGAGAGGGAGGAGAGGGAGGGTGAGAGTAGCGTGGTATAGTGGAGAGGGAGGAGAAGGAGGGTGAAAGTAACGTGGTATGGTGGAGAGGGAGGAGAGGGAGGGAGAGAGTAACGTGGTATGGTGGAGAGGGAGAGGGAGGGTGAGAGTAACGTGGTATGGTGGAGAGGGAGGGTGAGAGTAACGTGGTATGGTGGAGAGGGAGGGTGAGAGTAACGTGGTATGGTGGAGAGGGAGGAGAGGGAGGGTGAGAATAACGTGGTATGGTGGAGAGGGAGGAGAGGGAAGGTGAGAGTAGCGTGGTATGGTGGAGAGGGAGGAGAGGGAGGGTGAGAGTAACGTGGTATGGTGGAGAGGGAGAAGGAGAGTGAGAGTAACGTGGTATGGTGGAGAGGGAGGGTGAGAGTAACGTGGTATGGTGGAGAGGGAGGAGAGGGAGGGAGAGAGTAACGTGGTATGGTGGAGAGGGAAGAGAGGGAGGGTGAGAGTAACGTGGTATGGTGGAGAGGGAGGAGGCGGAGGGTGAGAGTAACGTGGTATGGTGGAGAGGGAGGAGAGGGAGGGTGAGAGTAACGTGGTATGGTGGAGAGGAAGGAGAGGGAGGGTGAGAGTAACGTGGTATGGTGGAGAGGGAAGAGAGGGAGGGTGAGAGTAACGTGGTATGAAGGAGAGGGAAGAGAGGGAGGGTGAGTTACGTGGTATGGTGGAGAAGGAGGGTGAGAGTAACTTGGTATGGTGGAGAGGGAAGAGAGGGAGGGTAAGAGTAACGTGGTATGGTGGAGAGGGAGGAGAGGGAGGGTGAGAGTAACGTGGTATGGTGGAGAGGGAAGAGAGGGAGGGTGAGAGTAACGTGGTACGGTGGAGAGGGAGGAGAGGGAGGGTGAGAGTAACGTGGTATGGTGGAGAGGGAGGAGAGGGAGGGTGAGAGTAACGTGGTATGGTGGAGAGGGAAGAGAGGGAGGGTGAGAGTAACGTGGTATGGTGGAGAGGGAGGAGAGGGAGGGTGAAAGTAACGTGGTATGGTGGAGCGGGAGGAGAGGGAGGGTGAGAGTAACGTGGTATGGTGGAGAGGGAAGAGAGGGAGGGTGAGAGTAACGTGGTATGGTGGAGAGGGAGGAGCGGGAGGGTGAGAGTAACGTGGTATGGTGGAGAGGGAGGAGAGGGAGGGTGAGAGTAACGTGGTATGGTGGAGAGGGAAGAGAGGGAGGGTGAGTGTAACGTGGTATGGTGGAGAGGGAGGGTGATAGTAACGTGGTATGGTGGAGCGGGAGGAGAGGGAGGGTGAGAGTAACGTGGTATGGTGGAGAGGGAGGGTGAGAGTAACGTGGTATGGTGGAGAGGGAGGAGAGGGAGGGTGAGAGTAACGTGGTATGGTGGAGAGGGAGGAGGAGGAGGGTGAGAGTAACGTGGTATGGTGGAGAGGGAGGAGAGGGAGGGTGAGAGTAACGTGGTATGGTGGAGAGGGAGGAGGAGGAGGGTGAGAGTAACGTGGTATGGTGGAGAGGGAGGAGAGGGAGGGTGAGAGTAATGTGGTGTGGTGGAGAGGGAAGAGAGGGAGGGTGAGAGTAACGTGGTATGGTGGAGAGGGAGGAGGGGGAGGGTGAGAGTTACGTGGTATGGTGGAGAGGGAAGAGAGGGAGGGTGAGAGTAACGTGGTATGAAGGAGAGGGAAGGGAGGGAGGGTGAGAGTAACGTGGTATGGTGGAGAAGGAGGGTGAGAGTAACGTGGTATGGTGGAGAGGGAAGAGAGGGAGGGTAAGAGTAACGTGGTATGGTGGAGAGGGATGAGAGGGAGGGTGAGAGTAACGTGGTATGGTGGAGAGGGAGGAGAGGGAGGGTAAGAGTAACGTGGTATGGTGGAGAGGGAGGAGAGGGAGGGTGAGAGTAACGTGGTATGGTGGAGAGGGTGGAGAGGGAGGGTGAAAGTAACGTGGTATGGTGGAGAGGGAGGAGAGGGAGGGTGAGAGTAACGTGGTGTGGGGTGTGAGGGAAGAGAGGGAAGGTGAGAGGGAGGTAACGGGTGTTGTGCCGTAACAAGCGCTGCCTCATTACCTCTCTAATTGCTTAACAACATTTGTGATGCTTCAGTGCCCTCACTCTGTGTGTGTGTGTGTGTGTGTGTGTGGGTGTGTGTGTACGTATTCGTGTAAATGTACATATTAGGCATTCGTAAATATGTGAACGTTTGTAATTGGCTGTACATGTATGGTTATAATCAGGTGTATCCACTTATGTATAATCACCTAAGTTTATGTGTATTCGTAATTTTGTGGTGTATTAGCGCGTCTGTTTACATGAGTATACTGGACATGTGTATAATTGGATAAACGTGTGTACATCTGCAGTGTGTGTGTGTTTGTTTTGTGTTTAGTATTTATTATTAGTAGTGAATTTATATAAACATATCTGTTGTTGTGTTTGTGTTTAGTGTTATATATTTTGTTATTTTACACAGAAAACAGCACAGTAAGGGACACACACACAACGCTCACCCACTATCCACAGTACAACCGCCTCTGATCTGGGTATTATATATTAAAGTGAAACTTATGCTCCCACGACCCTCATGGGGAGCGAAACGCCGGGGGAAGGTTAATGGGTAATTTTAAGGGTGTGCGGCGGCCGAGTTGATACAGCGCTCGCCTCCTGTCCTTAAGATTCGCTGGTTCAAACCAAGCCAGGGTAAGCCCTATCAACCCAGCTATATATGGATACCTAACTTTACCCTTGGGAGGTAAAGGCGGTCGAGTGCATCTAAGGCGTGGTGTTTATGCACTGCCTCTAATGGACCGCCAGGTGTGTGGGTTTCACCTTCATTAACGCAGGATAAAATAGTCATTATACTCTTGTGGGAACCCTGAACATGTGGGATTGATGTCAGGGCTCGTTAGGATCAGTGACGCTACAGCAATCTAAGTCAATACTCGATACACAAGGAAGCAGTGAGGTCGGCATCTTCCCCTCAACAGCCTTCACTTCCCCAACTGTAAAATTAGATATCTATTCACAACTGGCTGGAGTGGTAGTGTCCCAGGCACGAACCAACGACCCTTAGAGCTGGAGGCGAGTGTTGTGTCCACTAATCCAGGTACAATATTTAACATAATAATATAAGACACACATAAATGGTTAAGGAAATACTTATATTACTATAGTTGTTTACTTGATCATCACTTACACTCTCGTTACACCGTATACCAATAGTCATAATCTCTTTAATAAGTAATAATAACAAATATATAGCAGTAAATGAAGATACAAAACCATAGTGACACACACACACACACACACACACACACACACACACACTTACACACGAGAGCGCGACAGAAGCACAGCCGTCTAATTAATATAGGTGTCATGAGAGGTGAGGTGAGAGAGCTACCTGTAGAAGCAGCAGCCAGGTGGGGGGTGGGAGGCAGCAGCCACCATCACCTGCACGTTGAACGCTCAGGTGAGTCTGCCAAACACCACTAGTACTTAAAGCTAGCAGGACCATTCACTCTTCTTCCCCTTCTCCTCTTCTCCTTTCAGGCAAATTCTTCCTCCTCCTCTTTCTCTTGTTCCTCTTCCTCCTCCTCCTCTTTCTCATGTTCCTCTTCCTCCTCCTCTTTCTCTTGTCCCTCTTCCTCCTCCTCTTTCTCTTGTTCCTCTTCCTCCTCCTCCTCCTCTTTCTCTTGTCCCTCTTCCTCCTCCTCTTTCTCTTGTTCCTCTTCCTCCTCATCCTCCTCGTCTTCCTCTTCCTCCTCCTCCTATTTCTCGTCTTCCTCCTCCTCCTATTACTTTTATTCCTTCTTATCCTCTGACTCTTTTTCCTCTATATCCTCTTTTTCTTGTGCCTCCCCCTCGTGTTACTCCTCCTCCTCCTCCTCTTACGCTTGTTCTTCCTGCTCCTCTTACTCTTGATCTTCCACCACCTTCTCTTCCTCCTCTTAGACTTTTTCTTCCTCCTCTTACTCTTTTTCGTCCTTCTCCTCTTTCAGGCTTCTTCCTTCTTCTCCTCTTACTCTTGTTCGTCTTCCACTTCCTCTTATTCTTCGTTTGTTTTTTTCCTCTTGCTCGTTCTCTTGCTCCTCTCCTCTTCCACCATTTTTTTGTGTTTTATGCCAATATGATGTTTTTTTATCGCTTTATTTCTGTTATTTCTGGTTTTTCTCATATTCTATTCGTGTAAATTCGTGTTGTTGTTTTTTTTTGCTTTATTCCTGTATTGTTGATTTATCTTGTGTTTTAGTCTTCAATGTTGGTGTTTTTCCTTGTTTTACCCCTGAATGTTTGTTTTTTCCTTGTTTTACCCCTGGATGTTTGTTTTTTCCTTGTTTTATCCCTGAATGTTTGTTTTTTCCTTGTTTTACCCCTGAATGTTTGTTTTTTCCTTGTTTTATCCCTGAATGAAAGTGCTTTTCCTTGTTTTACCCCTGAATGTTGATGTTTTTCCTTGTTATATCTCTGAATGAAGGTGCTTTTCCTTGTTTTACCCCTGAATGTTGATGTTTTTCCTTGTTATATCTCTGAATGAAGGTGCTTTTCCTTGTTTTACCCCTGAATGTTGGGTTTTCCTTGTTTTATATCTGAATGAAGGTGCTTTTCCTTATTTTACCCCTGAATGTTGATGTTTTTCCTTGTTTTACCCCCGAATGTTGGGTTTTCCTTGTGTTATTCGTGTGTGTTTCCCCTGCGCATTGCCAAGTAAGTCTGGCATATAGAAACACTTAAAGCTAGTTGTATCGTCTGCCCTCCTCCTCTTCCTCCTGTTCCTTCGTCTTCCTGTTTCTGCCTCCTACATTCCTTTCCACTATCTCTACTCTTATTCCTCTTCTTGCCTCTTCCTTCCTTCCTACCTATCTCCACCTCTTTCTCCTACTCCTAATTCTTCCTTTTTACTTACTATCCCTCCTCCTCCTTTTCCCACATCCCCCCTCCCTCCTCCTTCTCCTGCTTCTTCCTTTTCTTTCCCCCTTTCTTCCCTCATTCTTCCTCTAGTCTTCCTTCCATCTCCTCCTCTTCTTCCTTCCGCTCCTTCCTCCTCCACTACACCTCAGAGCCTATTTACACCTCAAGGAACAAGTACCATAAAGAGAATTAGACCTAAACACACTAATACAACACAAGGAACATTACACCTTAAGGAACAATACTAGGAACAATACACAGGAAACAACACACCTTAAGGAACAATACAAGGAACAATACACAGGAAACAACACACCTTAAGGGACAATACAAGGAACAATACACAGGAAACAACACACCTTAAGGAACAATACAAGGAACAATACAAAGGAAAAAACACACTTAAGGAACAAACAAGGAACAATATACAAGAATCAGCACACCTTAAGGAACAATACAAGGAACAATACATAGGAAACAACACACCTTATGGAACAATACACAAGAAATAACACACCTTAAGGAACAATACACAAGAAACAGCACACCTTAAGGAACAATACAAAAGAAACAACACACCTTAAGGAACAATACACAAGAAACAACACACCTTAAGGAACAATACACAAGAAACAGCACACCTTAAGGAACAATACACAAGAAACAGCACACCTTAAGGAACAATACACAAGAAACAGCACACCTTAAGGAACAATACACAAGAAACAGCACACCTTAAGGAACAATACACAAGAAACAATACACAGGAAACAACACACCTTAAGGAACAATACAAGGAACAATACACTTTAAACAACACACCTTAAGGAACAATACAAGGAACAATACACCTGAAGGAACTATACACAAGGAACAACACACCTCAAGGAACAACACACCTCAAGGAACAATACAAGGAACAATACACAGGAAACAACACACCTTAAGGAACAATACAAGGAACAATACACAGGAAACAACACACCTTAAGGAACAATACAAGGAACAATACACAAGAAACAACACACCTTAAGGAACAATACAAGGAACAATACACAGGAAACAACACACCTTAAGGAACAATACAAGGAACAATACACAGGAAACAACACACCTTAAGGAACAATACAAGGAACAATACACAGGAAACAGCACACCTTAAGGAACAATACACAAGAAACAACACACCTTAAGGAACAATACAAGGAACAATACACAGGAAACAACACACCTTAAGGAACAATACAAGGAACAATACACAAGAAACAGCACACCTTAAGGAACAATACAAAGGAAAAACACACTTAAGGAACAAACAAGGAACAATATACAAGAAACAGCACACCTTAAGGAACAATACAAGAAACAATACATAGGAAACAACACACCTTATGGAACAATACAAGGAACAATACACAAGAAACAGCACACCTTAAGGAACAATACAAAGGAAAAACACACTTAAGGAACAAACAAGGAACAATATACAAGAAACAGCACACCTTAAGGAACAATACAAGGAACAATACATAGGAAACAACACACCTTAAGGAACAATACACAAGAAACAGCACACCTTAAGGAACAATACAAAAGAAACAACACACCTTAAGGAACAATACAAAAGAAACAGCACACCTTACGGAACAATACACAAGAAACAACACACCTTAAGGAACAATACTAGGAACAATACACAGGAAACAACACACCTTAAGGAACAATACACAAGAAACAACACACCTTAAGGAACAATACACAAGAAACAGCACACCTTAAGGAACAATACAAAAGAAACAACACACCTTAAGGAACAATACAAAAGAAACAGCACACCTTAAGGAACAATACAAAAGAAACAACACACCTTAAGGAACAATACTAGGAACAATACACAGGAAACAACACACCTTAAGGAACAATACAAGGAACAATACATAGGAAACAACACACCTTATGGAACAATACACAAGAAATAACACACCTTAAGAAACAATACACAAGAAACAGCACACCTTACGGAACAATACACAAGAAACAACACACCTTAAGGAACAATACACAAGAAACAGCACACCTTAAGGAACAATACAAAAGAAACAACACACCTTAAGGAACAATACAAGGAACAATACACAGGAAACAACACACCTTAAGGAACAATACAAGGAACAATACACAGGAAACAACACACCTTAAGGAACAATACAAGGAACAATACACCTGAAGGAACTATACACAAGGAACAACACACCTTAAGGAACAATACAAAAGAAACAGCACACCTTACGGAACAATACACAAGAAACAACACACCTTAAGGAACAATACACAAGAAACAGCACACCTTAAGGAACAATACAAAAGAAACAACACACCTTAAGGAACAATACACAGGAAACAACACACCTTAAGGAACAATACAAGGAACAATACACAGGAAACAACACACCTTAAGGAACAATACAAGGAACAATACACAGGAAATAACACACCTTAAGGAACAATACAAGGAACAATACACAGGAAATAACACACCTTAAGGAACAATACACAAGAAACAACACACCTTAAGGAACAATACACAGGATACAACACACCTTAAGGAACAACACAATAAACAACACATATTACGGTACAATACAAGGAACACCACAACACAAGGAACACTACATGGAACAACACAAGGAACAATACACCCAGCAACACAAATAAACACCACTCAGGCAACACCTCCTTTACACCAAAGAGGCATCATTGTATTAACACAAAAACAACACAAAGACAACCAGACCTTAGAGTAGACTCCTCAATACCCCTGTCTTGACCGCCTCGGGGGACGAAGAGGAAGAGAGAGAGAGGAAGAAAATAATAGAAGGAATAATAGATGGGAAGAAAGGTGAATAAAAAATAATTCGAATGAGATTTTTTCATTTTTAAGGATTTTTTTTATTTTTGTATTTAATTTTCTTTATTTTTGTCTAAGGAAAATTTTTGTTGTTGTTTTTGTTGTCATTATTATTATTATTATTATTATTATTATTATTATTATTATTATTATTATTATTACTTTAACTAAGGCATCGACCCCTAAGAGAAATGTGCGTGAAAATATCTGATAAAATGTTAACTTAGTATGAAAATAAACTTAGTTATAACATAATAACAAACTCAATAATCAACAAGCACTACAAGTATCCGACAGTATCCAAATGTGACCTCAATTTCCTTGTTATACATACATTCATACATAATACATACTAACACATATACACAAACATACCTTAACGTCAGTATACATTTATGTCTCAAGTGCCATGAAGACATTTCCAATAATAAACCAAATTAATGAAAATACCACATATCATCGCTCACTTGGCGGCGAGATCTATAAGAGTGATAAAGACGAAAAAGAACGATGAAATAAGAGAAATCTGAGGTGTAATACGGATGAAATGTGAAGATATACGGATGATGGATGAGAAAACTTCAAATTGACGGGATATGAGGAAAAATATATAGTCAATTATGGATGATATAGGATGAATTGAGACTGTTATAAGATGGCTAAGGATGTGATATATAATGCCTGAAAAATACGAGTAAAATAAGTAAGAAACACGAGTAATCACGGGTAAAATAAGTAAGATATACGAGCAAAATAAGGAAGACATACGATTAAAATATAATAAGTAACACATGCGAGTAAAATAAGTGATAAATACGGGTAAAATAAAAAATACGGGTAAAATAAGTGAGAAATAGGAACCAAATAAGTATTAAATACGGGTAAAATAAATGAGAAACACGAATAAAATAGAATAAGTAACAAATACGAGTCAAATAAGTAAGACAGAAGTAAAATAAGTACGAAATACGGGCAAAATAAGTAAGAAATACGGGTAAAACAAGTAAGAAATACGAGTCAAATAAATAAATAATACACGTGAAATAACATATAAATACGGGTAAAATAAATAAGAAATACGGGTAAAATAAGCAAAAAAAATAAAATACGAACGAAAGAAGATGAAAGACGGATGATAAATTATATAAAAATGTCACCTAATAATAATGAAACATATCGCGTTACGTTACAAACTTAAACGATATATACTCTTTGGTAACACGTATAGGATTTAACCCCTTATATATGGTGTCGCCTCTGAACTGAATAAAATCGTCTGGCGTTACAATGAAAATACTCTACGTGTCGTCCCCATAGTGTTAATGGAGATGGTGTATTAATGGTGAGAGAGTCTATTAATATTAACGCTAATGGCATATGATAAAAATACTGTTTAAAATTTGATTGAAATAAATGAACAGTAATTTAAAACATGTGAGATTTGACTAGGTAACTGATGACGTCAGTAGAGGTATGGTTAAGTACAATAGGATTGCCACATTATTCTAAAGGCGACTACATATCTTATCATTTTAGTCTCAATTACTTAATATATCTCTAATACAACAGCCTAAAACGTCCAGTGATGATGGGGTAGCGAACAGATGGCGACACTTACCGACTACCTGTAAGGAAGAGAATATATAAATAACTTCAACATCTTAATACCTGTACAAATTATTAAAATTCTAAACATGTCAAAATTGTAATGTATTCTTATTTAAATCCATATTCCATAAACGTGCTAAAATAATGGATCTGTAAACTTAGTGAAATATATTTATCCATGTGAGAGAGAGAGAGAGAGAGAGAGAGAGAGAGAGAGAGAGAGAGAGAGAGAGAGAGAGAGAGAGGATACATTTTTTAACTCAAGTTTGTAAGAGACGGAAAAGCTGACTGGCTCACGGAACGTCTTAACGGCTACTGTATACTTTGACGGGGGAGAGGAGAGGAGAGGAGAGGAGAGGAGAGGAGAGGAGAGGAGAGGAGAGGTAGGAGAGGAGAGGAGAGGTAGGAGAGGAGAGGAGAGGTAGGAGAGGAGAGGAGAGGAGGAGAGGAGAGGAGAGGACAGGAGAGGAGAGGAGAGGTAGGAGAGGAGAGGAGAGGAGAGGAGGAGAGGAGAGGCGGAGAGGAGAGGAGGAGAGGAGAGGAGAGGTAGGAGAGGAGAGAGGAGGAGAGGAGAGGAGAGGAGTATAAGGAAGAAAAAATAGCGCTGAAGGTAAACCACATTGAAAGAAAGAAAGAAAGAAAGAAAGAAAAGGAAATAAATAAGAAGAGTTTAAATAGAGAGAATTGGAAAAAAATAAAAAGAGACAGGGAGAAAAAGAGAGACAGACAGACAGGGAAAGATAAATAGACAAAGACAGAGAGAATAAAAGAGAAAGATTGAAAGAGAAGACAGACAGAGATATAGAGAACGAAACAAAGAAAATAAATGAAAAACAGAGAGAGAAACAGCGACGGATAGACAGACAGACAGACAGACAGACAGACAGACAGAGACAGACAGAGATAATTACTATAACAACCCCCCTCCTCCTCCTCCCCCTACAGGATCACCATTAGCCATTACTCACCCACAATTTACCGTGATAATTAACCATTGGGTAGACAAAGGCCTGCTGATATAGGTCTTATTATTTTTTTTACTCCTTATAAAAAAAATAAAGAAATGGAGGGTTTTATTTTTTTTTCTTGAAGGGGCTTTATTTTTTTCCCTCTAGGTGGTCTGTTATTAGGTAAGTGGAGCTGCTGACGAAGGTAATGGTGGTAGTGGTGGTGGTAGTGGTGGTGGTGGTGGTGGTGGTGGTGGTGGTAGTGGTGGTGGAAGTAATGAGAATTGTGGTAATGGAGATACAGGTAAAGGTAGTAGTGGTGGTAGTAGTGGTGGTAGTGGTGGTGGTGGTAGTGGTGATGGTAAGAGGGTAGTAGGAAGAGGCAGGCTAAGTTATGGTGCCAGGGGTGATAATGGTAGTCGTGGTGGCGATGGTTAGGTCGTTCGGTAGGTCGGTAGGTCGGTCTGTAGGTAGGTCGGTCTGTAGGTAGGTCGGTCGGTCTGTATGTACAGTAGGTCGGTCGGTAAGTAGGTCGGTCTGTAGGTAGGTCGGTCGGTCTGTATGTACAATAGGTCGGTCGGTAGGTAGGTCGGTCTGTAGGTAGGTCGGTCGGTGTGTAGGTAGGTAGGTCGGTCTGTGGGTAGGTCGGTCGGTCGGTAGGTAGGTCGATCGGTCGGTCTGTAGGTAGATAGGTCGGTCGGTCGGTCTGTAGGTAGATAGGTCGGTCGGTCTGTAGGTAGGTAGGTAGGTAGGTAGGTAGGTAGGTAGGTAGGTAGGTTCGTCGGTCGGTCGGTCTTTAGGTAGGTAGGTCGTTGTGCCGCTGATGCGGGGAGAGAATGAGGGAAGGGAGAGGAGGGAGGGAAGAGGAGGGAAGAAAGGAAGGGAGAGGAGAGGTGGGAAAGGAGGTAGAAGAGGGAGGAGAGGGGAGAAAGGTGGGGGAGAAGGGAGGAGAGAGGTGGAGAGGAAGAGGGAAGGGAGAGAAGGAGGAGGAAAGGGAGAGGAGGAGGAGGGAAAGAAAAGGAGGAGGGGAAGGAAGAGGAGAAGGGAAGAGAGAGGAAGAGGAAGGAAGAGGAGGAGGAGGAAAGGAAGAGGAGGAGGGAGAGCAAAGGAGGAGAAGGAGAAGGCAGGGTAAAGGAGGACGGGGAGGGGATACGAGTAGGAAGAGGAGGGGAGAGGGGGAGAGGAGGGAGGGAGGGGAGAGGGAGAAACAAAGAGGGCGTGGGAACTAGGGGGGAAAGTTCACGTGCTACGAAGGGCCTGGTCACTAGAGGAGGAGGAGGAGGAGGAGGAGGGAGAAAAGGGGAGGAGGAGGAAGAGGAAGAAAGAGGGAAAAAAAGGAAGAGGAGGAGGTAAGAAACAGGAGGGAGAAGAAAAGGAGGAGACAGAAGAGATAAAGGAGGCAGAGGGAGAATAAAATGAGAGGAGGAGGAAGAGGAAAGGAAAAGGGAGAGAGAGAGAGAGAGAGAGAGAGAGAGAGAGAGAGAGAGAGAGAGAGAGAGAGAGAGAGAGAGCTAACCTAACTATCTCACGCTCCGTATAAGTTCCTAAGTAGAATAAGTACATAAGTAGACGGTAGGTATTGATTTAACAGGTAGACTACGACGACATCACAAAACCCTAAGTCAAGTGGAGGTGACGGCCGGTGGTGAGGGAGTAAGTGGAGGAGAGTCACCCCTCCCCTTCCCCCCCCCTCCTACATTCCTCCCTCTCTCTCTCTCTCTCTCTCTCTCTCTCTCTCTCGCTCTCTCTCTCTCTCTCTCTCTGGCTGAACATACATGCCACCCACGAACTTGTTGTCTGTCAGCTTGAGTACTAGGGGTCGAGAGGGTCACTTAAAGGGGAAGGGGAAGGGGAAGGGGAAGGGGAAGGGGAGGGGGAGGGGGAGGGGGAAGGGGAAGGGGGGAGCCTTTACTAACCATGTAAGACTCATGTGTACTCAGGTTAAAGTGTGGTTGAGATTGCATTACCGGTGTGTGTGTGTGTGTGTGTGTGTGTGTGTGTGTTCTCCACTGCCACCAACACCCACCACACCACCACGAGGGTAAGGAAAGAGGGAGTGAGAGAGAGAGGGAGGAGGAAAGGAGGGAGGAAAGAGATATGAAGGAAGGAAGGAAGGAAGGAAGGAAGGAAGGAAGGAGGCAAGGGGGAGGGAGGGAGGGAAGGAAGAAGAGAGGTGTGAAAGAAGTGTAGGAGGGATAGAAGGAGGAAAGAACGGATGGAAGGAGAGAAGATGTGGAGAAAAGGAGCGGTAAAGGTAGGGAGAAAGGGAGGAAAGGATAGGGGGAGAGAAGATAGAAGTGAAGTGAAGGCCAGGAGGGAGGTGTTCAAAAAAAGGGAGAAGGGAAAAAGAGGAGCAGGGAGAAGATGTAAAAGATGAGTGCTATAAGCTCCCTCTTGTGTAGACAGGGAGGAAAAACAAGAGGACCAGAAGCGGGGGATAAAGGAAAGGACGAAAGAACGCGGGAGAAAATAGGTGAAAAAGGGGAGAAAAATAAACGAAAATAGAAAAGGAAAATGTAAAATTGTGGGGAAAATAAGATAAATGGGAAAAAATAGAAGGAAAAGGTAAAAAAAGGGTAAGAACAGATGATAGAAGAAAAAGGAAGAGAAGAAGAGAAAGGAAAAAATAGCAGAGAGGAAAAAACAGGACGATAAAACGAGAAATAAAACTGGACAAGCAATAGAAGGGTTCAGAGGCAATGAGAAGAAGGGAGGAGGAGAAGAAGGAGGAGGAAGAGGAAGAGAAAGAAGAGGAGGAGGAGCAGCAGGAGAAATGGGAGGAGGAGGAGGAGGAGGAAGCAGGACATAGAAAAACAAGAAAAAAGAAGAAGTATGAAAGAAGAGGAGACAAAGGGGAAGAAAACAAGCGTGAGAGGAGTGAAGAAGGGGAGAGAAGTGAGGGGAATATATATATATAAAAAGAAGAAGAGAGAGAGAGAGAGAGAAGAATAAGAGGAGGGAAGTGAAGATAATAGCAATGAAAGGTATGAGAGGGTAGGGAGTGGAGGGCTATTTCCTAGTAGGGGACATAGTGAGGGAAATGAAGAAATGTGAGGGGAGGTGAGAAACAACAGAATTCAAGTGAGAGAGAGAGAGAGAGAGAGAGAGAGAGAGAGAGAGAGAGAGAGAGAGAGAGAGAGAGAGAGAGAAGTGATATTGATGATGGGGGAAAATATATAACGAAGGGAAATGTAAAGTATTCATGAGGAAAAACTATTATAGATGAGGGGAAAAAGTATTGATGGTGAGGGGGGAAAAAAGTACTGATGGTAAGGGTAAAAAGTTTTGATGTTGAGGGGAAAAAGTATTGATGGTGAGGGGGGAAAAAAGTACTGATGGTAAGGGTAAAAAGTTTTGATGTTGAGGGGAAAAGTATAAGTGAGTGGAAAAGTAGTATTAATGGAGATAAAAGTAAAAAGACAGTAAAAAGTATTTAAAATATTACTGATACGGACAAAAGTATTAAAAATATTACTGATACGGACAAAAGTATTAAAAATATTACTATTAGTACAAAAAATATTATCAAACTCAGCCAAAAGTATTAATAAAAAGAAAACATGAAAGGACATTAAAAAAAAAACGTTAACCCGAGGAAAAAATATATAGTAATTTTATTAATATTTTGAAAAGTATAATAGTTATTAATAGACACGATTTATGTAGCGGGAAGATATACAGTAAAATAATAAAAGTTTAAGTAAAGGGAGAAGTAATATACTTTTTTTACGTAGCAGAGGTGAGGGGGGGGGGTGAGGGGGGGGGTGAGAGAAGGGGTGAGGGACTGAGGGAAAATGTAGTTTAGGAAAGTATTATTACCTCAGACACGGAGAGAGAAATAAGTATACTCACGCAGGTAATAATGGGAAAAAAGTATTATTATTATTTTTGATGGTATGGGAAGAAAGCATAATGACCAGGTGAGAGAGAGAGAGAGAGAGAGAGAGAGAGAGAGAGAGAGAGAGAGAGAGAGAGAGAGAGAGAGAGAGAGAGAGAGAGCCACAAGAAAATGGAAGTTTTACATTCTTATGAAATAAATAGATTTACTAACAATGAATAACAAAATAAAGGGAGAGAATTATCATTATTTATCACTACTTGGATACCTTTCCCTTACAAAAGATGGATAAACTGATATATAAATTCTCACAAGTTGGATAATATCACCTTAGACGAATAGTAAAGATGGATAAACAATAATAAAATAATTAACACTATTACCTGAATATTTCTCCCTACAAAGACTAGATAAAAAAAATAAAAATACATACTGGATGGATAATTCTTTCTCAAACCACAGAGGTAAAAAAAAATAAAAAAATAAATCTCATTGGCAGGTACATTATCTTACCACCCCCCCCCCCCCCCCTCCAAAAAAAAAAACACGAGAGGTAACAAGGAAAGCTAGATAGGATTCCCCCCACCCCCCCCCCCCCCAACTCAAGAAAGGTTTGAGTTCTTACAGACTCCAGCTAAACACGCTCTTCTTCACTACCGCCAACCACAAAAATTCTGCAACTGGAAGAGAGAAAAAGAGAGAAAGGAGAAAAAGAGAAAGATCTTGCACTTACATTCTCCTGACATTATTCAACATACAAAGTAAAAAAGAGAAAAGAAAGTAGGAAAGGAAAGTAGAGGGAGAAAAGAGAAAAGAAAGTAGGAAAGGAAAGTAGAGGGAGAAAAGACAAAAGGCAGAGAGATATTATGACATATACTTTGTGTTTGTCTCTGAGTTGATGTCCGTGCGTTTGTCTATGTGTTCATTCTCACACGCAGTTATATAATGTGGGTTACGAGAGAGAGAGAGAGAGAGAGAGAGAGAGAGAGAGAGAGAGAGAGAGAGAGAGAGAGAGAGAGAGAGAGACACCATACCCATCCTCCAACACACACTATACAGGAAGCGAACCTCGTAAACAGCTCTGGTGTATGGCTGGGGGGGGGGGGGTGGCAATACCTGGGAGGGGAATGGGAGGGGGGTGTGTATGGACGTGTATGCATGGGGGGGGGGGGGGGCTATTCATACAAGAGGCTGAGTATACATAGATGGTTACGAGAGATAGTGTTTGTGTATAAAAAAATAATAATAAGGAAGGTAAGTACACATAGATGAGGGAGACATATTCATATATACATAGAGTAGATACATACTTGGATGGCATGTAATAAGGTAGAGTAGATTATAAAAAGGTGGTGTGATTATGTATACAAGAAAGGTTTATACATGACAGAGTATACATAAACAGTGTGGGAATATACAAGGATATATACATTCATGGATAAACGGGTTATATACTAGGACAAACGTACATACAAAGTGAAGTGGTAATACATGGATGTGACGTTTCTTACCGTTGGTTGGTTGAGGCAGAACAAGCCGAACGATAGCTCGCTGTAATCCGATTTCTGATTGGCTGAGATAGATCACACAAACTAAAAGAATCCTGTAATCCTAATCTCCAAAGCTCTGATTGGTCCAAGTTAAAAATCACATAGAAAAACCAATAGCTTGCTAGAAAACGATGCTCTAAGACACTGATTGGCTGAGACAGTCCACATTAAGGAAACAACACAAAAACAGGCACTGAAATCCGCCTCTCTAAGACACTGATTGGTGGAGACATGTCACGTGAAGAAAATAAGAAATATAACGGATTACGTAACTGTCTGAGTGGTGACTGTATGACTGAGATCCGTAACTGTCTGAATGGTGACTGTAGGACTAAGACCTTTTTTAGAGAGAGAGGACACACTAACCAAGGGAAAGACACTTTAACTATGTAGCTTCATGACGAGAGACAACCCGGATATATAGCTGGGTGACATTCTCTGGCGTCAAACTGTGTCATGTCTTCAATATAACTTAACATTATATATTAAAGATATCATTGTCAAGTTATTAAAGTGTCGAATGCGCATATATGTCCAAACACACACACACACACACCCCCCCACACACACCCACACACAAAGGAGTAACGCGGAAGAAACAAGAAAGGAAAGCGAGCAACTGGACCACATTTTATCGGTCGCCTTACAACCATAGTGTCTGCTGGCTGTCTGCTGCGTGGTGTCTGCTCCCACTTTTCGGGAAAAGGTTCCTATATCGTGAAATTTGAGTGTATTTAGGGAAAATCGAGGGATATGGCAATTTTTGGGGAAAATTCTGGGAATATGAATTATTATGAAATGACCTATGCTTATTATTCCAAAGACTACATTATTTTCCTTAAGAAAAAATATAAATAATTCTAATGAGTCTAACAGTGGTGTGTTAATAATCTACACTCAAAGACTGCATTTTCATTCTTCTATAATATATATTAAAAATAGAAACTGGGTTAACTACAATTCATTAAGTTTAGTGAATTACGTATGTACTTATTACAAAATAATGTATTTTACATAGTAAAGGTTTAAGACTTCATTTGAGCCTCCTCTTTTTTCCCTAAAACAGTACAGTTCTCCATTACAAGTAATTTATTAATTTTCTGCCTGCTAGTGCGTGCATCAGAGAGAGAGAGAGAGAGAGTGAGAGAGAGAGAGAGAGAGAGAGAGAGAGAGAGAGAGAGAGAGAGAGAGAGAGAGAGAGAGAGAGAGAGAGTTTTTATGCATAAAGGCGTATATAAAAAAACTAATATAATGCAGAATAATAATAATAATAATAATAATAATAATAATAATAATAATAATAATAATAATAATAATTAGATTAAGAGATTTTTTCGGGAAATATTATTCATTCTCGGGAAAATTTCACGTTAGTTTGGGAGAACTTAAGGTTTTGCTTTGTGGGAGCTTGGCTGCTGGCTGTCTGATGTTTGGTGTCTGCTGGCTGTTTGATGTATGGTTTCTGCTGGCTGTCTGATGCATGGTGTCTGCTGGCTGTCTGATGTTTGGTGTCTGCTGGCTGTTTGATGTATGGTTTCTGCTGGCTGTCTGATGCATGGTGTCTGCTGGCTGTCTGATGCATGGTGTCTGCTGGCTGTTTGATGTATGGCTTCTGCTGGCTGTCTGATGCATGGTGTCTGCTGGCTGTCTGATGCATGGTGTCTGCTGGCTGTTTGCTGACTGTCTCCTGCACGGTGTCTGCTGACTGTCTCCTGGCTGTCTCCTGCATGGTGTCTGCTGGCTGTCTGCTGATTGGTGGCTGTCTGCTGCATGGTGTCTGATGGCTGTCAGCTGTATGGTGTCTGTTAGCTGTGATGTCTTCTGCATGGTGCTTGCTAGCTGTCAGCTGCGTGGTGTCTGCTGAGAGATAACTTCCTCTCTGAGTCTCCATACCGTTTTAGACAGTCTCAAGGTACTACTGACCACTGACAGAGATACAAGAGACAGTACAGCGACCTGAATTGTACTGTACATGACCTTCATTGATTTACTGAGGCCTTTGACTCGATCAACAGGGAAGAACTTAAGGCGGACCCTCAGTCGTTTTGGTTCCCCACTATTGTCCATCGCTAGTGTGAGGCAACTCCAATATGGCATGAGCAACAGTGTCCCACATAATGACACCCAGTCGGAGTTCTTTCCCAACCACACGGAGGTAAAACAAGGATGTGTAATGGCACCAACTCTCTTTTCCATTTTTTTGGCTGCCTTCCTTACCCATTCCAGCACTAATCTAGCCGGCGGGGCGGGGGGGAATCCTAAACCAGATGAAAGGACTTTTTAACATCAAAAGACCTCAGGACAAAGACAAAGGTAGTGGTGGTGGTGTTTGTGTATGTGTACTGTACACACAACAACCACCTTACCAACACGAGTACACAAATATTTTACACGGAATGAATATTTAGGTATAAATTCCTCAATAAGATTAAAAAAGATACGAGGCAAAATTTATAATTGAGACTAAATTATACAGACAGATAAACACGTCATTACAACAACAAAAACAACAACAACAACTCAATATCAACACACACACACAAACACACACACACACACACACACACACACACACACACACACATGCCAACCTTATGAATGACAAACGAGTGTAAATCCTTTAATGAATGATCCAACAAACATACGAATGAACACCAACACGAAAGAGCAAAGCCACGAGACAAAGAGCTCATCGTCAAACAGAAACACCCAGCTGTCACTACAAACACCAAGTTATGAATGAATGCGCAGGTTTATTTATCAATGGGTGACGAAGCAGAAGATATGAGAGAGGGAGTATACGGGGGACGTGTGTGGAGGGAGGGAAGGGGGAAGAGGGAGGGAGAGAGGGATGGAGAGAGGGGGGGGGGTAGAGAGAGGGAAGGAGAGGGCGGGGAAGTGCATCAGTATGGTGTGGTGGTGACTGTGGGCTTTACTGCAGATTAATTCATGCAAATCTTTTATCTTCGCAGATTATTCAGATTCTCGGGGGCGTGAGGCATAGTACAGGCAGCCGAGGGAGAGGCAGGGATGTGTGTGGGGTGGGTAAGGGGGAGTTAGAGGGTGGGAGGTGAGAGGTGAAGGGGCATGGAGGGAGAGAGAGACGGAAGAGAGAGGGAAGGAGAGGCGGAGAAGAGAAGGAGAAGCAGTGGGAGGGAGAGACGGAGGAGGGGTACGAAGGGCGAGACAAAGAAGAGAGAAGGAGGAAGAGACGGAGGAAGAAGAGGGAGAGGCAACCTGAAAGGGGAAAGGAGAGAAGGAAGAGGACGAGGCTGAGGAAGTGATAGACAGGTATGTGTGTGGGGGGTGGGGGTCTGAGGAGGACAGATGAACAGGTAGACGAGGTAGACACACTCTTACAGGTGATATAATTACTACCTAGGCACCATAACAGGTAAAAAGAGAGATCGTCCAATAATGACCACCTAACCTAATCTAACCAAAATTCAATTCTACATCTTCTTACATCATCATTAGTATCGACTCTTTTCTCATTCATTATCTACTTCCCTCCTTATATCTCCACATATATAATCTTTCCCTTCTATACCCTACAACGACGTAAATAAATATACATGAAAACTCTATAAAACACATATCATTCTCTTCTCCGTACAATGAAAATAAAAAAAAATCTTAACCCTCTTATTCGAAGCTGTACCGAAGCTAAATGAGATACTGTAGTGTTATCTATGGGTAAGGAAAAAGCTCTGAGTCTCGTTTCAGAAATTTGTTGAGAGTCATGTTCGGAGAGTGACTTTCGTTCGTGAATGTACAAACAAAACGGAAATTTTAGCCTCAATATTAAGGCATAAATAAAATCCCATCTGACTGGCTTATGTTATTGTCTTATACAGTCCCCTTCACTAGTGCGTTTACAGGGGCTCATCATATAAACATTCCACAAATCATTACATTGAGATATTTGTTTTAATATTGTTTTAATTTGATTCCATGTGATGTTTACTATTGCGAGTTTCCTTCTGTCGAATGTAAACAAACACAAGGCAGCCACAATGCACAAAACCTGACGAGCCCCTGTAAAAGCACTAGTGAAGGGGACCGTACATTATATTTGTGATGCTGTAACAAAAATAATTCCAAAAATAAACAACTTCAATACAAACACAGACAAAAATAGTGTCAACAGCGATAAAAAAACAACTAAAAAAAAGGAACAGAAGAGGTAGCAATAACAGACGAACATATACAAAAAAAAATCAAGAAAATAGAAAAAACAAAAACAAAACACAAAAACACAGGAACAATGTCATCAGTGTGAACGGGAAAGTAAACAAAAACAACGAGAAGATCACAACCAATAGATAATAAACAAGAACAGCGCCAACAACAATAACAGCAAGATTATGAACAACAAGCATCAACAAGAACAACAACTACAATAAGTGTAACAAAAACATTTATACAACAACAACAAGAACAGAGCCAGCAACAACATCAGTCAACAAAGACAACAACAACAACACAATAACATCAACAAAGACAACAACAACATCAACAAAGACAACAACAACACAACAACATCAACAAAGACAACAACAACACAATAACATCAACAAAGACAACAACAACAACACAATAACATCAACAAAGACAACAACAACAACACAATAACATCAACAAAGACAACAACAACACAACAACATCAACAAAGACAACAACAACAACACAATAACATCAACAAAGACAACAACAACATCAACAAAGACAACAACAACAACACAATAACATCAACAAAGACAACAACAACAACACAATAACATCAACAAAGACAACAACAACAACACAATAACATCAACAAAGACAACAAAGACAACAACAACATCAACAAAGACAACAACAACATCAACAAAGACAACAACAACATCAACAACGACAACAACAACACAACAACATCAACAAAGACAAAAACAACAACAACAAAGACAACAACAACACAACAACATCAACAAAGACAACAACAACATCAACAAAGACAACAACAACATCAACAAAGACAACAACAACATCAACAAAGACAACAACATCAACAAAGACAACAACAACACAACAACATCAACAAAGACAAAAACAACAACAAAGACAACAACAACATCAACAAAGACAACAACAACACAACATCCACAAACACCTGAGAAAAATGGGACCAATACAAAAGAGACAAAACCTTATCAAGAGAGTGGATGGTCCCCTCCATGACGTCTTCCTACTCCTTCTCCTCCTCCTACTCCTCCTTCATGTCCTCCTCCTACTCCTCCTTCTCGTCATCCTCCTCCCCCTCCTCCTTGTCCTCCTAGCCTTCCACACTATCCTTACTCATACCGTCTTCAGTCCCATCTCATCACCCTCTTCCTCCCCCTCCTCTTCCACTTCTATACATACACTCACCAATCTCATTCCATTACCCTCCTCATCCTATTCCTTCCCCTCCTCCATGTCCTATTCCTCCTCTTACTACTATTCCTTCTTCTCCTCCTCGTCCTCCTACTCCTCATCCTCCACATCCAGGCTTCCGTCGCTCCAATCACCACATTATAACTTCCTTTTGTACTCCTTCGAAGTTGTTGTTTTGTTATTGTTGCTACTGTTTATTATTATTATTATTATTATTATTATTATTATTTTTATTTTGTTGTTATTATTTTGTTATTGTTGCTATTGTTTATTATTGTTGTTGTTGTTGTTCTTGCTTTAAACAGACCTTGTTCCTATACGGTACTACAGAGGCATTTAGGGTGTTATTATACAGTATATGTCAGTACACTTATACAATACTAACATTCTTTTATTATTTTTTGTTATTATTATTGTTTATTCTTTTATTCTACTTTTCATTTTTTCTTTCATTCTTTTTCATTCTTTTTTTTTCATTTCATTCCTTTTCCTCTGTCTTGTGCCTTTACATTCACAACATCTTGCCACACTTCTTTATTCTGTGTTCGTTTCTTTTATTCCTCTCCTTCTGTTTTTGTGGTCGTGTCTGTCTGTTTGTTTGTCTGTCTGTCTTCTTTATTCCATCACTTATTGTTCTCCTCCTCACTTTTCTTTCTTCGATTGTTTTTTTTTTTTTTTTTAGTTTACTTGTTCTATTGCCCACTACCACACTCATCACCACACCACCACACTCACCACCATACTCACCACACCACTTGAACCATCATTACACTATATCTAAAATTTAATGTCTTGTTCCAGTCTCCCTTAGTTGTCATGAGCCAGAGTTTAGCCATAAAGATAGTCATCACAGCTGCCAAAACTAAATCAAGGGTTTGTGTGCAGTGTCTGGAAACTTTGCGCAAGACTACATCTGCCGCTAGAGGGTGTGGATGTTGAGGATTTGTAGAACATGGGATTTTTATAATACAGTATTTATATTATTTAAATATTTATATATATTTTTTCACACATACATTAAAGTGAGATCGGAATGAGAACACCCGTGGCTCTTAAGGCTACTGGGGTCAGATTTCAGTTTCGATAATCTACTTATATCTTTCTGTTGTGTCTATGATCTATTCTTCCACCCAGGACGGGAAAGAGGAAGCTGGTGGAGGGTGCTATGGCTGAGGGGATCAACGGGATGAAAGTAGCAATATTTGGATTTTCTTATCACTCGCACAAGTCTCTCTCTCTCTCTCTCTCTCTCTCTCTCTCTCTCCCATTTCTGAATGTTCTTCCACTTTCTAAAAAATGGACTTTCACTATTCACAAGAAGGGGTTACATCCCACTTACACGATTCCCAAATATACATAATTCAAGAATATAAATTAACCCAGACTAGAATTCAGAATAACACCACAAAAGAAATTATCCAGCTAACTTCAATGCGTAAATAAAAATACGAATACCAGATCCATCATTAAGTGTGTAAATCTGCAAAAGGCTGCTTAAGACTGGGTAAATTTGCGTAAAAGTAGATACATTTGTGTAAGTCTGCAGAAATCTGTGTAAGGATGCGTATATATGAGTAAGATTATACAAACAAGCTTACAAATGTGTAAATATGTATAGAATTGTATAAACTTACAAAAGAATATAAACGTAAATAAGACTGTATCAGCGTAAAACTATGTAAACGAGCATAACATCGTACAAACATTTGCAGAAGACTATATATATATATATATATATATATATATATATATATATATATATATATATATATATATATATATATATATATATATATACACTTTAAACTATAAAAAAGTGTGCATGACTGAAAATTTACTCAAGATTATGAGCAGATTGTGAATGGGTTATCTTAACTATATGGTTTGGGCAGTAAAGGTTGTTGGGTGTACCGCCCCGAACAAAAAAGCCCAAGTCTTCAGTGTGCTTTATCGTCCTTTTGGTTGAGAGGGTAATATATATATATATAGCAACTTGTCGTGTAATGTTTGCTGGTAATATCTGGCCTACGATACTTCTTTATTGTAGTCACTTTAGGAGTACAGTGTTTTGTGTGTGTGTGTGTGTGTGTGTGGCAAGACTATGTTATGCTTCTGCCACTTACAAAAGAAGACACAAGAGCGTCCACCCACACGGGACCTCCAGAGTGCTGCCCAAAAATATAGGTACAGGAGGTCTTCTTCTTCTTCTTTTTCCCATGTTACTCATCTCCGTCATCGCCAGCACGAGACGGGGGAGAACAAGAATAAGGAGGAGAAAGATGAGAAGAACAGGGAACAATGAGAAAGGAGGAGGAAGAATTAAGAGAGTAGGGGGAGGTGGAGATGGAAGAATATGAAGGGAGGAGGGAGAGGAGAAGAAAGAATAAGAAGAAGGTAATAAGAGGAGGAGAAGGTAGGCGGAGGAGGAGCAGAAGAAGGAAGAGGAAAAAGAGAAGGAAGAAAAGGAAGGTATGAGGAGGAAGAGAAGGAAGAATAAGATAAGGGAAGGAGGGGGAAGAGGAAAAGGAAGAATAAGAAGGAAGGAGGGGGAAGAGGAAAAGGAAGAATAAGAAGGAATGAGGAGGAGAAGAAGGAAGAGTAAGATAAGGGAAGGAAGATGAGAAGAAGGAAGAAGAAGATAGGAGAAGATGGAAGAGGAGAAGGTGGAGGAGCAGGAGAAGAAAGGAGAAGAAGAAGGTAAGAGGAGGAGGAAGAGAAGGGAGAATAAGTAGGTAGGAGGAGGAGGAGATGGAAGAAGAGGAGGAGGAGGAGGAGGAGGAGGAGGCGAGGAGGAGGAAGAGTACACACGTGTGACGGATGAGACAACACGGTCAACTCTTCACTAGATATATTGACCATCTATGTTGTGTCTGGGATGGGAGGCAGAGAGACACAAGTGGAGGAGGGAGCCACACTGTTCGGGAGAGGAGGGAGCCACACTGTCCGGGGGGAAGAGGGAGCCACACTGTCCGGAGGAGGAGGGAGCCACACTGACCGGAGGAGGGAGCCACACTGTCCGGGGAGGAGGGAGCCACACTGTCCGGCGAGGAGGGAGCCACACTGTTCGGGGGAGGAGGGAGCCACACTGTCCGGGGGGAAGAGGGAGCCACACTGTCCGGAGGAGGAGGGAGCCACACTGTCCGGAGGAGGAGGGAGCCACACTGTCCGGGGAGGAGGGAGCCACACTGTCCGGCGAGGAGGGAGCCACACTGTTCGGGGGAGGAGGGAGCCACACTGTCCGGAGGAGGAGGGAGCCACACTGTCCGGAGGAGGAGGGAGCCACACTGTCCGGGGAGGAGGGAGCCACACTGTCCGGGGAGGAGGGAGCCACACTGTCCGGGGAGGAGGAAACCACACTGTCCGGGGGGAGGAGGGAGCCACACTGTCCGGGGGGAGGAGGGAGCCACACTGTTCGGGGGAGGAGGGAGCCACACTGTTCGGGGGAGGAAGTAACCACACTGTCCGGGGGAGGAAGGAGGAGGGGTATGTCTGAGGGAAGGAAGAGTCTGGGGGAAGGAAGAGTCTGGGGAGGAGAGAGAAAAAGAGGAAGATGCCTGAGAGAGGGGAGGAAAGGAGGAGAAATATCCGGGGTATAAGAGAGAAAGAAATGGGAGATAAGAGATATAAAGCGTCTCGGGAAGGAGATAAGAGGAAAAATATCTGGGGGGAGTGGAGGAAAAAAGACCCGTTGAGAGGGGAAGGAGGGGGGGGGGTAGAAAGAGGAATAAGAGGACTTGCCTGGGGGGTTGGATAGGAAGGAGAGGAGGAAAGACTTAAAGAAGGGGAAGATAGGAAGGGGAAACACTATCTGGTGGGAGGAGGGGAAAGAGGGGAAACATCTCATGGCAGTAAAGGGAAGAGGGGATGAGACCGACCACCCCTGACCCCCACCACTCATTCAACACGACAACAAAGGGTTATTGGACAATACCTGACAGATGTTCACAGGGAGTAATAAATAGATACAAATGCAAATGTAAGCAGATACAAAGGCAAAGGTAAACAGAAATAAATGCAAAGGTAAACAAACAAATCACTGTTAATCATAAAAAACATTATTTTCCCCTTTAAAGTACTGCTGTTTGTGTGAATCTGACGGAGCATGACAAGTAACAGCGAACACCTGATGACTAGAAACTTGTTGTCTAAGGTGTTGAGAGAGAGACAGAGAGAGAGAGAGAGAGAGAGAGACAGACAGACAGACAGACAGACAGTTAATAAAACACATGTGTTACTGGACGTGTATCGCGACAGAGAATAAAAAAAAATATCCACATCACAGTCAAGGTGTGGAAACTGAACACTACACTACGTACAAGAACACCAACAACGTCAGTCCGGGGAAATGTTCAACCAGGAGTAAAAAAAAAATGGCACGAGACCTGAAGTTTGAGGACCATGAGTCCCCCCCCCCCCCCTCTCTCTCTCTCTCTCTCTCTCTCTCTCTCTCTCTCCCCTAACCACTCAAATAAATAATAATGACAACTACACAGGCACACATCACACATGAAATAACGACATTGTTCCCCTTCCAGGATATGAACCCACATCTCTCACAGTGGCAGGCGAGGGCTCTGTCACTTGTACCAGGAAGACCTTTAAAAGTTTTTTTGAGCCTGGCGTTATCACGAGGAAGATTACGAACACTCAGCCACTAAGAACACCAGGAAGGTTTACTTAACGACCCGCCATCACTCGGGTCTTGAGGGTAAGTTTTCGTCACACTCACAACATGTGCAACTACTGGTGAGGGAGGGAGAGGGAAGCGGGGAGAGGGAAGGAGGGACTGAAGGAGAGGGAGGTACAATGTATTCTGGTTCACTTAAATCATCAAACACACCACAAAACAACATAGTGCCTTTCTTTCGCTTCTTGGTCATCAATAAAGGATAAGTTTTCGACTGGTAAACAAGGCCAATACAGTATGCCTTGGCCAGGTAATGGGTAAATAATGCAACAATATTGGCAGGTAAGTATCGATACGAGACGAGTGAACTATGTCACTGTGTTAGCATTAAGGTGCGTCCACACGTGCGTACATTTTGTCGCCAACATGTGATCGACAAGACGAAATGAGGCACAGGGTTCCGACTCTGGTAGGGTGCGGCCGCGTGCACTAGATCGGTGTTTTCTATTGTTAATCACATGTTGGCGACAAAATGTACACACGTGTGGACGCACCTTTATACAGACAGGTTAAGGCTGGCATCACCGAGAGACCGGCGGTGAGTAATTGAAAATGGCGGCACTCTTGGAAATAAGAACACGCGAGGAAATTTTCAGGGTAGTGCGTCTTTTATGGTCAAGGAATGTGACAGCGGGCGAAATTTATCGTCAATTTGTGGAAGGTTACGGAGATGGTGTCATGGACCGACATAACGCTGCTCACCATCAGTAAAGTTGTCCTACTTCAGGTAAGACGCGGGCCTGCACTGCACCTGAGACATGAGAAGCTAGCGGACATAATTATAAGCCTGGCAACTCCCCCAATCAACCTTCACAAGTTCACACAGCCTCGACCACCAACCATCAGCTGTTCGGCCCTTAAAAGAAACACTTCGCTGGACGCCACTTGGGTACAGCAGCTGCGGGTGATGATTAAGTCCAAGAGAACTACTGTAAGGAGGCGCGGCTATGAGACTGACCCTAACGATAGCACAAGTGTTGAAAGTCACTTTAATGGTTCAGCGGTGATACTATACTTTGTATGTGTGTGTGTGTGTGTGTGTGTATTTTAAAGAGTTTTTGGGCACATACGTACATTATAAACGTCTTCACACACACACACACACACACACACACACACACACACACACACACCACTGTACCCCTAAAGTGACTACAATAAAGAAGTATCGTAGGACAGATATTACCAGCAAACATTACTCAAGTTGCTATATATATATATATATATATATATATATATATATATATATATATATTACCTTCTCAACCAAAAGGCCTCGTGTCCTTCCTTATTTGCCGATCACCACTTACCTGTGTCTCGTAAACAGAGCAGATAAAGCACACTGAAGACTTGGGCTTTTCGGCCGTACACAAGGGGGCGCTACACCCGACAACCTTTACTGCCCAAACCATATAATTAAGATAACCCAATCACAACAAGGTAGGCATGGGTGCGAACTAGCAAACCCATAGGATAATGGGTAAGCATTGTAACCACTCGGCATCAGAAACCCTTTCATTGTTAATAAACTGTGATATTATGAAAGACAGAACAAAAATCATATAAAAAATAAATAAAGGAAGATAGAATTTGTGAGTGAAAGGTTAAAGTTGACAGAGGAGAGGTTTATGTGTTGCTCCCCTGGAGGTGTAATGACCCAGGAGCGGTGTAGTGAGGGAGCTGATGGATATAGATAGGTGTGTGTGGGGGGGAGGCAGGGCAACGGCAGTGGTGGTGACTGGCACGATACACCAACAGTAGATGAGAAGCGTCGCAGATGTTGGCGGTCACTATTATAGGTGTGAGACAATCACTACACATGTTCAGAATGTATGTAATCTGAACAGGTGTAGTGTGTGAGTGTGTGGGTATTGGAGGCCGGAAGGAAACATCTGTGAATCGTTACCACAGGTGTAAGAGTGACCACAGGTGTAAGAGTGGACTCAACAAGACTAAGGTAAACACAACAGCTCTGGACCAGAAACAAAAGACGAACCAAAAACTGACCAATGACTGCACCAATCCACACTTGTAAACAAAACATCCCTCACGTGCTAAAATAATCACCACCCACGTCAGAATAGGCGGACATTGGGCTGATCACACACACACACACACACACAAATGGCCAACACGAGGCAACAATCCATCGTGCTGTGGTCAGACCCCGGGAGGTACAAATCGCTTATAAAGATATTTTCATCACTTTTACCACAATAGGTTGTGTTCAAACTTCCTGATTCCCCGATACATTATTTCTGTCCGTTTCTCTTTTCTCTGTTCTCTTGCTGTTGTTCTTTCGCTCTGTTGTGGCGTTTCTTTCAATATCGTGTGTGTGTGTGTGTGTGTGTGTGTGTGTGTGTGTGTGTGTGTGTGTGTCGTTCTCTTTATCTCTTTCTTTTTCTCGTTTGTCCCGTTTACTTCAATTTTTTACTCTTTCCTCTCGTTGTCAATAATAATCACCATGCTCTCTCTATCTCTTCTCCTTCTCCTTTCTTTCTCCCACTTCTCCTTACCTTTCATTCTCTACTTCTCTCCCATTCTTTTTTTTTACATTTCTCCCATCCTTCCTTTTCTTCCCTAACCCCTTTCTTTTTCTCCTCACCCTCCCTCACCCCCTTCCACTCTCCCTCACCCCATCCCACTCACCCTCCCCCCCTCCCACTCTCCCTTCCACTCTCCCTCACCCCCTCCCACTGACCCTCCCCCCCCTCCCACTCACCCTCACCCCCTCCCACTCACCCTCCCACTCTCCCTCACCCTCTCCCACTCTCCCTCACCCCTTCCCACTCACCCCCCCTCCCACTCACCCTCCCCCCCTCCCACTCACCCTCCCACATCATCAAAGAATATATTACAGGTACACACTTTCCCCTTACCCTCCACCTAACCTCTTCCTCCTATTCATAAAATTTATCACCCACTTGTCCTTATTACTATTATCCTATTTATGTCTTTTATTATTCTTCTCTCCATAATATCTTCCGGGTTCGCCTTCCTCCTCCTTCCCCTCTTTTATTCCTTCCCATTCCGATTATTATCTTAATTTTTGTCTATTAACCTTTCTTTATTTCCATTAATGTCAATCTTTATCTTCCCCGTGCATTGGATTTTCATTCCATCATTTTTCCTTCTTTTTTTTCCCCCATCGTTTCTTTCTCACAATCTTCCCTGCACTCCTCTTTCATATATTCTTTCCCTTCCCATTCTTCCTCCTCTCTTCTCCCTCTTCCTCCACCCCACTTTTATATCATTCCCCCACCCTCCCATCCCTCCCTTTCCTCTTCCCTCCCTCTCTCCCCCCTCCCTCTCCTCTTCCCCTCTTCCGCCACACCCCCAGGACGGACATACAGGCTGGAGATAAGATGGTGAGGGCCTCAGGGGATAGACCAATGAGAGGTTAAGATTAAGTCGGTCTGAGGGATCTTGTGGCAGCCTCTGATGGATCACCCCCTGTGTGTAGGAGCGTCGACCCCTGGAGGAGGAGGAGGAGGAAGAAAGGAAGAAGAGGAAGAGGAAGAAGAGGAGGAGGAGAAAGAGGAGGACGGGGGGGGGGGGGCAGTCGATCCTCTGAGGTTGAGTCACTGACCACCACCACCCACCACAGGCCCTCGGTGGTGTAGGGATCCTTACTGAAACAAACAGGTACAGTAATCATCACCTGCGTGCCTTCTGTTAGACCACATTGACCAACACTGAAGGAAAAATACCGTTCACCTGAAGATTAAACACCTTACTTAACGCTTATCTGACCTAACCTAACCCAACCCTACCTGAAGCTTATCTAACCTAACCTAACCCAATCCAACCTAACCTAACCCAATCCAACCTAACCTAACCCAACCAAACCTAATCTAACACTTCACTGTACTAGGTCTTGGGAACCGCTACCCCAGACGAAAAGCTCATGCACATTTCTGCCAGCACTGACGATCTGTTTATGGCAAGAGTTGTATATAAGGTAGGTCTCTCTCTCTCTCTCTCTCTCTCTCTCTCTCTCTCTCCTGGCCATACAGCTCTCACCCCTGTTTTTAGTTTCCTCTACAACGCAATATATCAGTTCCCCCTGTCCTTCTTGTCCCCTGTTTCCTTCCTCTCACCTTCTCTCAATTTTTTCTGTATTCATCTCTCTTTTACTCTCACTCATTTTCTTCTCTTTCTTTTCCTCTTGTTTTCTCTGTGCTTCCTTTTCTTCATCCCTCCTCAATCCTCCTCTGTATTATCCTCCTCCTCCTTCTCCCCTCTCACCACTTTTCGTCTCTTACTCATAAGAACATAAGAACATAAGAATGGAGGAAACTGCAGCGGGCCTATTGGCCCATACTGGGCAGTCCCGTTTACACCCAACTCTATTGCTCATATGAGCATCCAACCTATGTTTGAAGCAATTCAGCGTATTCGAGTTAATGATGATATTTGGTAACTTGTTCCATTCATCCACTACTCTGTTTCCAAACCAGTGTTTACCTATTTCACGCCTAAATCTAAATTTGTCTAATTTAAAACCATTGTTACGAGTTCGCTGCTGGTTGGATAATTTGAGTACCTTTGTAATGTCCCCTTTGTTTAGCCCTGCCTTCCACTTATACACCTCCATCAGGTCGCCCCTCGCTCTACGTCTCTCAAGGGAGTGCAAATTAAGATGCTTTAACCTATCTCTATACTCAAGGTTCCTAATGCCCGGGATTAGTCTTGTCATTCTCCTCTGAATTCTTTCCAAGGATTCTATATCCATTCTGTAATACGGTGACCAGAACTGAACTGCGTAATCCAGGTGTGGTCTCACAAGAGCAAGATACAGTTTTAGGATGACCTCGCTAGTCTTGTAACTAACACTCCTTTCTATGAACCCAAGTACTTTATTAGCCTTGTTACGAGCAAAAACACATTGTTTACTTGGCTTAAGATTCCTACTTATCATTACTCCTAAATCTCTCTCGCAGTCGGATTTCTCTATGGCATCGTTGTTCATCTGGTATCTGGTTTCCCTGTTTACATCTCCTATACTGAGTACTTCACATTTGTCGACGTTGAATTTCATCTGCCATTTTTCAGACCATTCGAAAAATTTGTTTAGATCTTCCTGTAGTTTCGCAGAGTCCTCGTCAGATTTGATAACACGTCCTATTTTAGTGTCATCAGCAAATTTACTTATGTTGCTATCTATGCCGATATCTATGTCGTTTATATATATAATAAACAATAATGGTCGAAGTACTGAGCCTTGGGGAACTCCACTTGTGACGTTGCTCCAATGGGACTTAGTGTCGTTAATGCTCACTCGCTGTTTCCTGTCCTGTAACCACGCCCTAATCCATTTAAGAATGTCACCTTTGATGCCATGAGCTTCTACCTTTCTAATTAGTCTTTAGTGGGGGACTCTATCGAAGGCTTTACTAAAGTCGAGATATACCACATCATAATTGTGCCCCTCGTCCACCGATTCGAAAACTGATGAGAAGAATGTTAATAGATTAGTTAGGCAAGAACGTCCGCTTGTGAAGCCATGCTGGGAATCATTGATCAATCGATGCTTTTCCAGGTGATTTCGAATAGAGTTTGAAATGATTGCTTCCAGTAATTTGCCTACTATTGATGTTAGACTGATTGGGCGGTAGTTAGAGGATAGTGATCAATCCCCCTTCTTGAAAATCGGTATTACATTCGCTATCCTCCAGGATTCTGGTACTACACCTGTTTTTAAGGACATGTTAAACAACTTTGCTAAGGGCATACTAAGCTCTTCCTTACATTCCTTTAATACTCTGGCAAATATCTCATCGGGACCAGGTGACTTATTAGGCTTTAATTTGTCTATTTGCTTACTAACATCGTTACTAGTCACTACTATCTCACTTAATTTGTTTTCTTCACTATCTCTGAATAGAGTCGGTGCCTCGGGTATCATGTTTAAATTTTCGGTGGTGAAAACTGTTGAAAAATATTTATTCAAATTATTGCTCATTTCTCCGTCGTTATCAGTGAGCTCGCCGGAGTCTGACCGTATTGGTCCAATCTTTTCTCGTGTTTTAGTTTGATACATTTGGTAGAATCCTTTGGGGTTTGTCTTCGCCTCCCTTGCTATCCTTACCTCATTATTTCTCTTTGCTTTCCTTATCTCGGTTTTAGCCCTACTCGCCAATACCCTATAATAATCCCGGAGGTGAATTTCGCCACGATTTATCCTTCTACCTATAGCCTTCCTTTGGCCAATGATGTTCTTTAAATAATTATTTATCCATTTAGGGTCATTGTTGTCTGATCTGAGTTTTTTGTATGGTATGTTCTGCCTTTGTGCATTAAGTAACTCACTATTTAAATTGT
>CAUDMG010001679.1:995000-1082500 GCA_958450375.1 Homarus gammarus
TGTAGCTTATCCTTAGCATTCGCCTATAACACAACATTCAATGGCCTCCAACTTAGTTCTGGAGTCTGCTGAACGTATCCACGCTTCTGATCCACCCATTAGTCCTTACCTTATAAAGCCTTTCAGCCGCCTTTGTCTAAAATTTAAGTTAATGTCCCTTTTCGTTGGTTTTCTAGATTATTAATTAAATGCTGTTTTTGCTTGACCAATTCTTCTTTAAATTTCTTCCGTACATCTACCATCACAGTTAATGTTACCTCCCAAATACACAAAAATTTTCGTGTTCAAGTTCCCTGTTTTAGGATGTATTTTCAATTTGAACAAAACCATTACTTTAGTCTTTACATCATTAACTTCTTAATCATATTTTCATCTTTTTTAAATTAATCTGTGAACGAGTTTTTGTAATGCCTCTTCACGATCTGTGATAAGAACAGTATCATCTGCATAGCATTTATTTCATATTACTTTACCATCAACTTTTAGTCCTTGATTATCATTTATAACTTGACTCATTAAAGAATACGAAAACAACCAAATAAAAGTGTCATGGTAAATAGGGATAACTGCCAATTAGTAATGACTTCTGTGAGTTTTCCTGTTTTAAAAACTCTTGATTTTCCATAAACGATCATGTTGATCATATATATACATATAAATGAATACCTTCTAACCTAACGTAACGTAACGTAACCTAACCTAACCTAACCTAACGTAACCTAACCTAACCCTAACCTAACCTAATTAAAAGAATAATTTGACTATCACATGACAGTAAACGACGTCTTAACTGAAACAGACTAAATATGACAATATACAGTACCAATTAATATAATTTTAGTTTTAGCAATAAAAACAAAAGTTATCCCTATTTGGTAAAACCGTCTACTGTACACAAGGAGGCAGCAGGGCCGGTACTACATTTAACTACCTTCAGTATCTTAAGTTGTAAACTCAGCTACCTATTTACAGCTGGGTTAAGTGGGGGGTCCGGGAATCGACCCACCGACTCCGGTAAAGGAGGCGAGCGCTGTATCTACTCTACCGCCACGATCCAAAATATCGGGGCTATTACACTATATACGGATTATTGCCTTATAACGATAACTTCTACGTTTTTATTATACTTATGACTGGCCATCGGCGACCATGTAGTTCATCATATTACGTATACATGAATAGTTTAACAGAAAAAACTAAACTAACTTAACCTGACCTTAACGAATATTAACTCAATGTTATTTCGATGATCTTTGTCTTTTATATTATATTGTTACTTCAGTATAACATATTTAATTATGTACAGTAATCAAAATTTTTTTTTTTTTTTTTTTTGCTGGTCAAGCCCCGACCGAGGGCTAGCCAGACCCCCGGACAACTCTTTCGGAGCTTGACCAACACGTTCGTGTTTGCATTATCATCTCGACTTAATTATATGTTACAAAGTCACTTGTGATTTTTTTCAATGTTCTTTTTTATAATATTGGCTTATTCTAAAGCTGTTATGGGAAATAGGTATAACTGCCCATTTGTGATGACTTCCTCTAATATATCATGGAAGCCACACGTCCACAACTTTGCTAACGCTACCTCCCGAAAGCTGGAAATGTTGTACAGATGCCGTAGCTACTTCACTCCTGAGCAGTTGCTGCAAGTATATAAGGGATTCATTCGTCCTAATTTGGAGTACTGCTCTCATATCTGGGGTGGCTCTTCTTCTGTCCAACTGTTAGATAGGGTGGAATCAATGGCATTTCGTTTTATTAACTCTCCTCCTTTAGTCGACAATCTCTCTTCCCTTTCTCTTCGCCACAATGTTGCTTCACTCTCTCTCTTTTACAGGTACTTTAACGGGCAATGTTCGGTGGATTTGGCATCCTGTGTACCGCCGGCAAGGCCGTGGGCTAGTAACACACGCCTTGCCCGCGGTGCCCACCGTTTCTCTGTGAATGACGGTCACACTAGAATAACTCGTTATAGTACATCATTCTTTCCTCACACAGCCAAACTGTGAAACTGTGGAATGCTCTGCCTTCTTCTGTGTCTCCATACTCTTACAATCTGTCTCACTTCAAAAGACTGGTTTTCCGGCATCTTCGTGGTGTAGATTAATATAATATTTTTCTTTTCAATTTTTTATTTCTGTTCACTCTTTCTTTTCGTCACCTAGGCCCCGTTGTGGGTCGATAATCTGTGCCCGGGTGGTCTATTCCCCGTAAAAAAAAAAAAAAAAAAAAAATATATATATATATATATATATATATTATATATATATATATATATATATATATATATATATATATATATATATATATATAATCAACGACCTCACCAGCAAGGAATCGAATATGATGAACTACATGGTCGCCGATGGCCAGTCATAAGTATAATAAAAACGTAGAAGTTATCGATATAAGGCAATAATCCGTATAATAGTGTAATAGCCCCAATATTTTGGATCGTGGCGGTAGAGTAGATACAGCGCTCGCCTCCTTTACCGGAGTCGGTGGTTCGATTCCCGGACCCCCCACTTAACCCAGCTGTAAATAGGTAGCTTCCTTGTATACAGTAGACGGTTTTACCAAATAGGGATAACTTTTGTTTTTATTGCTAAAACTAAAATTAAATTAATTGGTACTGTATATTGTCATATTTAGTCTGTTTCAGTTAAGACGTCGTTTACTGTAGGTCGAGGGTTCGATTCCTTGCTGGTGAGGTCGTTGATTACACAGGACAACAAATTTTTTATAATTCCCAGTTGCATGAGATTTCTTTACTGTTTCTTACCATTTTTGATCTGCTGATTTCATATTTGAAACCAGTTTTGTTCTGCATGCTCCAGTTTTCATGTAATTTGAGGTTTTACATTCTAGCCGTTTGCGGTCAAATTAATTAATTACACGATTATGGTATCAATAGGGAGATATAATTTTGTCTGTTTTTTCTCTCAGATTTGGTCATGGCTACAAAGAGAAATCAATGTGTGAACAAACCTGATGCCTTCTGTTATATTTGTGGATACTTCACGCTTATTCGTCAGAGGCGCAATATAACATCGTTTGTGAGGCGCGGCTATAAAGCGTACTTCGGACTTACTCTTGGCGACCAAGACAAAAAATGGGCTCCACATGCTGTGTGTCATAACTGCGAAGAAATGCTGCGTGACTGGACAAAAGGAAAACGTAAGGGCTTACCGTTCGGAATTCCCATGACCTGGCGAGAACCGAAGGACCACACAACTGACTGCTATTTTTGTCTGATCAATACGAAGGGTGTTGGCAAGAAAAACAGACATAAAATATCGTATCCTAGTATCCCTTCAGCAATTTGACCTACTTTGCACTCTGATGAGCTACCAGTTCCAGTTTTTAATGGGTTGTCTCCAGCTGAAGAGGAGGGAAGCGACAAAGACCAAGAGAGTGAACATGAAACTCAAGAAATACTTGCAGATTCCGACGATTCTTCTGATGGTACACCAGTCATCAACCCCTCAGAAGTTTAGTCAGCCAGAGCTGAATGACCTTGTGCGTGATTTGGGTCTCTCCAAAAATGCAGCAGAAGTTCTAGCTTCTAGGTTGCAAGAAAAGGCTCTACTGAACCAGACCACAAAAGTTTCAGACTTCAGAAAGCGGGAACAGGATTTTGTGCCATTCTTTACAGAGGAGAATAAGTTTGTTTACTGTCATAATATCCCGGGTCTTCTCCAGGAATTAGGGATTCCATTGTATAGTCCAAATGACTGGCGATTATTTCTAGATAGTTGTAAGCGTAGCCTGAAGTGTGTGCTACTACATAATGGTAATGTCTATGCAGCTGTTCCAGTGGGTCATTCTGTGTGCTTACGAGAGGAGTATAATGACATTAAAACTGTGATTCACCTGCTAAAATACCATGAGCACAACTGGACAATTTATGTTGACCTCAAAATGGTGAACTTCCTTCTTGGCCAACAAAGAGGATTTACAAAGTATCCCTGCTTTCTTTGCATGTGGGACAGCCGAGCTAGAGACAGGCATTGGAACCTGAAGGAGTGGCCCTTACGTGAGACTCTGGAAGCTGGTATGCCAAACATTGTCAATGATCCAATCGTCAGTCGAGAAAAGATCATATTTCCTCCTCTCCATATCAAGCTGGGCCTGATGAAACAGTTTGTCAGAGCATTAAATACTGATGGTGAATGCTTCCAACACATAGTCTCTGCTCACCCTGCTTTGTCATTTGAGAAGATAAAGGCAGGTGTGTTTGATGGACCACAAATTCGTGCACTTGTACGTGATCAAGACTTTGTCAGAAAGATGGACGACAAGGAAAGGGGTGCATGGCTTTCATTTGTGGCGGTAATGGAAAACTTTCTTGGTAATAAAAAGGCTGACAACTATGAAACCCTTGTAGCAACCATGTTGTCAGCCTTTCATGACCTTGGATGCAATATGAGTGTCAAACTCCATTTCCTATATAGTCATCTTGATAGATTCCCTGAGAACCTAGGGGCAGTAAGTGACGAGCAAGGCGAGCGGTTTCATCAGGATCTCAAGACCATGGAAGACCGCTACCAAGGGAGATGGGACAAACATATGATGGCAGACTACTGCTGGAGCATTAAACGAGAGTGCCCTGAGACATTTCACAAACGCAAGAGCTTCAAGCGCAAATTCCTACCTGGCTAAAATGTGATTGGGCTTTCTCTCCTCATAGTAACAAATTTCTTACCTAACAATGAGTTTTATACAAATTTCAACCTTGGTTTTAGATGGAACATGTTTCAAATTGTGTTGTTGAATAAATTTAGAATATGTAATATTTTATTGCTTATTACCCAGCTAATTTAATGACAGTTTAATGACATATTTTTCAAGATAGACGACGAGGTCAATAAGACGAAGACGAAATTTTGAAATTTCAAAATACCTTGATTGCAAAAAAACTAGAGCTTACAGAAAGAAACTAACTTCAGATATGAGATCAGCACACCCAAATTAGGTAGAATCAAGTGTTTATAGCAATGCAACAAAAACTTTGTTGACCAGTGTTATATGTTCAAAGTCCGCGTGTTAAATGGACTAAAAATGAAGTATATATATAAATATATATATATATATATATATATATATATATATATATATATATATATATATATATATATATATATATATATGCTGATAACCACAAGGAAAGAAGAAAACACGAAGTTCCCAAGCGCTTTCGTGTAATTCACATCTTCAGGGGTGAGTACAGACTAGCTAGTCTGTACTCACCCCTGAAGATGTGAATTACACGAAAGCGCTTGGGAACTTCGTGTTTTCTTCTTTCCTTGTGGTTATCAGCATATACCTCGATCACGCGCACCTACAGTGATTTACTTGCATATATATATATATATATATATATATATATATATATATATATATATATATATATATATATATATATATATATATATATATATATATAGATAGATAGATAGATAGACAGATATAATTTTTTTTAACTTTTGATTTTCCATAAATGATCATGTTGATCGTAAAAATACGTATAAAAGAAAAGCTTCTTACATAACCTAGCCTAACCTGACCTGACTTAATATAGCCTAGCCTCACCTAACCTACTTAAAACTATAATTTGACTATAATACGATGTCTTAAACTAATCAGACTAAATTTTACAATATACAGTACCAATTAATTTCATTTAAGTTTTATCAATAAAAAAAACTAAGTTATCCCTATTTAGTAAAACCGTCTACCGTAGTTAAAAGCTTAATACAGAAGACGATTTTCCCTTCTTAACGAGACATGGTAAAGTGAAAGTGGGCCCCATAGTTACGACTGCCAGTTAGGGACAGTGTGGATACAGCACACTGTATACTAACCCTTCGGTACACAAGGAGGAAGCAGGGCCGGTACTACTATTGACAACCTTCAGTATCTTAAGTTGCAAACTTAGGTACCTATTTACAGTTGGGGAATCCGGGAATCGACCCACCGACTCCAGTAAAGAAGGCGAGCGCTGTATCTACTCTACCGCCACGATCCTATATATCAGGGCTATTACACTAAATAGGGATTATTAATTAATGTAGATAATGTTAGGTTCTGAATAATAAGTTCTATATACAGGAGAGAACACAAACACCTGTATAGTTTTGTAGGTTCGGTTTACTGGATAAGAGTATGTACACAGAGGGAAGCAGCACTCTCCCTTGCTAGGCTCCTTGTCAACTGCTATAGGCGACGTATGGCAAGTGATACATTAGCAGCTTCCATACGTCGCCAGGCACATTAATTAAGCGTGTGGGATATGGTAATAACATTGCCACACGCTGCTAGCTAGGCTGAATAAATAATACATAAATGGAGCACATACATAATATACATACATGATATATAATCCAGCATACATAATATACATACACCTCCCTCCCCCCTATACGCTCATAGCAAAGTCTTGAGCGGACCTTTTCTTTTGGATCCGTTCTGAGCGTCGAGGGACTTCATCACTGGGAAGGGTATGGGACTCAACACTGGTGGCGGGGCCAGCAGAAGGCATTGTTACGGGTCGGAGAAAACGGCGGTTCCTCCACCACACACGACCACTGGGTAACCGCACCTGGTAGTCCCGTGACCTGCCGAGACCCATGACTACGCCTACTTTGTCCCAACGTAGGGAGGTCGGGTCCTGAACACGGACTTGGGTGCCGACACTCAACCTGGGGAGAGAACGGGCGTGGTCATTGTAGCGGGCGACGACGTCCTGAACACGTTCGGCGGCTCGGCGATCACAATCCTCTGTCTTGGCCTGCCACTCCTTGGAGAAGGATTGAGGGTGAGCAGGGACACAAGAACGAAGGGGGCGTCCATACAAAACCTGGGCAGGGGAGCGTCCGGTGTAGTTAGGTGTGTTGCGGAGTTCAAGAAGACCCCTGTCGAAGGCCTCGCAGTCAATGTTCCCAGAAGGGGCCACCTTAAGGATGAGGTGCTTCAGGGATTTGACAGCAGCCTCAGCGTGGCCGTTGGACTGCGGGTAATGGGGCGATGACAACACATGCCGGACTCCCCATCGGTCAAGGAACACAGCAAAGTCCCGGCTTGTGAACTGAGGCCCTCCGTCGGTTCGCAGGCGTACAGGAACGCCCACGTCACGGAAGTAGTGGCGGAACTTGCTGATGGTGGCGGCAGACGTCGTGTCATTACCGCACTTGATGACAACCGGCCAACCAGAGAGACGGTCGACGATAACGAGGAAGGACTTTCCTGACACACAGAAAAAGTCGGCCGACACAGACTCAAAGGGGCGGGTGGGGTTGTTGTCACTCATAAAGGGTTCCTGCTGCTGGCTGGGTTGTAATACGTGGCGGGGCTTACACACCTGGACAGCATTGGAGATGTCGGGGTCGATGCCAGGCCGGAACACAGTCTGTCTTGCACGCCGTTTGGTGGCCTCGGCTCCACAGTGACTGTCGTGGAGGTGAGCCAAGGCGTGGAGACTGGAAGCAGCAGGGACAACTACCGAAGGAGAGGTGTCACTGGCCAGAGGTAGGGGTAGGGCGGCAGCAGGGTAGTTGCTGCTCCCTTCGTGCACCCTGTTGGCGTGTTTTACCTCGAGAATCGGTGTTGGGAAGTCCTGGGAGATGATGGCCAACTCTTGGCAATGTCTGTAGGACAGCAAAGGAGTCGGGACGCCATTATGCACATCAATCCAGGCTTGACACGACCTGTTGCCAAAGGTGATGTGTGCATAGAGTGAACCTAGGGCCGGGGTCATCTGTGAACCATCTGCCATAAAGCGGAGATCCTTGGGGGGCGGTCCTAGATCACTTGGAGAGAGCCCCAAGCATTGCAAATGCTGGGGACCGATGACTGTAGCATCAGCGCCGGTGTCAGGCAACATCTGAAGACGGGATGACACACCGCCGTAGGTCACGATGACGCTGATGTACTGGGGGACTTTGGTCCTGGGACGCGGGGGGGAGCACACATTCCTAATGTGGCTCGAGCGTTGTCAAGAGTCGTCGTACCTCTGATTGGAAGGCTGTGGGCGGCCCTCTCTGGTGGAGGGGGGCTGAAGCTTCCGCCGACGCGGTCCCTTGGGTTTGTTGGAAGGGCAACACTTGTCATAGTGGCCCAGACGACCACACACATTGCACTGGACGCGTTTGGCTGGGCACCGTACTGTGAGTGACCAGTGGCCCTTACGGTCACAACTGTTGCAGGTAGACTGAGCAGCTGGACACACCTGTGTTCCGTGCTGCTTACCACAGTTGTTGCAAAATAAACCGGGCGTGGACGTGGTGGGCGAAGGCGTAGGAACAGACTTCTTGTCCTTCTTGTACCGGGACACAGCGCGTACAGCTGTAGGGGGAGCACGGATGGCAGAGGTGGCACACCTGGCAGCCTCATAGGAGCGACATATCGTCAACACATCCTTAAGAGAAGAGGAAGAGTCGAGGGAGGTGAGGCGTTGGACAAGTTCCTCGTCCTTAACACCCATCAGGATCACCTGCTTCAACTGGGTCTCCTCGCACTGCTGGTGGTGGCCTGGACATATATCTACCTCTTCCGAGGCTCTCTTAAGACGCACGTAAAAGGCATCAAAAGACTCACCCTCCAACTGTCTGCAGCTAAACAATTCCCTCCTGCGCAGAGCTTCATTCTGCTGTCCTTTGATGTGCCGTTGTAGAACGTCCAGTACCTCCTCTACAGACAGCAAAGAGGTTGGGGGTACCTGCAACGTATGTTCCAAGACACGCTGAATTTCCAAGGACAGGCACATACGCAGCTGGATGAGTTGTTTAGGCTGTGACAAACTCTGGAGATCCACCATTGTAGAATAATCAGTCCACCGTCGCCGCCATTCACGAAAAGTCTGGAAAGTCTCACCAGGCTTCAAGATGGGCGGCGTTTGAGCTGCTGCTTTAGGTGGGGCTGGGGGGTGTGAAGGAAGCATGGATGAGGTATCTGAACCAGTCAGTACCGAGGCAGTGTTAGAGCCAGGGGCTTGGTTAACAGTGAGGCGAGATATCAAGGCGTCAAACCGTTCACTGTCTTCCAATCTCCGTTGGTTGTCTCGTTCTGCCTCTGCTTGCCTTCTGTGCTCATCCGCCAAACGTCTGTGGGCTTCATCCTCGCGTTTCTCATCTCTCATAAACTTCAGTAAAGCAATTATCTCTGGAGACAACGCTGAATACTGAGGTGAGGGACTGCGCGATGTGGGGGTTGGAGCGTCGTGGCCGGCCTGGTCATCCATCTCTGCGGGGCTATCACCCGCCTGGCTCATCCAGACGCTGGGTCCACGGCTACGTAAGGCGTGAGACATAACTACTTCCTCTGTGTACTATGTCTTAAATCAGTGTTGACCGGTCAGCCCGTCGTATCAACAAGATTTCAGACAAAAATTAATTAAATACACAGATAAGTAGGCTATATATATAAAATATATATAAGAAGCTGCGCGGTCAGCGAGAGTTAGTGCGTGTATGTGTGGTGTCCCGGGCGGGTAGAGAGTCTCGCCCCAGCTGTGAGGGGGGGTGGAGGCGGCGCTGTGAGGGGGTGGAGGGAGAGGCGCGGCGACTCCCAGTCAGCCCAGTACCCTCAGGACGCGGTCAGAGACGGGTGCACTGAACTCTACTCCTTACAAATGCCCAGAACGTGCCGTATACCTTGGGAATCCTTTAGAACAAGGTCACACATGAATGGCACGAAACACACAATGCGCTAAACACTTCACAGAAAATCACTGTCACTGACACTGCTCAAAGTTGCTAAATTCTTCGAGGAGAGATGGCGCGGGAGTTGACCCAAGCGAGAGTCCATAGAGTCCATAGCCGGCTTTCTACAAACTTTGCACTATCACTCGTAATTATCCAGTAGATCGGATCACTGCGCCATGTTAGGTTCTGAATAATAAGTTCTATATACAGGAGAGAACACAAACACCTGTATAGTTTTGTAGGTTCGGTTTACTGGATAAGAGTATGTACACAGAGGGAAGCAGCACTCTCCCTTGCTAGGCTCCTTGTCAACTGCTATAGGCGACGTATGGCAAGTGATACATTAGCAGCTTCCATACGTCGCCAGGCACATTAATTAAGCGTGTGGGATATGGTAATAACATTGCCACACGCTGCTAGCTAGGCTGAATAAATAATACATAAATGGAGCACATACATAATATACATACATGATATATAATCCAGCATACATAATATACATACAGATAACTTCTACGTTTTTATTATACTTACGACTGGCCATCGGCGACCATGTACTGTAGTTCATCATATTTCGTATACATGAATAGTTTAACAGAATAAAACTAAATTAACCTTAACGAATATTAACAATTATTATTATATATTGTATTTGTTTTAAACACAGGATGGTTATCATGGGCGATGTAATATTATGATATATTATAACAAATATAAATGTCAACATAAGTTTGGGAGAAAAACAATAAAATCTTAAGTTACTCAAAACAACAGCAAAGACTTAAACTATGAGAGGAAAACAAACAGTAATAAGTGATAGTAATAATATATAACTAAATAAACCATGAAACTAGAGACATATATTTCGATGATCTTGTTTTGTTTTTTATGATATTGTTACTGCAGTATATACTTATAATATATTTCGTTTTTCTTTTATCTTCTTCACCATTGATCGGCTCGTTAGCCGCTTGGGCGATCGGTCACGGCTCTGTTACACACTGTTGGCAAGTACTGGGCATGCACCGGCTCCTGAATGTACCTGAACCTGCTCCATTGTTGGTCAAATCTGGTCTTGAAAGAGCACACACTCGGTGCCAACACAACACCCCCTGGCAGACCGTTCCAAGAGTTCACAACCCTCACTCCGAAAAAGTTTGCCTTCACAGTTTTCTGGACCTGCGGCTTCTTCAATCTTGAACTGTGACCCCCTGTGGGGCAGGCGTCCGCCAGCTCCAAGTAAGGACACTCGACTGAGTAGTGCCCCTTGAGATGCTTATACACTTCAGTTAGGTCGCCCCTTGCCCGTCTGTAGTATAAGCTAGGCAAGTTCAGGCGCTCCAATCTCCCAGGGTAGTTGAGGTGCCCAAGTGCAGGCACCAGTCTGGTGGCCCTCCTTTGAACATTTTCAACCAACTGACAGACCCTAGCATATCTCGGGGACCAGACGGGGTGACAGTACTCCAGATGGGGAAACACTTCACTCTTGAAGATCGTTACGAGGGACGGACCGTCTAGATATCTGAACGACCTTCTTATAAGATCCAATAATTTATTTGCCTGATTGACCTTCTTCTCGCAATGGCCCGAGAACTTCAGCTCATTGTCAACATACACACCTAGGTCCTTCTCACATTGTCTCAAATAGTGCAGTTTCTTCATCACGTTGGGACATATGATACACCTCCTTACCGTTGGTGCGTATAGTAAACAAACATGGTTGTAAACAACCGAGGGTGTTTTTAAAAAGCCCAACCCACCTTTTTTTTCTAAACCTGGTTTTGGGGGGTAAATATTAAATCATCTTATATATCAAAATCATCAATGTACTGGAGTTCCTAAACATATAATGATTAATCATTTTATTATGTGCAGTAATAGTTCCAGATAAGAGGAAATCTTTTTATTAGCAATATATTTTACAAGGAGCTTAGTAACTAAGAGGCCACAAAATTATTAAAATTATGCAAAAAAGAGGTACTGTACCCGGTAAAATTCAATACTGTGATGTTATGTACAGTACAGTACCCCAAAACATTATCGTTAACCAAAGGGTCGATGTGATTCTAGTTTTTTTGATCAATGTTACTCGACCTGTTTCTGAACGGTTGGTAGTTCTACATCCACGACCTTTGAGCATGAATGAGTATATACGTTTTCGAACGATGTGAATCCTCCGAAGCTTCAGATCATATATTACATGACTCGGAGTAGATGATGTAAATGGACACCAACGCCATGCCAGTCATCAACGGGGTCTTACATCGAATGGAGCGAGGAATTATCGGGGAGTCCTCGCAAGATGTGAGAGGTGCTGCCATTGTCCATCACAACGAGGGAATACGAAACGCTGAGATAACACGGAGAACTGAGGTGAACGAACCCACAGTATAACTATGGCTTAGGTGCCGTGAAACAACTGGTGCCACACTGAAACTACAAATGCAGCCTGTAAGTGCCATAATTCGAAACCTTACAGTATTTCGATGTTAAACCAATGCAATTTACATATTAGTAACATGGCGGATCCCATGTAGACCGATATATTGTATATTGCTGTAAATGTTCACACTAATATCATGTACTATTTCCTTAGTCACTTCATAAATCAGACATATAACAACATAAGTAGACATATTGTGAAACTCAGTACGAATGAAACTCCGTTAGTACAATGACGTAACGGTGAAATGTCCGTTTTGAAGTCTGTCTCAGTCTCAGTTATGTTCAAAAACAATTCCATTTAATGTATATTTTAATGTTATTATAATCATCAGTCAGTGGCTTGTTTACATTTGCCTCGCTTCTACCCAGCACGATATATACATTAATACAGCTTAATGGATTTCTTGTTAAAGGCTATTAAAAGTAATCTAGTATGCCATACAAGGTTGACTCCCTCCCCCAATCCTGCCGCCCATCTCTAGCTGTTGCTGATATGGCGAGCAGGAGTACCAACTTTGGTGATGCACTGGGGACCACATCAAAGCATTTCGTCGAGTGTACAAATTGTAGGGACAGAAAATCGAAATATAACCTTTGGGGGGGACTGTACAGTACACAATATCTTAATTGTTTATAATGTTTAAAGTTACTTCATATTCCAACATTTCATTAAAATTACTGTACTAAGACTTAATGTTCATTTATGTTTCAAACTTTACAGTAACTTGAACTATGACTTATCCAGAGAAAAGTTTTAGTCTTTGACGTAAGGAAATACTCTTCTTATTTGTGGTACAATATCTCCATGCTTCTATTCTGAAAAATTCATAATTTAGAAGAAATGACTTTGTGATACATTATCATTTTTTTACACAGCGTTTAGTTAGTAGTTAAAGGGCCACATAATGGTTAAAAATAACTCAGAATAGTGATAAATTGCACATAAAATTTATATATACAATATCTTGATGATTATTATGTTCCTAATGTTTATAAGTTTACTTCAGACTCCAACATTTCATGTGTTTAAAAAGATAACATGAACTGTGAATTCCTTAAGGAAAAGCCTAATTTTTTTTTTTGGCATAAAGAAAGAGCCACATTTTATTTGAGTTGCTGTACCTCTATACTTATATGGTGATGAAAATACATCTGTGAGGAAACGTCTTTACTGTATTATTTATTATCTATTTATTTTCCATACAATTGTTTATGGTCCAAGTGGCTGATACAATATATTTTAATTTACTGATCTTAAATTTTATTTCTAATAGGCCTAGCTTAAAGGTACCAAAAGGACTAACACAATAAATTTACATTGAAAAATGAAAACAAACTAATAATTAATATATAAAATTCACAGCCCGGGTGGGTAAACGGGTATGTCCCACTAATACCCTAATTAAGACATTGACATAGACTCACGTCTATGTCATAATTTCGGGCAGAGATCAGGAAAAAATTTTAATTTTAATAAAAAATGGCGGCCATATAGAAAACCAAATTGGCTGACACAAGATAATTGGGAAATTTTTAGATTTTTTAGTTTCTTGGAATTAAAAACATTGGTATACGGGTCATGGTCAAAATACTATTGTTATTATTAACCGAGATATGAGGATTTGAAAATTCGCATGGCAGCCATTTTGAAAAAGCCTGTCATGATCGACACAGGTTGTGGTCCAGTTTTAAATTAACTGTTATGGGCCTCAGTCACTGTGTGCCCAATGTCATATTTGTATCACAAAGTGCCTGATTTTTCACTAAGCCTTTTGAATAATAGTAATAATTAGATCAAAGTAAAGATGATTATCACAGCACAGCAAGGACCTTTAGCAAGGATAATTATCACCACTCAGCTAGGATGGTCATCAGCTAACTGTAACATTGCCACTCAACGAAGATAATTAGCATGACACAATAAGTTAATTTAGGGAGGAGGTCGATGAAGTGAAAGTCGTGCACAAACTTTCGTCCGTAATTGTTCCACAATGAATATTCCAGGGACTTTCTTCCTCAATGGGAGATTCACAATCGTATAAAATTTTTGCCCGGAAGCGGACCACGACATTTCCCGCTCATGAAAACTTTCTGGGGTGATCGTAAGTTTCGCCGCGCTTTTCAGATCCTCACTGAGTGGGACAGCAGAATGACGGGCTTTTTTGTTTCGTCGTACCTGGAGATCAACCGAGATTCGCTCTTGAGCCCTCGACAAAAGGCGAGAGCAGGAACAAGGTAGCTGACTATGAGAACGTGGTAAAAAGAAAGTTATTTATTTACAATATTTCGATGGAATAAAGATTATAAACACGGCTTGTGGTTGAAAGTGGCGAATAGTTTTGTCTAATGACTCTAAGACCACACAACCGTACCTCCTCTGTGCCCAAGACGTCCTCACTCCAATTTTCATTTATTCTTAGTCATTTCGTTTTAATTCCCTCTACGTTCTCTCCAGTAATTACAGTCTCACGCTATTCCTTTGTTTGTGTGTCGGCCGCCATCATGCTCCCTGTTAATGTACCTCCAGATACTTCTAATTATAATTATTATTATTTTTTTTTAATTTAGTCCCTCTTTAGAATTATATTGGGTCAAAAGGGTTGCCATCGTACTCAAGGGGTTAAGTCGTCGTACTCAAGAGGTTAACTCGTCGTACTCAAGAGGTTAAGTCGTCGTACTCAAGGGGTTAACTCATTGTACTCAAGGGGTTATGTCATTGTACTGAATGCGTGTGGCTGTGCCTGGGTCTTTATCTGTCTGCGTCTGTCTGTGCCTGTGTCTTTATCTGTCTGCGTCTGTCTGTGCCTGTGTCTTTATCTGTCTGCGTTTGTCTGTGCCTGTGTCTTCACCAGCAAATACAGTATATAGAATTAAGTTCCATTTTGGATATTTCTCTTTGAATCATATTACGATAAAATAATGATTGAATTTGATATTATTATTTTATGTGAGTTTAATTTTTTTTTATTAGAATCCACTTCAAAGTTAAAGGTCTCTTGGAAAAGGTATTCTTCAAAAAGTTTTCAGATATGTTAGTGGTCGTAATTCTTATCTGTGTGATTGCTGTCCCTTCCATTCCTCTAAGCCCCTACTCCCCATCCATGACCATTGCCCATTCCCATCCCTCTCATCCCTACTTCCATTCTTCCTATTCACTCCCATCCCTCCCACTCCCATCCCTCCCACTTTCACTCCTTCCACTTCATTACCACTCCCATCCCTCCCACTTTCACTCCTTCCACTCCATTACCACTTCCATCTCCCACTCTCACTCATTCCACTCCACTTCCACCCTCCCACTCCATTACCACTCCCACCCCCCCCCCCACTCTTACTCATTCCACTCCATTTCCACTCTTCCCGTTCCCATTCCTCCCACTCAACTCCCATCTCTCTCACTCCCTCACCCATCTCTCCATCCTCCTCCTCCTGCCTTTCCATCTCCTTCCCTTTCTCGACAAACCAAGAGGAAAATGGCCTGACCCACGAAATTTGTTCCTTCAGTGTCATTGTGATGAGAGGGAATGGTGGTGAGAGGTGTGGTGATGGGTGGAGAGGGATATGGTGAGAGGTGGTCAAGAGTGTGGTGATGGGAGGTGATGGGTCGTCCACATGGTAGTGTTTACCTCGGGTCTCTGTGAGGGTCCTCGGCCGACCCTCTTTTGATGTAAGGCTTTTACCTGTCCACTTGGTCTACCTGAGTCTCACATCTGGAGGGTAAGAGTGAGTCCCACATCTGGAGGGCAATAGTGAGTCCCACATCTAGAGTACAAAAGTGAGTCCCACATCTGGAGGGCAAGAGTGAGTCCAACATCTAGAGTGCAAGAGTGAGTCCCACATCTGGAGGGCAAGAGTGAGTCCCACATCTGGAGGGCAAGGACTTCGCGTATTTGAAGACGTCAATAGCCCATACCTTAAACTTATAGAGGTAGTGAATGTGAACCACATATACCTGAACCTGGAAGTCTTACGAGTCCCGCACCTGACGACCTGTTGAGGAGATCAACTTCTATACTTGCACACTTGACGAGGTTGAATCCCCTCACACCTGTATATGTGACAAGCTTCAGTCTATCATACCTGAAGCTTTGACAATTTTTAGTCCCCACACCTACAGATCTGTCAGGCTTAAGTCTCCTATACCTGTTGAATTAGCAAGTTTCGTGTCCTCAAACCTGAAAACTCGCCGAAACTAAGCCCCCACAACTGCAGACCTGAGAAAGTCCCCACCGCGACCAGTGACTTCCCATGAGGAAACACTTGGTGAACGTGACCTCTGACCCCCCACTAGGAAACACTTGGTGAACGTGACCTCTGACCCCACACTAGGAAACACTTGGTGACCGTGACCTGCCCCCCCCCCCAACTAGGAAGCACTTGGTGACCGTAACCTCTGACCCCCCACTAGGAAACACTTGATGAACGTGACCTCTGACCCCACACTAGGAAACACTTGGTGACAGTGACCTCTGACCCCCCACTAGGAAACACTTGGTGACCCCGCCATCCTAAACGTGCTCTGGGCGCCCCTAAACTACTTCATCCACTTTGAGTCAATTTGCTCCTAAAGTTTGGGCGTCAGATGAGTCCTTCAGAATTTGTTATGACAGCGGGTATAATGCGCACTTCTGACTCACCCGGATGTTGTGTAGGAGGAGGAATGAGAAGAGGAAAAGGAGGTGCACGACGAAGACGACAAAGAAGAGGAAGAGGAGGAAGAGGGACAGGAAGTGTACGACGACGACGAGGAGGAGGAAGAGAAGGTGAAAGAGGTGAAGGTGGAGGAGGCCAAGGAGGAGGGAGGAAGAAGAGGAGGAGGAGGAGGAGGAGGAGGAGGAGGAGGAGGAGGAGGAGGAGGAGGAGGAGGAGGAAGACTGAGAAGGAAGAGGAAGAAGAGGAGGGAGTACTCGGACGAAGGTTGTGAAGTTTAAAGGAGAAGAAGGAAGAGTATTACTGGTAGGAACGATAAAAAAAGTCGTACCCGTTCGTCCATCAGTGTGTGTGTGTGTGTGTGTAATAATAATAATAATAATAATAATAATAATAATAATAATAATAATAATAAACGGTTTATTAATAGAGTTGCAGCCGGTGGCTGAAAATATACAGACTTACATTTAATTTAGACATAATGATATAATATGCATTGAATACATTTACAGGGCTGTACAGTACATAAATCAGGAGTTGTTTATTATTTTAACAATAGATGGGATGGTGCTGTTCTTATATCTATCGGTGCGGGCTCTTATGGGCTGAATTTTGTTGTAGTGGCGGACTGCGCGAGTTGGGTGGGGGACTGCAGGTGGCAGGAGGGGCGATGGCGAGGGTGGTGCAGTAGTCCACGGCCAAACCTTTCCAGTGCTTGGTGGTGGAGGTCACTGAGGGATGGCATTTCCAGGGTGGAGAGAGCGTTGGTGTAGCCGGAGTATTCTGCGCCGAGCATGATTCTGCAGACCCTTTTCTGTACCTTCTCTAGCTGACGTTGTTGGGTGGAGTTGAGAGAAGACGACCAGGCTGGTGACGCATATGTTAGTTTGGGGAGAATAAAGGCGTTGTAGATGGTCCTCAGCTCTGGCGTGGGTGTCCCAAGTGACCTAAGTCGTCGTTGCATGTAGAGACGGTACGAGGCTGCCTTGACTGTGTTGTTTACATGGGCCTTCCAGTCAAGTTTGTTGTCTATAGTTACACCCAAGAGTTTGGCAGATTGCACCAGCTGGAGAGGATGGGCACCCACTGTGACTGCTGGGGCTTGCACTGGAGTGGTGGCGGTATTGATGTGCATGACTATGGTTTTGGTGTAGTTGATGGTGACCTTGTTCTCCGTAATCCATGCCTGTAGCCTGTCCAGGGAGTCTTGGAGCGGTGAGTAGTCTGGTGCGGTGTTGTCCACTGAAACCCCCACAGTGCAGTCATCCACGTACTTCCACCTGTGAGGAGTGTCCGATAGAGCGTCGTTGATCAGGATGAGGAAGCACAGTGGTCCCATCTTGGTCCCCTATGGAACACCGCAGGTGAGGTGTTGGAATGTAGAGACCAAGCCCTCACTACACACACTTCAAGCTATCCTCACCACACACACTTCAAGCTCTCCTCACCACACACACTTCAAGCTCTCCTCACTACACACACTTCAAGCTATCCTCACTACACACTTCAAGCTATCCTCACTACACACATCAAACTATCCTCACTACACACATCAAACTATCCTCACTGCACACATCAAACTATCCTCACTACACACATCAAACTATCCTCACTACACACATCAAACTATCCTCACTACATACATCAAACTATCCTCACTACATACATCAAACTATCCTCACTACACACATCAAACTATCCTCACTACATACATCAAACTATCCTCACTACACACATCAAACTATCCTCACTACATACATCAAACTATCCTCACTACACACATCAAACTATCCTCACTACACACATCAAACTATCCTCACTACACACATCATACTATCCTCACTACACACATCAAACTATCCTCACTACACACATCAAACTATCCTCACTACACACATCAAACTATCCTCACTACATACATCAAACTATCCTCACTACACACATCAAACTATCCTCACTACACACTGCAAGCTATCCTCACTACACACATCAAACTATCCTCACTACACACATCAAACTATCCTCACTACACACATCAAACTATCCTCACTACACACATCAAACTATCCTCACTACACACATCAAACTATCCTCACTATACACATCAAACTATCCTCACTACACACATCAAACTATCCTCACTACACACATCAAACTATCCTCACTACACACATCAAACTATCCTCACTACATACATCAAACTATCCTCACTACACACATCAAACTATCCTCACTACATACATCAAACTATCCTCACTACACACATCAAACTATCCTCACTACATACATCAAACTATCCTCACTACACACATCAAACTATCCTCACTACACACTGCAAGCTATCCTCACTACACACATCAAACTATCCTCACTACACACATCAAACTATCCTCACTACACATATCAAACTATCCTCACTACACACATCAAACTATCCTCACTAAATACATAAAACGATCCTCACTACATCAAACTATCCTCACTACATTAAACTATCCTACTATCACTACCTGAACGACGCTTTACTATATTTGGAAATTTTAGGTTCAAAATAATTTTGGAAGGCGTTTTTCAACTTGACCTTCAAGTCACACCAACTTGATAACTTTAATCTAAAATGACTTCCCCGTGGAAAACACTGGGAGTTACTTTTAACGCTTCCGAAACAGAGATCCGACAGGCGTACCTTCGTCTGGCTCGACGATGCCATCCAGACAAGAACCCCAACGACCTTAAAGCCACAAAAACTTTTCAAGAGTTACAAGATGCCTATGAAGTGCTGCGCAATGGTCACTTCTTGGACAGGGGCTCCAGTGACACAACCCCCGAGACCCAGGAGACGACACCCAAACGAATGCCCACTTTCGTATGCAGACCTCAAGTGACAGTAAATCTGTCAATAAACCGTTCAAGTATGTCATACTCCGGCCCCCCCAGACTCCAACGCCAAGTTTTACAGCGTTTTCCAGAAGCTCTTCCGAGAGATCTCTTTCTGGGAGATGAAATGCAAACAAAACACCAGCAAGCTGCCACCACCAAGCTTTGGACGAAGCTCCACCCCATTAAAAGATGTCAAAACCTTTTATAAATACTGGGCCGAATTTTCCACCAAAATGTACGTGCGGCCAAAGGGCAAGCACAATTGGGTGCTCATCTCCACTAAACCTCCCTCAGAAACCAGCCTATAATATGTTAAGCAACATCGGGAACAGTTCAACACCGAAGTTCGCTCTTTGGTGAACTTCCTACTAAAGCAAGATGAACGGCTGAACCAAAAATGAATACAATGAACCACAACACGCACACCCTACAGGACAGTAACTACCTTTGGCTGCAGCCCAGCCAAAACACACACACCCGACAGGACGGTAACCACCTTTGGCTGCAGCCCAGCCAAAACACACACACCCGACAGGACGGTAACCACCTTTGGCTGCAGCCCAGCCAAAACACACACACCCGACAGGACGGTAACCACCTTTGGCTGCAGCCCAGCCAAAACACACACACCCTACAGGACGGTAACCACCTTTGGCTGCAGCCCAGCCAAAACACACACACCCGACAGGACGGTAACCACCTTTAGCTGCAGCCCAGCCAAAACACACACACCCTACAGGACGGTAACCACCTTTGGCTGCAGCCCAGCCAAAACACACACACCCGACAGGACGGTAACCACCTTTAGCTGCAGCCCAGCCAAAACACACACACCCTACAGGACGGTAACCACCTTTGGCTGCAGCCCAGCCAAAACACACACACACACACACACACACACACACACACACACACACACACACACTTTGTTGGTTGAAACTTTTGATATTGAAACAATTTATTTAGCCAGAAGAACACAGATACGGAGTCGATAAAAATCATAACATTAACATGGCTGAGCCAGTTGAGAGCCAGACCTCTCTTGTAAGCACCTGATATATACTGTAAATTTATCTCAAGGAAGTATTATGTAACATTTATTATCATCTGAAATAGTACAATAGCATGGTGGTAATAAGAACATCAGAATGTTACCACGGTTATCACTTCGATATTTATTAATTTTCTACATTTATATTATTACTAGCAGAAACGCCGCTCATTCGCTAGGCCACGGTAGGACGCCACCCTCCGGGAGGCTCAACATTGTCTCACTGTTCAGTCCCCAAAACAACTTCTTCCATCAATAGTTCATTAACGGTGTATGTAAGTTCCACTGCAACGGTACAGCAAAGTATATTTTTTTTAGCATTAAACTTATTATTTTATTGTCTAATCACTACATATAACACCACCCATCATCACTACATATAACACAATCCATCATCACTACATATAACACCATCCATCATCACTACATATAACACCACCCATCATCACTACATATAACACCATCCATCATCACTACATATAGCACCATCCATCATCACTACATATAGCACCACCCATCATCACTACATATAACACCACCCATCATCACTACATATAACACCACCCATCATCACTACATATACCACCATCCATCATCACTACATATAACACCACCCATCATCACTACATATAACACCATCCATCATCACTACATATAACACCACCCATCATCACTACACATAACACCATCCATCATCACTACATATAACACCACCCATCATCACTACATATACCACCATCCATCATCACTACATATAACACCACCCATCATCACTACATATAACACCACCCATCATCACTACATACAACACCATCCATCATCACTACATATAGCACCACCCATCATCACTACATATAACACCACCCATCATCACTACATATAACACCACCCATCATCACTACATATACCACCATCCATCATCACTACATATAACACCACCCATCATCACTACATATAACACCATCCATCATCACTACATATAACACCACCCATCATCACTACATATAACACCACCCACCATCACTACATATAACACCACCCATCAGCACTACATATAACACCACCCATCATCACTACATATAACACCATCCATCATCACTACATATAACACCACCCATCATCACTACATATACCACCATCCATCATCACTACATATAACACCACCCATCATCACTACATATAACACCATCCATCATCACTACATATAACACCACCCATCATCACTACATATAACACCACCCATCAGCACTACATATACCACCACCCATCAGCACTACATATAACACCATCCATCACCACTGCAGATCGGTAAAGTAGTTTCCGAGATTCTCGTGCGGACACACCACACACAAACAAACAGACATACTTCTTTGTTTTATATAGATAATAGATTCACACACACACTAACTATTGGCCGGTACGGTTAAGACCGAGATAAGAAAAGCCAAGAGGAACTATGAACTGAAGGAAGCAGGGGAGGCGAAAACAAACCCCAAAGGATTCTACCAAATGTATCAAACTAAAACACGAGATAAGATTGAACCAATACGTTCAGACACCGGCGAGCTAACTGATAGCGATGGAGAAATGAGCAATAATCTGAATAAATATTTTTCAACAGTTTTCACCACCGAAAATGTAAACATGATACCCGAGGCACCGACTCTATTCAGAGATAGTGAAGAAAACAAATTAAGCGAGATAGTAGTGACTAGTAACGATGGTAGTAAGCAAATAGACAAGCTAAGTCACCTGGTCCCGATGAGATATTTGCCAGAGTATTAAAGGAATGTAAGGAAGAGCTTAGTATGCCATTAGCAAAGTTGTTTAACATGTCCTTAAAAACAGGTGTCGTGCCAGAATCCTGGAGGATAGCGAATGTAATACCGATTTTTAAGAAGGGGGATAGATCACTATCATCTAACTAACTCCCAATCAGTCTAACATCAATAGTAGGTAAATTACTAGAATCAATTATTTCAAACTCTATTCGAAATCACCTGGAGAAGCACAAGTTGATCAATGATTCCCAACATGGCTTCACAAGCGGGCGTTCTTGCCTAACTAATCTATTAACATTCTTTTCATCAGTTTTCGAATCGGTGGACGAGGGCCACAATTATGATGTGGTATATCTCGACTTTAGCAAAGCCTTCGACAGAGTCCCCCACGAAAGACTAATTAGAAAGGTAGAAGCGCAAGGCATCAAAGGTAATATCCTTAAATGGATTAGGGCGTGGTTACGGGACAGGAAACAGTGAGTGAGCATAAACGGCACTAAATCGCATTGGAGCAACGTCACTAGTGGAGTTCCCCAAGGCTCAGTACTTGGACCATTATTATTTATTATATACATAAACGACATAGATATCGGCAAAGACAGCAACATAAGTAAATTTGTTGATGACACTAAAATAGGACGTGTAATTAAATCTGACGAGTAGTCTGCAAAACTACAGGAAGATCTAAACAAATTTTTCGAATGGTCGGAAAAATGGCAGATGAAATTCAATGTGGACAAATGTAAAGTACTCAGTATAGGAGATGTAAACAGGGAAACCAGTTACCAGACGAACAACAATGCCATTGTTGAATCCAACTGCGAGAGAGATTTAGGAGTAATGATAAGTAGGAATCTTAAGCCAAGTAAAAAAGGTGTTTTTGCTCGTAACAAGGCTGATAATGTACTTGGGTTCATACAAAGGAGTGTTAGTTACAAGACTAGCGAGGTCATCCTAAAACTGTATCTTGCTCTTGTGAGACCACACCTGGATTACGCAGTTCAGTTCTGGTCACCGTATTACAGAATGGATATAGAATCATTGGAAAGAATTCAGAGGAGAGTGACAAGACTAATCCCAGGCATTAGGAACCTTGAATACAGAGACAGGTTAAAGCATTTTAATTTGCACTCCCTCGAGAGACGTAGAGTGAGGGGCGACATGATAGAGGTGTATAAGTGGAAGGCAGGGCTAAACAATGGGGACATTACAAAGGTACTCAAACTATCCAACCAGGAGCGAACTCGTAACAATGGTTTTAAATTAGACAAATTTAGATTTCGGCGTGAAATAGGTAAACACTGGTTTGGAAACGGTAGTGGATGACTGGAACAAGTTACCAAATATCATCATTAACTCGAATACGCTGAATAGCTTCAAACATAGGTTGGATGCTCATATGAGCAATAGGGGTTGGGTGTAAACGGGACTGCCCAGTATGGGTCAATAGGCCCGCTGCAGTTTCCTCCTTTCTTATGTTCTTAACTTATATCATTGTTTCATAGCTGGATGATCGTCATACTCATCATTTCGATTCCGAGGCGGAGCAGGAGGAGGAGTGGGAAGAAGAGAGGGAGTGGGAGTGGCAGGAAAAAGAGGGGGGAGGAGACGAGGGAGGTACCACCAGACAGACACACACACACACACACACACACACACTATTTGCAGAGAGAGAGAGAGAGAGAGAGATATTTCCCAGTTCCAGCCTGCGCCACATCCTGCCCCTGTTCCATCTTGCCCCGTCCTACCTTGACTAGCCCCGCCCACTATACGCTCATGGTTCGATCACGCTCACGACTCCTCACCACCACCAATAAATACAGCAATGTCTGTTAGGAAGATAAGGTGTTATGGTCGCGTTTGTAGATATTGTGTGTGTGTGTGTGGTGATGTAGTGGTGGTGGTGGCTGTTGTGGTGGTGGTTGTTGTTGTTGTTGTTGTTGTTGTTGTTGTTGTTGTTGTTGTGGTGGTGGTGGTGGTGTAGTGGTTGTGGTGTAGTGGTGGTGGTTGTGGTGTAGTGGTGGTGGTGTGGTGGTGGTGGTGGTGGTGTGGTGGTGGTGGTGGTGTAGTGGTGGTGGTGTAGTGGTGGTGTAGTGGTGTAGTGGTGGTGGTTGTGGTGTAGTGGTGGTGGTTGTGGTGTCGTGGTGGTGGTGGTGTAGTGGTGTTGGTAATGGTGGTTGTGGTGTAGTATTGGTGGTTGTTGTGGTGGTGTAGTGGTGGTGTAGTGGTGGTGGTTGTTGTAGTGGTGGTAGTGGTGGTGGTTGTGGTGTAGTGGTGTTGGTAATGGTAGTGGTGGTAGTGGTGGTGGCAGGGAAGGGGACTTTCACTGTGAGTGTGTGAAGGAGTGCAGGGAAAGTAACCTTTTTTTTCCTCACTCTCTCCGTCCCTCACCTCTCACTCTCTCCTTCCTTCCTTCTTTCACCTCACTCTCTCCTTCCCTCACCTCTCACTCTCTCCTTCCTTCCCTCCTTCCTTCCTTCCTTCTTTCACCTCACTCTCTCCTTCCCTCACCTCTCACTCTCTCCTTCCTTCCCTCCTTCCTTCCTTCCTTCTTTCACCTCACTCTCTCCTTCACTCACCTCTCACTCTCTCCTTCCTTCCTTCCTTCCCTCACCTCTTACTCTCATCTTCCTTCTTATGTTAACTAACTGTTCGTCCTTGAAGCACTGTGGTGAGAGTCCGTTACTTTGGCGTGAGTCCGATACTGTGGTGTGAGTCCGATACTGTGGTGTGAGTCCGATACTGTGGTGTGAGTCCGATACTGTGGTGTGAGTCCGTTACTTTGGTGTGAGTCCGTTACTGTGGTGTAGGGATGGAGTAGCAACCCTGGCTGGGGCTCTAGAGGGGGCAGTTCAAAAGATATCGAAGTCTTTAAACTGCTAAGAGAACATATGGGCACGGGGGTGGATGAGACTGCAGTGGGAGCGGGTAAACAAGACGAAAGATTACAGGGAAATAGTGTTAGGAATGACGACAAAACTAAATTAGACAGGGAGTTTAAAACAAAACGCGGTAAGGGGAGGACTCAGAACACGACTAACTTAAATGTATACTACGCGAACAGTAGAAGTATGAGAAACAAAATGGATGATATTAGGGCCTTGGTATGAACCGAAGAAATCGATATAACTGCAATCACTGAAACATGGATCAACCTAGACACACGTGAATTACCAGTCGAATACCAAATTGCGGGTTACAAACTGTTCCATACCGATAGGCAGACCAGGAAAGGAGACGGAGTAGCAATCTATGTTAGGGATAATCTGAAGTGTGAAATAAATAAGGAAATAAAAACTGAGAGGAATACAGAAACAATTTGGATAGAATTAAGCGACGGTCGGGAAAAATTAATCACAGGAGTAATATATAGACCCCCCCAATCTTGATAGCGTCAATGAGCGACTTATCTGGGATGAAATGGGCAGGGCTTCCACACACAACAAAGTCTGTATAGTAGGCGACTTTAACCTTGGCCAAATAGATTGGACTGACCTTACAGGTAACTCAGAATCAGAGGATTTTCTCGAGACGATCCAGGACTGTTTCCTAAGTCAACATATAACCGAACCCACACGGGGTAATAACATACTGGATTTAGTTCTGTCGAACAGAGAAAACCTCATTAGCAATGTTGAGGTAGGGAACGAACTTGCAAACAGCGATCACAAAGAAATTCGATTCCAGTTAGATTTTCAGGGCAGACGTAAGGAAAATTCCACTAAGGTACGAGATTTCAGAAGGGCAAACTTTGACAGTTTAAAGATGTAGCTGAGAGAGGGGGTATCGCGCTTGGCCATGAACCTGACAGATGACACCGACCTGATAACGAGATCTGAGATTGCCGAGTTCCACGACAATTTAAATAGTGAGTTACTTAATGCACAAAGGCAGAACATACCATACAAAAAACTCAGATCAGACAACAATGACCCTAAATGGATAAATAATTATTTAAAGAACATCATTGGCCAAAGGAAGGCTATAGGTAGAAGGATAAATCGTGGCGAAATTCACCTCCGGGACTATTATAGGGTATTGGCGAGGAGGGTTAAAACCGAGATAAGGAAAGCAAAGAGGAATAATGAGGTAAGGATAGCAAGGGAGGCGAAGACAAACCCCAAAGGATTCTACCAAATGTATCAAACTAAAACACGAGAAAAGATTGGACCAATACGGTCAGACTCCGGCGAGCTCACTGATAACGACGGAGAAATGAGCAATAATTTGAATAAATATTTTTCAACAGTATTCACCACCGAAAATTTAAACATGATACCCGAGGCACCGACTCTATTCAGAGATAGTGAAGAAAACAAATTAAGTGAGATAGTAGTGACTAGTAACGATGTTAGTAAGCAAACTAAAGCCTAATAAGTCACCTGGTCCCGATGAGATATTTGCCAGAGTATTAAAGGAATGTAAGGAAGAGCTTAGTATGCTCTTAGCAAAGTTGTTTAACATGTCCTTAAAAACAGGTGTCGTGCCAGAATCCTGGAGGATAGCAAATGTAATACCGATTTTTAAGAAGGGGGATAGATCACTATCATCTAACTACCTCCCAATCAGTCTAACATCAATAGTAGGTAAATTACTAGAATCAATTATTTCAAACTCTATTCGAAATCACCTGGAGAAGCACAAGTTGATCAATGATTCCCAACATGGCTTCACAAGCGGGCGTTCTTGCCTAACTAATCTATTAACATTCTTTTCATCAGTTTTCGAATCGGTGGACGAGGGGCGCAATTATGATGTGGTATATCTCGACTTTAGCAAAGCCTTCGACAGAGTCCCCCACGAAAGACTAATTAGAAAGGTAGAAGCTCATGGCATCAAAGGTGACATCCTTAAATGGATTAGGGCGTGGTTACGGGACAGGAAACAGCGAGTGAGCATTAACGGCACTAAGTCCCATTGGAGCAACGTCACAAGTGGAGTTCCCCAAGGCTCAGTACTTGGACCATTATTGTTTATTATATACATAAACGACATAGATATCGGCATAGACAGCAACATAAGTAAATTTGCTGATGACACTAAAATAGGACGTGTTATCAAATCTGACGAGGACTCGGCAAAACTGCAGGAAGATCTAAACAAATTTTTCGAATGGTCTGAAAAATGGCAGATGAAATTCAACGTCGACAAATGTAAAGTACTCAGTATAGGAGATGTAAACAGGGAAACCAGATACCAGATGAACAACGATGCCATAGAGAAATCCGACTGCGAGAGAGATTTAGGAGTAATGATAAGTAGGAACCTTAAGCCAAGTAAACAATGTGTTTTTGCTCGTAACAAGGCTAATAAAGTACTTGGGTTCATACAAAGGAGTGTTAGTTACAAGACTAGCGAGGTCATCCTAAAACTGTACCTTGCTCTTGTGAGACCACACCTGGATTACGCAGTTCAGTTCTGGTCACCGTATTACAGAATGGATATAGAATCCTTGGAAAGAATTCAGAGGAGAATGACAATACTAATCCCGGGCATTAGGAACCTTGAGTATAGAGACAAGTTAAAGCATCTTAATTTGCACTCCCTTGAGAGACGTAGAGCGAGGGGCGACCTGATAGAGGTGTATAAGTGGAAGGCAGGGCTAAACAAAGGGGACATTACAAAGGTACTCAAACTATCCAACCAGGAGCGAACTCGTAACAATGGTTTTAAATTAGACAAATTTAGATTTAGGCGTGAAATAGGTAAACACTGGTTTGGAAACAGAGTAGTGGATGAATGGAACAAGTTACCAAATATCATCATTAACTCGAATACGCTGAATTGATTCAAACATAGGTTGGATGCTCATATGAGCAATAGGGGTTGGATGTAAACGGGACTGCCCAGTATGGGTCAATAGGCCCGCTGCAGTTTCCTCCATTCTTATGTTCTTATGTTCTTATGATACCTTACTGCTTGGCGACGTCCACTCAAGAAATCAGTGAGCCATGAGACCAGGTTGGTGGGCAGCCCTAGTGCAATAGCCTTGTGTGTGTGTGTGAAAAAGACTAGGTGGACCTCAGAATGGCACTTGCATGGTCCCTCTCTCCTCCTGATAGTCCTCGGCTCGGGCGATTAAGGAGTGGTGGGAGATGAGGTCGCTGTTGTTTTGGTTTGGGAGCTGTGTTTTGATTGTGTGTGTGTGTGTGTATATGTGTGTGTGTGTGTGGAGAGAGAGAGAGAGAGAGAGAGAGAGAGAGAGAGAGAGAGAGAGAGAGAGAAAATATTCAGACACAGACTAGGACACACAAACTAAAACAGACAGACAGACAGACAGACAGACAGCTATACAGGTACACAAATCCAAAGACACAATAACAAATACACAGACAAACGTTTAAGACATACAAAAACACACACTGAAAAAAAAGCATAAGACACAAACACAATCAGACAAACAAACAGAGAAACAGACAAGAGGTTCAAACAACGTAAACAAATCAGGAAAGAGAATGACAAACAGTCTCATCTTCTCTCCTTCACCTCACCCCCCCCCCCTGTCTTCTTTCCTCTCCCCCACCTCCCCTTCCTACCTTCCCTCCTCCATCACCTCATCCCCCTCACCTCACCTCACCACACCTCCCCCTCACCTCACCACACCTCCCCCCCCACCTCAAGACACACTCCCCTCCCCCAATACAAAAGCAATATCAGCTTTGCATAAAAGGGATTCTATTTACCCAGGACCCCGTGACAACCCTCCCCCCACCCCCCTCCCCCCTCCTTCCTTCTCCCTACCCCTTCCTCCCTCCCTCATCACAAATATCCGAGGTTCCACAGTCTCGGAGGATCGTAAGTTAATCTCTCTCTCTCTCTCTCTCTCTCTCTCTCTCTCTCTCTCTCTCTCTCTCTCTCTCTCTCTCTCTCGTAACTTAGGATTTAACAACACGTTATATACGACGAGAATTCAAAATACGACACAAAGATGATAGGCGAAGCGGCATCGAAATTGCGTTCTGTGGCTCTGGCGTAACTAGATGTGACCTGTTATTGGGAGGGAGGGCGATGGGAGAACGGGTAAGGGATATGGAGGAGGTGAGAGAGTTCTGGAGGGAAAGGGGGTAAGGAATATGGAGGGGGGGGGTAAGGTATATGGAGGGGGAGGGGTGAGAGTTATGGAGGGGGTTGAAATTAACTTATGAGGTTTCGGGAATCTGAGCTCCACCAGTCCCCGGCCTCTCCAAAGTGCACCTCCAGAGATGATGCATTTACATACACGCCACCTGTCTCATTTATCTTGGCTGGATGGTTGTGTGTGTGTGTAATGTGTATAGGTGTGTGTGTGTGTGTGTGTGTGTGTGTTTGTTTGTAGAGTGTGTGTGTGTGTGTGTCACACAGGGAGGTGTAATGCATTTAGTGTGGCAGCTTTCAGCTACCGCCGCTGGCTAGCCCTCGTGGCGAACAGGGAAGCAACTTGTATAAGTTCTCGCCTGCCAGAAAAAGTATTAAAACAGGGATGCTGAGTAACGATCTCCGAACCTCTCGCACATTTAGGTATGGTTGCTAAGAACTATGGTCTAGTGGCCCCAGTGGCTGATACACTATATTTTAATTTACTGTTCTTATTACTAATCAAACTACTTTACAGTAAATATTATTAAATATTCATCAGTACAACAGTCTTGTAATTTTTACAGGTACCAAAAAGATAACAAAATAAATTTACATTGAAAAAATTAATCCAAACTAATAACAACAATTCCCATAAATATCAAAAAAGGTGTTTTTTAACCAAACAGCCCAGTCTGGGTGGGTTAATGGCTTGGTACCCGGTAGGCCCCCACTATAACCCTGGTTGCAAAGTCGTGTATGAATTGTTTACTGTTCTTTTTAATAATATTTATTTATTCTAACCTAAATGTAAATAAATAATTGAGTGAAAAATACCAAAAACAACTGAATGAAAATAGAAATACACCTTATATATATACGAGTGTATATATTTATATATATATATATATATATATATATATATATATATATATATATATATATATATATATATATATATATTTATATATATATATATATACTGTATATGACAGCTGCCTAATAATGCCAATATCGATAACTTCTACGTTTTCATTATACTTATGAATAGTTTAACAGAAAATACTACAGCAACCTTAACAAATATTAACTATTACTATAATATATTTTATTTGTTTTAAACACAGGATGATCATCATGGGTGATGTAATATTATAATATATTATAACAAATATATATCAACATAAGTTTGGGAGAAAAACAGTTAAATCTAAAGTTACTCAAAACAACAGTAAAGACTTAAACTATGAGAGGAAAACAAACAGTAATAAGTGATAGTAATAATATATAACTAAATAAACCCTGAAACTAGAGACATATATTTCGATGATCTTTGTCGTTTATATTATATTGTTACTCCAGTATATACTTATATTTAATTATGTACAGTAAACAAATGTTTTTTGTTATTTTGTGCTGGTCAAGCCCTGACCAAGGGCCAGCTAGAACCCCGGACAACTCTTTCGGAGCTTGACCAACACGTCGAATTGGTATTATCATCTCGACTTAATTAATGTTACAAAATCACTTGTGAGTTTTTTCAATGTTAATTTTTATAATATTTACTTATTCTAACCTAATCAACGAGTAAGTGGCTTAAAGAATACGAAAACAACCAAATAAAAGTTATATGGTAAATTGGGGTAATTACCGACTCTGTGATGACTTCTGTGACGGTTTTTTCAGTTTGGAAACTTTTGGTTTTCTATAAACGATCATATTGACCATGAAATACATAGAAATGAATACTTTCTTACATAACCTAACCTGACCTGACCTGACTTAATATATCCTAATCTAACCTAACCTAACTATTCATGTATATCTAATATGATGAAGTACATGGTCGCCGATAACCAATTATAAGTTTAAAATAATCAGCATTTGGTGTAATGGCCACGATATACTGTGTGTCGCGTGAAGTAGCCACGATATACTGTGTGTCGCGTGAAGTAGCCACGATATACTGTGTGTCGCGTGAAGTAGCCACGATATACTGTGTGTCGCGTGAAGTAGCCACGATATACTGTGTGTCGCGTGAAGTAGCCACGATATACTGTGTGTCGCGTGAAGTAGCCACGATATACTGTGTGTCGCGTGAAGTAGCCACGATATACTGTGTGTCGCGTGAAGTAGCCACGATATACTGTGTGTCGCGTGAAGTAGCCACGATATACTGTGTGTCGCGTGAAGCAGCCACGATATACTGTGTTTTGCGTGAAGTAGCCACGATATACTGTGTGTCGCGTGAAGTAGCCACGATATACTGTGTGTCGCGTGAAGTAGCCACGATATACTGTGTTTTGCGTGAAGTAGCCACGATATACTGTGTGTCGCGTGAAGTAGCCACGATATACTGTGTGTCGCGTGAAGTAGCCACGATATACTGTGTGTCGCGTGAAGTAGCCACGATATACTGTGTGTCGCGTGAAGTAGCCACGATATACTGTGTGTCGCGTGAAGTAGCCACGATATACTGTGTGTCGCCTGAAATAAGGAAAGTCGAGTATTAAGCTTTCAAATACAGTAGACGTTTTAACCAAATAGGGATAACTTTCTGTTTTTATTGCTAAAACTTAATATAAAATTGTTGGTACTGAATAATGTAAAATTCAATCTGTTTCATTTAAGACGTCGTTTACTGTCATGGGATCTATATTTCCCACTCCACAACACTCAATGTCCACCACGTAAGACACTCCATACCACTCAATGCCTACCACGTAAACCACTGCACACCACTCCATGTATACCACGTAAGCCACTCCCTCCCACACCCCCCCACCACCTCTCACACACCCTCACCACCTCTCACACATCCCCACCACCTCTCACACACCCCCACCACCTCTCACACACACCCCCACCACCTCTCACACACACCCCCACCACCTCTCACACACCCCCACCACCTCTCACACACCCCCACCACCTCTCACACACCCCCCACCACCTCTCACACACCCCTACCACCTCACACACACACCCCACCACCTCTCACACACCCCTACCACCTCTCACACACCCCACCACCTCTCACACACCCCTACCACCTCTCACACACCCCTACCACCTCTCACACACACCCTACCACCTCTCACACACACCCCACCACCTCTCACACACCCCTACCGCCTCTCACACACCCCCACCACCTCTCACACACACCCCCACCACCTCTCACACACCCCCACCACCTCTCACACACACCCCCACCACCTCTCACACACACCCTCCACCACCTCCCACACACCCCCACCACCTCTCACACACACCCCCACCACCTCTCACACACCTCCACCACCTCTCACACACCCCCACCACCTCTCACACACCCCCACCACCTCTCACACACTCCCCACCACCTCTCACACACCTCCACCACCTCTCACACACACCCCACCACCTCTCACACACCTCCACCACCTCCCACACACCCCCACCACCTCTCACACACCCCCACCACCACACACACACCCCCACCACCTCTCACACACCCCCACCACCTCTCACACACCCCACCACCTCTCACACACCTCCACCACCTCCCACACACCCCCACTACCTCTCACACACACCTCACCACCGCCATTCTCCGGCAGCCCAACATCTTTACATCTAATTGAATCAGTATACAAGACCCCCATTTCTGGTTAGTGTAAAACTCGGGTGTATTACTAAAACACTTGGAAGAAACAGTAAGATTTCTCGTAAAGTAGTATACCTGTGTAGTCTATGTTAGCAGTGTTCCGTGAGAGTCTTCTGTTGATTAAAAAATTTAGAAATGTGAGAAAATTAATGCAGAGGAAAAAAACTCACCATATTGCATAGAGTAGTGTGTGTGTGTGTGTGTGTGTGTGTGTGTGTGTGTGTGGGTGTGCGTTTTAGGTACGCGAAAATGAACAAAAAGAAAACTGTAACTATGAAAAAAGAAAATTATGAATTTCAAAAGCACTTTGGATCAAGTTATAAATGAACAGAAGATAAACTATAAACAATGATAATCTTAATCTTCAATGGAAACAATAACAGGAATAATAAACAAACTGTAATTACTTTGGTGTACGAATAATATATCAATAAAATACATGGAAAATATATATATATTCAGCAAGGAAATATCGAGTGAAAAAATTTATGTTAACGAGAAGAACAACACAAGAGCCAGCCAGGAGGAGTTTCATTGGTGGTTGTATCTTTATGTTTAAATAGATTCAATTATGTCCCTAAATTACCTTCTTCGTATGACTTGATTGCTTGGTGTTAAAGATTGTTACACTGCATTGTGGTCGAGGGAGGGCGGGAGGGAGGGAAGGAGGGTACATTCATAGTGAGAGAGGAAGAAATAGACAATGGTGGTGAAGGAGGGAGTGAAATGGGAGGGAGGGAAGGTACTTTGGTAGTGAGGATGGGAGAGGGGGAGCGAGAGAGAGAGAGAGAGAGAGAGAGAGAGAGAGAGAGAGAGAGAGACTCACAAGGCCAAACTAGTTAAGTACAGAGAGTCTATCCCGCTGACCACCTCCAGAAGAGGAAGATGATCAGCTGCCCAGATAATGAGCTGTCGGGGAAGTGATCGGATGTCGACTGGGGTGATCAGCTGTTTTGGAGATCAGCTGTTTTGGAGATCAGCTGTTTTGGAGGAGATCAGCAATTGTGGGGTGCTCATCTCATTTGGAAGAGATCAGCTGTTGTGGGGTGATCAGCTCTTTTGGAGGAGATCAGCTGTTGTGGGGTGATCAGCTCTTTTGGAGGAGATTAGCTATTGTGGGGTGATCAGCTCTTTTGGAGGAGATCAGCTATTGTGGGGTGATATACTTTTGATGACTTGAGCAGCAGTTGAGGAATGAACAGCTGTTTTGAGTGTGATTGTGTTAAAAGTGAATGCCATAGGTTTGACGGCCCACTGAAGACAACGCGAGTACAGCACACGTGTATACTAAACCAATCGTAGGCACTGAACTCGACCTTCTTCACTTCCCCAACTATAAAGTCAGGTACCTATTTACTGTAAGTGCCCCGCGATCGAAGTAGAGGCCCGTAGGACAGGAGGCGAGCGTTACATCCACCTGGCCACCGCACAGTATACTAAGCCTCGTATTATCAGTGTACAAACTCAGTTATATTATTCTTTCAAAATTTAATTCGATGTAAAGTTTGAGGTCAGTAGAGAATAAAGGAACTACTAAATGATGTAATTACCTCAGGAGGAAAAGAAAAGAAAAATGGGGAGAGAAAACTAAACTTAAAATACATGGAAAATATTTTGTTTGTTTTGTTTTAACTTAGACACAAAAGGGACCACGATGACCATACAGGTATCTTTCTCCTAGACTACATCCCTCTTGGACGATCGTCTGTTTTATGTTATTTAACGTAACCTAACGTAACATAACGTAACGTAACTTAACCTAACCTAAACTAACCTAACTTAACCTAATCTAACTTAACCTAACCTAAACTAACCTAACTTAACCTAATCTAACTTAACCTAACCTAACTTAACCTAACCTAAACTAACCTAACTTAACCTAATCTAACTTAACCTAACCTAAACTAACCTAACTTAACCTAATCTAACTTAACCTAACCTAAACTAACCTAACTTAACCTAATCTAACTTAACCTAACCTAAACTAACCTAACCTAAACTAACCTAACTAAACCTAATCTAACTTAACCTAACCTAAACTAACCTAACTTAACCTAATCTAACTTAACCTAATACTGTAACTAAGATGGGAAAAAAAATCGCATAAAACAAACGATCGTCCAAGTGGGGTGACAGCCAGTATGATTCTCACATACTTGGGAATATCTGGCGTCGGCTTGAGGAACATATTATTATGTGATGAGTATACAGCTAATGAACGCTGCCCATATTTATGAATTATATCAGAATTACAACACAAAACACAATTATACAAAGAAATATCTCAGGAAATAGATATTGCCAAAAGTGTTAAGGGAATTACATCCACCTGCAGATGGTATAACTATTTACATCATTACAAAAAAGTGTTAGAAATAAACATAAATAATAAATATATATTTAAAAGACGATGGGACGGAGCAGTTAATGGTCTTCGGCTACGTTAAATTCCATTCGAGATAATTTCCCTCACTCCTAAAAACCATCCACCACCCGGATCAGATAGGGCGCGAGTTGGGCTGAATAATAAAATCATCTGAAGTTATAACATTATCCTGCTGACGGAATAAAATAAAGGTAATCCAGCTATGATAACGCCCGCACCTCTCTCTCCTAATTAAGAGAAGGTGTGGAAGGTGACGCAGGCGCTGAAGGTGGCAGGGTTGCTCCTCAGTGGTGTGGTGGTTCAGCTAAAAATATCCCTGTTAAAGGTTGAGTGTTATTCTTACGTCTGGGGATGCTGCTGGGTTTACTAGCAAAAATTGAACAAAGAATTAAATAAAAATTAAATGTTTCCTTCAGTTTCTTTTCAATGCCAAAAGATATGTTCACCTCAAACTCTTAGACTGTTATTATAAAGCACTAGACTGATAAATAGATAGACAAATAGATATCTATATTGAATTAATATCTTATGGATTTTTTCCTTCCTTTCGTTAAAAATAATTTTCTTTTTTCCTTCCTTTCTTTTTGTAGTGAAAGGCTCCAGGATTGTTATCAGGCCACAAAAAATAAAAGAAAAAAGAATTAGCCTCTAGAGACTCAATGAAAACCTTCTACACTTTTAAGACTGGTGTTAAGTGTGAGTGTGGCGGCGGTGTGCCCAGCAAATTCTGTATTCTGGCCCTTGGTGGTAATGAGACGGGGAGTGATGGGTTCACCTGTGTGGATAAAGGTGGCCTTTCTTTGTGGCTTCCCTGCTGAATACATTACCTCCCTCACCTCTCACGTTCCCTCCCTCCCACCCACCCTTCCTTCTTAAACTCAGCGGTTGGGTTATGACCTGTCGCCTACCAGTTTGTGACCTGCCAGTCTGACCTGGGCCATAACGCGTGATCTACCTCCTTTATTACCCGACATCCCGTCCTCAACCATAAACTGTGACCTGACATCCCATAACTTGTCATCCCGTCGAGGGTCGTGATCATCGCCTACGGCACCTACTAGTTACTTCCGGGTTATCAGGATAAAAGCGACCTTCCCTTGTAAGTGTCAATCTCTCCCTCTATCCTCCCGCTTTGGATACATTACCCTCCCTCCCTTCCCCCTTTGCATACATTACCCCCCACCCTTTGGATACATTACCCTCCTTCCCCTCCCCTTCCCCTTCCCCTTCCAAGTTCCTTTACGTTTTCCACTAGAGTTCCCTCCCTTTATTACATTTGGTTGGTTCAGCGAGACGGTATTATCAGTGACCTGTCAGTCCGTCTCAATTATTCTTGTAACATGTCCTATTTCATTTATGACCCGTGACACACTGATCCTTTGGGGGGCCATGACCTATGACACCGCTCCCCTCGTTTTGTTTTTTTCCTGGAGACATGACCTGTGACCTAAGAATCCTGTCCCTGATCATGACCGGTGACCTGGCAGTCCTATCCTGGTTATTTTTTGAGGTTAGGACAGGTGACCCCATCACTCTGACCCCAGACAGGATGCGTGACCTAGATTCTCTCCTCCCGGTGCTACAGAGGGATAAACAAACACCAAGACGCTGCATCAGAACACATGACAAATGATCGTACGCTTCATCACGACTGCTTACGATTTGGGAATAGATGAAAGCCGATTCCAACAACATCAATTCCCAAACTTATTTCGCGTACGAACAACGGACGACCATTTGTAATCGCGGCTAACGACCTAAATTCTGAGATAAGAAACGGTTTTAAAATGATAACAGGTGACTGATTACGGATTTAATTGCACCTGTCACACCTAATCAGAAAATACATAGAGACGAGAAATAACGTGAATGAATGGTGTTCAAGAGACGTCATGGGATGGAAGAGGATGATCAAAGTTATAATTGGTGATTCATTACCATTCCGATAATTACCGCCACCGTCGCTTCTGTATGACCCGGAAGTGTTAGGGTATGGGAGTGGAGGATGAAACGGATGAAGAGATGGAGAAAAATGATGATTATAGAGATGAAACGATGGAAGGTTATTATAAAAAAATGGGTGATAAGAAAAACAAAACTATCAACATCTGCCTCCCCCTCTCTCTTTCACACACACACACACACACACACACACACACACACACACACACACATACGATATTCGTAAAAAAAAATATAGTACTTCTTGTCAATCATAGTAAATATAATGAAGACAAAGGAGAAGAAGGTACCAAGAACGATGATAAGGAGGAGGAGGAGGAGCTGATGACCTGGAAGAGAGCAAAGACCCGCTAATTGGTGGCCCTCGCTAATGAAGATGTATTGTGTGAACCACTTGACCCCGTGGCTTCCGAGGTCAAGACGGGGGAGAAGGGGAGATAGGGGGGGTGGTGGTGGTGGGGGGGGGGGAGTTATCGGTAACCTCCCTTAATTAAAGTAATACAACACCAACCCGGGGCAAGAGGGGCGTATATCCACCACCACCATCATCATCCACCTTTACGACCTCATCTCCACCACCGTCATTACCTCTTCTCCTCCTCCACCATTCTCCACATCTCCCACATCCACCACCATCATTACCTCTCCTCCACCACCACGCGGTCACCACCCTCCATTTCTCCTCCACCACAAAATTCTGTGCCACACTCTGACAACCACAACCTATTTTCTCTAATGATCCACCTAACTCTAGTTCAATTTACTCCCCTCGCCGTAATTCCCCTTCCCTCATTCTCCCTCCCCTCCCCTCTCTCTCTCTCCCTTCCCTTCTCTCTCTCTCCTTTCCCTCCCCTCTCTCTCCCCACCTGACTCTTTCCATCTCAATTCCTCCTCCCCCCCTTCACATTCCTACCTCCTTCCCCTCATATTCCTACCCCCCCTCTCCCCCCTCCTCACTTTCCATCCTCATCTTACCCTCCCTTGCTCTCACCCTTTAACCTCTCCCTCCCCTGTTCTCACTCTCCCTCGCCCTCACTCTCCCTCGCCCTCACTCTCCCTCGCTCTCCCTCGCCCTCACTCTCCCTCGCCCTCACTCTCCCTCGCCCTCACTCTCCCTCGCCCTCACTCTCCCTCGCCCTCACTCTCCCTCGCCCTCACTCTCCCTCGCCTCAGAAACCACTATTACCGTTAACTCACTCCAGTCTTAACAATTAACTCCTCACACACACACACACACACACACACACACACACACACAGATGGATTTTAACGAGACAAAAACAAAATAAAAATACAAGACATAAAAAAATAATTAAATAAAACATTATTATACGAATCAACATAAAATTACGAGCTAATAAAAAATAATGACGTTCAAAAATATATTACAGTAAAAAATAAACGAAAGAGAACGAAATAAATATAGAAAGACGAAGAGCGAATAAAACTGTTTAGAATATTCAAAAATAAAAATAAAAAAGGACTGATAATATAATGAGTCAAGACAAAACATTTCATAAAAAATTAAAAAAATTAATAAACAAAATTACAATAATTGACAAAGAATTAGAAAATAAATAAACAGACGACAAATAAACAATAACAATATTGAATAAAAAAAAAACAAAGTAAAAAACAAAAGATCCATAAAAATAAACACAAATAAATAAATATACAAAAAATTACACACAAATCAACAGACACAGACGAAACAAAAACAAAACAAAAACAGTCTAAAAAAACATACATACACAATCCAAGAAAAAAACAATAACAAAAGAAATAAAAGTAAACAACAACAAAAATAAAAGTTCGGACAGGACCAAAAAAATCAAAAGTTTTATAATTGGATTCCCCGAGTACAATAAACACGTTGTTAAAAAGTTTGAATTCTTTGGTCGCCAGTCTAATACAGTCACTTAACATTCTAACTGTCGATCTGGGGCGCTTTTATAATTACTGTCATATTACGGAGCCGGTCATTACAGTCAAGTGAAAGAAACCGTGTAAACTGTAATGATTTCAGATATTAATGTTAACGTCAAATTATGTAACTGATCATTTCGTGCAATGGGTATGACCTGACCTGACCTAACGAGTGACTTTACACAGAGGGGGTGACTTGACCTCTACTTTAACCTAACTTGGCTTACATTCCACGAAAGTCACTACGCTCTCTGACTGGTTCCACACCTGACCTATATATACATACCACCTACAGGGGATCCGGTATAGAGTACGTGCAGTGTTAATTAGGTGGGAAAACTTCAACAGTGAATGACTTTAATTACAATATTTCGCAAGAACTTCCTTTATAACGTTTAGTAGCCGCTAAAGTAACACATTTATATCCTGTGGTCATGTAATCAATGGCACATCAATTCTCTATCATATATCAAGAGGTATCGTGTGTTAACTTTCTATAGATTTAAATAAGTAAATATTTCAAATTCAAGGTAAGATGTTTATAGCTTAGGTGAAGAGTTAGTGGTGGGGTGGAGAGGATAATGTCAAGGTGGAGGAGGAGGAGGACTCGAGGGCTGCTGTACGGATATATTATAGACACCAATCCTAAGTTTCCCTGTTAAACTTTGAGCAGTAAATGACAGTTCCCCTTTGAGATTCTGATCAGTAAAAAAAAAAAGTCCTCCTTTGAAACTTTGATAAGTAATAAAGTTCCCCTGTGAGACTTTGATCAGTAAAAAAAATTACCATATGAATCTTTGATCGGTAAAAAAATTTCCCTGTGAAACTTTGATCAATAAAAAAAGTAGCTACCCATCATTCCAGGTATTGGGAGAAAGATCACAAAACCCCTGAGTTTGGTGACTGACAGAGGCGGGTCTCGTTTTGATGGACATTGTGATGAGATTTCCCCATCAAGACATTAAATTTACCCAGACTGATGCTATACCCTAAGTCTATACCAGCCACTGACCCATACACGTCATTACAAAGAAACTGCTCCCATCCTCAAAAACAAAACAAAGAAAAAATAAAAGCATAATATAACAAAACAAAACAAGTCCTCTCTTAGTCTCCCGTTGCATGCGGCTGAATTCTCTTTCTGATAAACGAGAAACAAATAAACTATCTAGACTGTATAGGCAGATCAAATTGGATGCTGGAAGGAGGAAAAATATTGTCCTCATAGATTTGTCTCAATTTACATATCTGTGCCGAGTTAAAGCTACAGGGAGAGAAATATATCGTTCCAACACACACACACACACACACACACACACACACACACACACACATCTAAGCAGGCGGGTATAAAGCTGTAAGGAAATATATGGTGTTCTTATTGACAGATGTAAATTACGACAAGAAGTTCAGTAAACATTAGATGCAGCAACAACAGGGGGCGTCAAGACAATTTTACAGCAACCAATAAACATCAGATTTTGGCCGCACTCTTCACAATGCAGCTTCGTGCTGTGTAAGAGGTGGGTGCTGTGTAAGAGGGGTGGGTGCTGTGTAAGAGGGGTGGGTGCTGTGTAAGAGGGATGGGTGCTGTGTAAGAGGGGTGGGTGCTGTGTAAAAAAGGTAGGGTGCTGTGTAAGAGGGGTGGGTGCTGTGTAAGAAAGGTGGGTGCTGTGTAAGAAAGGTGGGTGCTGTGTAAGAGGGGTGGGTGCTGCGTAAGAGGGGTGGGTGCTGTGTAAAAAAGGTAGGGTGCTGTGTAAGAGGGGTGGGTGCTGTGTGAAACCTGGGTGTTCTATAAAAACTGGGTGCCACTGTTGTCTGGTGCTGTGACGAGAATCATCCTGGAACCTCTGTCTCCGCCGTTGCTCGATGCTTAGGTTACATGTATGTGAAGGATAATTTCATAACATGTTTATCCGCGACGCCAGCGACCTTCAGCAGCCATCGTCAGTGTCTTAACCCTTGGAGTATTATGCATATCCCTTCAGTACAGTGAATTTGTCCTCTGAGTGAGATATCTTAAATTCTTGAGTACGAGGACAAACCCTTGAATGCGATGATATAAAACCTTGAGTACGATGAATTAAACCTGAGAGTACGATGATTTAAACATTTGAGTATGTCTTGACTTCTTGAGTACAATAAATTAGTCCTTTCAGTAAGATATTTTAAACCCTTGAGTACGATGAATTAAACAGTTGAGTGTGTCTTGACCTCTTGAGTACAATAAATTAGTCCCTTGAGTTAGATATCTTATTCCTTTCCATACGATTATTCAAAGCCTTGAGTACGATTATTCAAAACCTTGAGTATCTTGACTCCCCGAGTACAATAAATTAGGCCATTGAGTAAGATCTCATTCCTTTGAGTACGATGATTTAAAACCTTGAGTACGATGATTTAAAACCTTGAGTACAACGATTTAAGTCCTCCAGTATGATAATTTAAACCACTAAGTACAATGAATTAAACCCTTGAGTACAATGAATTAAACCTTTGAGTACAATGAATTAAACCTTTGAGTACAATGAATTAGCCCTGAGTAAGATACCATAGTTCATCGTCATAAGATGGTTTAAGCATTATACTAAAGGAATTAAGTTATTGTACTCAAGGGGTTAATCCATCGTACTCAAGGGGCTTATCCATCGTACTCAAGAGACCAACAATTCATCGTACTCGAGGGGTTAATTCAGCACACTCAAGGGGTTAATCCATCGTACTCAAAAGGACAATCCATCGTATTCAAGATGTCAATTCATCGTACTCAAGGGACTCATCCATCGTACTCAAGGGGTTAAGAATGCGTATCCGACTGGTATGGTCAACGCCACTATGTTGTGAGTGAGCCGGCGGACGTTTTGCCATCATAGTGACTAAAACTTTTCACAATTCGTCGGCCACAACACCCGCTGGACTGTGTGAGCCGCTCTCAGCTTGACATAAACATCTCTAACAAAAACAGCTACTGTAAATAAACTTGTGGTCAATGGTGAATGTTGTAATACGTATAAGTTCATTCGTAATATACGGTTAACGAATTTTATAATACGTAAGTTTATTTGTCATATATGGTTAACGAATCTTCTAATACGTATAATTTCATTCGTAATATAAAGTTCATGAATCTTGTAATACCTAACTTCATTCGTGAACCCGAAGAAATATAGACACTGATACATTATTCTGTCCATAAATGCTTCGGATTCACGAGTCTAAATCTCAGGGTTCGTGAAGCAGCATCAGCAGTAAAGACAACAAATTAACAATGCTATAACAGGCTAAGTAATTACGAGACAGATAATGCGTACACGTATATAAAGATCCCACAACAGCATAAGCATTCCAGACAACCTTCACCACCACAACTACGAGCAAACACCTCCAGAGTGAGACTGTGACAAGTGGCAGCAAAACTTCCACAAGGAGTTTGAGAGACGGTGCACCAGCTGTACAACACAAGAAAACTCCCTCCTATTATTATCGTGTGTCGGTGCTGTGTTGGTGAAGACGCTTAAAAGAACCAACACCCAGCCCAGAGAAGGACGAGTTGGGGTTTTAAGTCTTTGGGTACTGTAAGGGGGACTCAGCAGCCTGGATCTATTGAATGTTTTTGGTGTGATAGTCTGTCTTGACTGTTGATAAGGCCAGAGAGGGTGTCAGTATACCGTGTTGACTGTTGATAAGAACAGTGTCAGTATCCCGTGTTGACTGTTGATAAGAACAGTGTCAGTATCCCGTGTTGACTGTTGATAAGAACAGTGTCAGTATCCCGTGTTGACTGTTGATAAGAACAGTGTCAGTATCCCGTGTTGACTGTTGATAAGAACAGTGTCAGTATCCCGTGTTGACTGTTGATAAGAACAGTGTCAGTATCCCGTGTTGACTGTTGATAAGAACAGTGTCAGTATCCCGTGTTGACTGTTGATAAGAACAGTGTCAGTATCCCGTGTTGACTGTTAATAAGAACAGTATCAGATATACCGTGTTGACTGTTGATAAGAACAGTGTCAGTATCCCGTGTTGACTGTTGTTAAGGTCAGGGTGTCAGAATTCCCCTGCACAATACCTTGACATCTTAAGAAAAAAAATCTAACATTCTTAAGCAAAAGACAACGTCAACAACTTACTATCAATGACGTCATTAAGTGACATGCTGTGTGATGTTGATTTTTGAACTAAGTTGTTAAAAGATTTTGGAGTAAGATTTAGCAGATAAGCGCCCCCCCCCCCCCTCCCCTACCCGGCCGCCTCTTGAATGCGGAAGAAAGAAAACTTAAGCAGTTAAGACAGATTCTCAGTATACCTGCTGAAGTAGTTACCTTACCCAAAGTGAACTCTAGACATTTCAAGCCCAGGAAAAATTTAGTGTACGGTACTTAGAGACTCAGGCGGGGTTAGTCTGGCGACACATTCTCGAACTCAGTACATTTGCATATTCTAATGAGAAGCATCACTTTGCATCCATTGCCACGACAGCAGCGCCAGTCATTTTGAGCTTTAGCAAACATTAATATGCATTTCCAAATTTGTCAAGGCTAATCTTAAACAAATTACGAGAGTCGCTGTATGATTCTATCACTGCCGTCTGCCACCACTCCCTCGTCTGCCAGCGTTGCACTAACCTGCAAGTCCACTGATGTATCTCGTCTACATAAGAAAAAAATTATAAATATATATATATATATATATATATATATATATATATATATATATATATATGTATATATATAAATATATATGTATATATATATTTATATATATATATATATATATATATATATATATATATATATATATATATATATAAATATATATGCGTGAAAATTAGTGCAAAGTATTACATATAAGTGACTTTTTACCTAAGGAGACTCTGTTTCCCAAATATTAAATTTAATATCTAAAACTCAGTATTGAATATTTTCAAGTCTTTCACATGCTGATACTGACCAGCAAGCACGAATTTCAAATATTTTTATGCATCTGTGTTTATAATAAAGAGTAACAGTTCATAACGACTGTTTTGTCCTCTGAAACTGTAGACCTGTTGGGAGTTATAGGTGCATGAGAGGGAGTATGAAGCAGGCGGCACCGTAACACAACACCAGCCTCCCCATGTGTCATGTAAACTAAGGCGAGACAAGTCGGAATTCCTAAGTTTGTGACCTCTTCCCTCCTCTCCCCGGAAGCTTTCAGAGTATGTTTTAGCGCGCACACACACACACACACACACACACACACACACACACAGTTACAGTACACTGAGACAACATCCACCATACACATTTATACTTATAAATTCATCTTAGTCAGCCAGACAACACCAAATAATACATCCTTCTTAATATAAAACTTCTACACATCATTTCCCTAAAACCTTATATCATTCCTGCCTCGTGGTAAGGGTTTGATCGGTAATCGCCAGGATGCGTGACACACTGGCCTTTACTAAACTAAAATGGAAGGAAGGGCTGTACCAAGCTGTAAATATTAGCATCAATAGTTCTCATATCTTAAACATACATTAGATATTCTCAATCACGCCCCAAAAGGAACACCATAACCGAGAAGTGAACAATCCTTTACAGTGTGTCGTTATGGGAACTTTTACAAGACATAACTTTTAATAACTTTACAAACAAATGAAAACTAACACATTTTATTAGTGGAGAAGAATTCTGAATTATTAAATGTGATTACAACCTTGCTTACTCTGTCTCTTATTAACGTCCTGAAGAAGAAAGTACACTAAGAAAACCAGACCTAAATATAAAATAATTCACCATTCATATAGCAAAAAATTACACCCAATCTAAATAGACCCTGAGAGCCATCCATCTATAAGCAAACTAATATACAATTAAACCTTCAGACAAATGATAAGTGTTACTAAACCAACTCTCTTATGTTATGGCCAAACTTAACTTGGTCTCTTCGGCATAGATGACCATGATATCCGCCTCACCCCACCACCTACTGACTTCACCATTACATTCATCGCCATCAAACAGCCCACCACCAACACATCCTAGCATCACCACCACTATCACAACCCACCACTACTACCAACCAAACCGACCATCTCAACTACCACAACCCACCACCACCCCGCTACAACACACACACACCTTAACGGTACCGTCCACCAGACAGCTTGCTTGATTTGTTTTTCTGGCCGTCGACATCTGAGGTAATTACGGCCGTAAAGATTGAGTTATTTTGTTGATTCTGAGGTTTTGCAAGGCGTTACTTGTCTGTCTTTCTTCTCTCTATAACTCTTTTCGTTACCTGGCAGTTAATCAAGACTTGTGTCGAACAAGCACACCCTTTTTTTAGGGGAATTTATTTATAGTCAGTGATGATGAATGGACTGCTTGACTGGTGTGTGGGTTGAATGACTGAATGAAGTATGAGTGAGACAGTAGTATACACATGACTTGTATGTACTACTGGATGATGATACTGTACATACTAATGTCAAGGAGGTGAATTCGTTCCTCGATTTTTCTTTAAATTAGTTTCTTTATTTATTTTTAAAGAGTTTTTAACATTTTGCAGTTTTTAATATTTTTGGTTTTTAGTTCATTTGTATTTTATGATATTTCTTATTGAGCACTATGTGCACTATAAATATGTACAGTCTCGTTCAAGATTCTTCGAACACTGCTGGAGACAGCTGGCAACTCAAGGCCGTTTGTTTACTATAGTACGTAGTAAAAATTATGAATGAATGTAACAGTGACCGGTGATTGGTTATTTAGTTCCCCATTGCTTAATTAATGGTTGGGCTTTGTTGTTGCGTATTATATTATACTTTTCTGTTGGTATATACTGTTAATTTGATTTTAAAATGGATAGAGCAATGAGCCAACCTACTGTACATGAATTCATGCTAAGACAATTAAACATAAGTAAAAATCGGTAAGTATGTTAAAGAACATCATGCATAGCTGCGTGTAGGTTGTGTATGAGGTTGCTCGTTTATCATTAATTTATACTAATATTATTTTCAAACGTTTAATCCCTTTCGGGTAATTAATGCAGTTGTATGTAACCGATGCTTAACAGACTTTTTTCTAAAGACACATATTTCATGCAACACAAACTGCTGTTTTAATTCGCTGTGGGATTAACCAAAATCATTTATTCACTGCTACCTGTAGTAAGTGTGTGTGTGTGTGTATGTTGAGAGTGTGTGTGTATGTGTGTGGTGTGTGTGTGTGTGTGTGTGTATAAGCCTGTGACTCTATTTAATAATGACGTTGTACAATTGAAGGTGATGGTAATTAACCTTACGAACCACCGTCTGGTGGTGTGAATTAGTGCGGTAGCATATGCCTTATAATTCTACAAGCCTTTATCTAGCAATATCATTGTCATTCCAAGATTCGGAATATTGTAAACAGCAAATGGTATTTCTTTCGTTGAGTGACTATTTGCGCCCCGCCCCCCCTCCAATACTGATACGTAGGCATTTGTTTTGAAAGACTGTCAGTTTAGAGAGTAAAGTATTGCTTGCAGATGCATTCAACTGTGCAGACAAGAGTCATAGACGCTCTACTTGCTAATCTGTATTAAAACTATAACTAAACACGAAATACTTGCAACAGGTGGAACTGCTGCCGGCTGACTTATTATTACCAGCTATCTGGGTATGGTTTTGTTGTAAATGACATTACATTAACAATCTAATGCTTATGTAAATAGTTATGTAAATAGTTAGTTATGTAAATAGAATCAAATACATCCATTACTTATTGGGTCACGAGTCACCCAGTCATAAGAGGAGACCATATTGAGAGACTCCAGACCGCCCCACCTTATCACCCATAGATTACGTGAGTTACGTACACAAATTAATAAATAAATAAATAAGCATTGTATCGCTCTACCTGAAGCACAAGCTGGGAATACCACACTAATGCGCGGTAACACATTCTAGGTCTAGTTTGTGTTTTGCCCGACGAAATTATATCATAGTTTCTAAATACTGTGATGGAACTACATAAGTAACTAGTTAACCCTCTCCTCTCCCATCGCTCGAGATATTGAGGCTCCACAGTTAATTCTCAAACTCGCGCTGAACTATGTCAAAGTTCCTTAGTAAAAGAGAAGGACATGAGAGGCATATGGAGTAGAGATTGAGAGAAGGATAGGAATGAATGGAGAGCTATTACGAGAAGTGAAACACTCAGAAGACGAAGAAATAATTAGTCACGATAAGATTTCAAGACGCATAGTGATGACATAACAAGGTGGCAGGCTGAGGATGTGAAGGAAAGGGGAAGGGGAAGGGGGCGCCAAACTGAACCTTGCCCTACTACGCCCCTCATCCTATGAACTAAGTTTACGATTGTAAACAATAATGGAAAAGTTATAAAAGGAGAAGTTAATAATATTATCTAATATTAACAAAAAGAGAAGATTTAAAGAGAAGCACAGAGGCGAGAACTTGGTTCTGTGAAGGCACACGCCCTCACCTCTCCGTCAGGTCCATCACTTCTCTGGTAAATAATACTTGTAACACCTTCATATATTAACAACAACATAACATAACATAACATGCCATAACATGGCATAACGTAACATAACCTTACTTTCTAATTTAACCTAAACTGACAAGTATGTATGTATGTATGTATGTATGTATGTATGTATGTGTCAGGGGACAATACATCTACTGTATAAGAGGGAACAAGCTGCCCTCATTAAGGTTAATACATAGTGATTAAATACATATAATACATAGTGATGGAGTCGGGATACAGACGTTCACACTCTGACAGACATACACCTTGTTCTCAGTCTCGGTATCCCTCGGTATTCCTCGGCATCCCTCGGTATTCCTCGGCATCCCTCGGCATCCCTCGGCATACCTCGGCGTCCCTCGGTATCCTTCGGTATCCCTCGGCATCCCTCGGCTTCCCTCGATATTCCTCAATATTCATTGGTATCCCTCGGCATCCATCGGTGTCCCTCGGTGTCCTTCGGTGTCCCTCGGTGTCCTTCGGTATCCCTCGGTGTCCATCGGTATCCCATGGTATCCCTCGGTATTCCTCGGCATCCCTCGGTATCCTTCGGCGTCCCTCGGCTTCCCTCGGCATCCCTCGGCTTCCCTCGGTATTCCCTATTCAAAGTAAGTCGCCAAGTCATCATTCCATGTTTCCTCATACAGACAGCCGCTCCTAATCACCGTCAACACGCGTCCGCCAAACTACTGGGTGTAGTGATGAACATCTTAAGCTGATTGATATTAATGGAGTTTGTCGTCACTCAGGGGTCATCTGTGTGAGTTTGTTGTCTGAACCTTGTGTCTCACTTTATGGAGAGAGAGAGAGAGAGAGAGAGAGAGAGAGAGAGAGAGAGAGAGAGAGAGAGAGGCCATCATCATATATAAATCAAGAGTTAAAGGTAATTATCAGAGCGGAAGTGGAACAAATATCACTTAATAACCTCTTCAACGGCGTATAGCCATAGTTAATGATCATGGCCCGGGTGAAGGGTAATTAGGGAGGTCATTATGGTTTTACGATTATAGAAGAATATCACTTACTTGTTTCTCATGAGTCTTTAATGTGATGAGTGTGTTGCCTTAGCACCTGTGTGTTGTCTTAGTACCTGTGTGTTGTCTTATGCTAATTAGACGTCTCTTTTTTTTTATTAATTAAATTATTTTAGTCTCCATGATTCTGGTGTTATTTTACTTAACAACGATTCAGATGGTGAAGAGTTGGTTGACTATAAGGTTTGGGTTGGGTTGGGTTGGTGTGGTTAAGTATGGTTCGGTTAGGTTAGAGAGAATCACATACAGTACATATATTAAATCACATCACACAACCACCAAACATCATAATGATCACCACAAAACTGTTCTCACAATAATTTATATATAATGTCGTAAAGTTTGCCGCTACATACACTTCCTGGACCATCACTTGACGACATGACGGATATATTGACAAGATTATAACTTACTAAAAGGTTACGATCTATTGGGAACTTCCTGGTTTGTTGTGCTTAAGTGATGAAACACACACACACACACACACACACACACACACACATGCATATTATATCATTATGTCTAAATCAAATGTAAGTCTGTATATTTTCAGCCACCGGCTGCAACTCTATTAATAAACCGTTTATTATTATTATTATTATTATTACACACACACACACACACACACACATTATTTGGTTCATAGATGGCGCACTGAGTGGCGTCTCGGATTCACAGGTTCATGAATCTCAGGGTTCATAGATGGGACGGAATACTGGCTGGACTTTTTTCCCCCTGACTACGTTGAACAGATAGGAATTTATGTAAGTATAGAAAGAGTGAATTTTTATTTTATATGAAGGGGAAACTATAAAGATTTATCCTGATTCTAAATGTTGACTTATGTGTAATATAAATGAAGAATATGGCGATTTTACCTGGATAAAAGTTCCCTAATAAGAGCTAATGTCTGTCGGTTTGTCTATCTGTCTGTCTCAGTGTGATGGTGGGTGGGTGAGTAACAGGGTTGGGTGAGGAGTGACGGAGGGTAAAGACAGGCTGCTCCAAACTTACGAAGTATCGCCTCAGACTCCATTTCGACTTTAACGTTCATTTCTTATTTTACATGTTACTCCTGCATTATTTACACTACACTGTCTTACACTGTATATACTATAAATAAAATCCGTTAAAAAAAATACATACATAAAAATTTACGAAAAGGTGAAAATAAACAAACAAATGCTGTAGAAATTGCATAAAAAATAAATACGTACAAAACAAATTAGGTAAAAATGAAATACGTAATATAATAGAAAATAGGTAAAATTTAAGACAATACGTAAACGAATGAAAACTATGTAAAACAGGAGATACGTAAAAACAAACAATACGTAGGAAAATAATCAACAGGTAAACGACCTTCGTGTAGGTAATCGAGGTGAACTAATTACCACAAGTGTGTCAATGAATTATTTTGGGGGTATTTATTTTTTCGGTCCTCTGTGTATTAACTGTAATATACAGCAGCGTCATAAAATATTATAGTTATTTCATGGCCAGTCAATATGAATTTCATTTCAACTAAGCTTCGTTGTGGATTAATTTCAGCGGAGTTGACTGTATCCATATATATATATATATATATATATATATATATATATATATATATATATATATATATTACAGGTGGATCAACAGACTACAGAATTAGTTCACTGTAATATAATTCAGGTACAGCTAAAACCTTGTTGGCAGGAATTAATGAGGCTGAAATGGATCTCATTAAGGGTAATTTGACCTTGTAATTTTATATATATATATTTGGTCTTGCTGTTTTATATATATTCATGGGTTTGCATTACTATATGAAGACAATTCGTTATATTATTGTTTATATTGTGTGTGCGTGTGTATGTTGTAGTAGTAGTAGTAGTAGTAGTAGAAGCAGCAGCCCAGAAGTTATGTTACAGCCTGGATGAGATGTCGACTGTCCTTCTCTCTCCTTCGGTCGGCTTTGCTCTGCCTCAGGGGAACGAGAGCTTCTGCCCCTACTCCGACAACTGCTGCAGATATTGACTATGAGGCTACAGTCACTGAATGCCGCATAGATCTGCGGCTCAACTAATTCAACACAGATAGGATAGTTTCTTATGTATTAGGATATTTAATATTAAGGTAAATAAATGGTGGCGAAGGTGTGGCTATTGGGGGAGGCTGGAGGCCACGTTTAAAAAAAAAAAAAAAAAGAAAAAAAAAAAAAAAAAAAAATAGTAGTAGTAGTACTAGTAGTAGTAATGTCTGACTGTGTCTGTCTGTCATTTTATCAATCCATTAAAGTTCACTAATTATATATATATATAAACAGTATTTCACTAAGGGGAAAGACAGTAATATAATTCATTTCGTTTTGTTCACATAATACAATAACAACAATACAACACCTGCATTTAATTGTTTACTAACACGATCATCAACACAGCCAAGAGAGATTTATGCCGCCATTACTGTAAATAACTTCAGCGGGGAATAAGTCAAGTTTTATTTACACTTGAAATATTAATTCTTATTTTGACCACTTCTCTCTCATCCTCACTTTAACCCTGAGAGTCCTGGAGGGTTAAACCATCGACCACAAAGGGTTAAACCATCGTCCACAAAGGGTTAAACCATCGTCCACAAAGGGTTAAACCAGCGACCACAAAGGGTTAAACCATCGTCCACAAAGGGTTAAATCATCGTCCACAAAGGGTAAAATTATGGAAATTAAATCGCCATGTTGATGAAAGTTTTAAAAATATTAACAGTATAAATGTATTTGTTGTTAAGATCTCGCAGTAAATATTGTTAAAAGTTTTGAGATTATCATTGCAATTGTTGTTAAATTCTTGCCTGCAGTTGATATTGTTGAAAGTTTAATGTAATTGTTGATAGATATCTTTAAAGTTTGGAGCATATCATTATTAATGTAATTGTTGCTAGATGGTTACAGGTGCGTGGTACAATACAAATATGGCCACTGTACTGACTCTTACTCACATATTCAGATTTTGCTCTCAAAGTTTAGCTACGTCCTCAGTGCAAAGAAGAAAAAACATATACAGTATATAATGGTAAAAAGTTTCCAGGTTCTCAATACAAATGCAAATGCCGGTAAGAACTTGATGAACTCTGAGAGAAGGAAACCATCCCGGTAATTAGTGAGAAGTGGACCGTGTTATTATGGTAATGGTGTGAGATATGATGAATGAGAGGCACTTTATTGAGAGCTCTCTTACAGTACTACATTACTACTACTACTACTACTACTACTACTACATGTACAAAGAAGCTACACCTACATTATTAAGAGACCTCGTATTGAGGGATAGTTTGTCTGTCCTACACGTTTGTCAAGCCTCAGTGGAAGTATTTTGATCAAACCTTATGAGAAAATTCCTCAGACAGGAAGGGCACTGTACCGTCATCCTGGGGTGGAGCACTGCCAGACGGGTGTGTGTCTCTCTCTCTCTCTCTCTCTCTCTCTCTCTCTATGAATAATTGAAGGATTGTGACCGAACTTTGAGAGATGGTAAGGATATGGCTTAACTTCGTGAATAAAAAGATGTCTTGCAACTTTTGGGGTGATTGTACTGTGTGCGTGTGTTGACTATATTAACCCCCCCCCCCCGAAAAATAATAATAATAAATAAAAAAAAATAAAACACAAACACTAATATCAAACACCTAAATGAACCCAATTACCTATAGACAACTTCTAACTCCAGTAATAACCGCCGCCATGTTATACACATTTACAACAACAACAAACACTAAATTATCCATCATTTACATTTCTTCATCAGGTTTACAGTGATGGTCTTGATACACGTATATACTGCAGACTGTAACGTGATAAATAGAAATGTCATTATTGAGTTTTTGGTGTCATTAAGATGAGGAGGAGCAATAGTGGTGAGTCTTGTAGTAATGTTGGTTAAGGATGGTCTTGTTCACTATAGCTGAGTCTTATAGTAATGTTGGTTAAGGATGGACTTGTTCACTACAGCTCAACGTCTGACTCTCTGTGGATCACGTGAAGACATGAGTAAGTAGCCTAGATAATTTCACCTGATGAGTAAACACTGAGACGCCATCCCTGTAAGGGCATAGATTAGATTAGGTTAGGTTAGGTTAGGTTAGGTTAGGTTTGGCTTGAAAAAAAATAAAAGTAAAAAAAGAGAGGTATTATGGCGACAGGAAGTTGTTGAGGCGAGAACTTGGTTCTATGAAGGCACACGTCATCACCTCTCTGTCAGGTCCATCACTTCTCTGGTAAATAATACTTGTAACACCTTCATGTATTAACAATAACCGAGCAGTAACCTGACCTGACCTAACCTAACCTAACCTGACCTGACATGACCTGGCGTGACCTGTCCTAACCTAACCAAATCTCACGTAACCTAACCTCACTGAACCTTGCTGACCCAAACTCAATCATACCTAACCTCATCTAAGTTAACCTAATCTCACCTAATATAAGTTAACCTATTCTCACCTAATATAAGTTAACCTAATCTCACCTAATATAAGTTAACCTAATCTCACCTAATATAAGTCAACCTAATCTCACCTAATATAAGTCAACCTATTTTCACCTAATATAAGTTAACCTAATCTCACCTAATATAAGTTAACCTAATCTCACCTAATATAAGTTAACCTAATCTCACCTAATATAAGTTAACCTAATCTCACCTAATATAAGTTAACCTAATCTCACCTAATATAAGTTAACCTAATCTCACCTAACCTTACCTACTCTAACCTCACGTCACCCAACCTTATTTAAGGGCAAATAATGTCAGCTGATCTTATCTAACCTAACCTAACCAATACGTCTCATTAAAACGACTACATTTAAATAACCAAAGACGAACAGAATTACATGTATAAAGGGACTTGAATCTAAAAATGAAACACCTCGTAAACATTATAACAATTTATTAATTATCGAGTAAAATGGCAATCTTGAGGAGAATCGTGTGAGCCTTTCAATATAAACTAAGAAGCTGTTTGTAACAACCACGTGAAGAAGAATGCCTATGGTTAGAATACTAGTTTACTAATTAAATATAGCTAACAGCAATTATGATGATTGGTCTAAAGACGAATGCAAAAAATGACAAACATTGCATTAAAGGAGATGAAGAATACACGAAGATAAGATGTTTGATCCTGCAAAATACTGTAACTGAATTTGTACTGAGTTGAGTCCTGTAGAATTATGTAGGAGTAAATTAATGGTGCAAGAAACACTCTCGTTAATAAATAGAACTGCCATCACCCTGAGCTGCCAGGATGTGATTGATCTCAATAAGGTATTCATTACTGAAGTACATCAACAGGTTGGGCCCAACGAGGTAATGCAATAGCTCGTGGACTCCATCTCAAGACAATCAGATGGCACACTTTCACCCAGCCGAGCTAACGCCACTACAACGGGTATAAATAATAATAGTTGTCCCTCGTATAACGAGGATGGCCCGCCCAAGGGCCACCAAGGCGTGAATTTGTTTAAGGAGTAAAAGCTGTCGCCAGCACAACACCCACATCCTAAGTTAACGAGTTGCATGACCCAGTGTCAAGGAATAGTCCGAGAAGACCGGACAACTCGCCAACTGCACTGGATAACCATTACCCCAGAACACGGTCCTACAAATCGATTAACATCCAGGTCTCCAAATACTGCTGGGTAGACAGAGGCAAATAGCGTAAAGAAACTTACCCATAGTTTCACCCTGCCTGGGGATCGAACCCAGGTCCGCGTGCTTGCGAGGTGAGCAAGCTGACCATTACACCACAGGTGTACCCCAGGCTCGTAACGTCATTCCACTGACCAAGCGAGTTATTTTCTTACGCACCGACAACATTCAGTATTAACAGTCTGTACACAAATATAGCGAGTATTTATCCCGAGATCTCTGGCATATGATAACTTTTAAAGAAAAAATGGTTATTGTGACCTTGACCTTTCACCTATCAAGGTCAAAGATGTTATGTGACACCCAAAGCTGTCAACAATATTTGTTCTACATCCATGTCATTTTGTCGAAATGTTGCCATCTTTAACGTCTTTTTCTGGAGAAACTTAACGTCATTGAGAAGTAAGTCTGTCATTTTTACGTGAATTTCGTCAAAAAATCTAAGGCAACAAACCCCATCCTTCTGCCATGTCTTTCCTGCAGTTATTAAGGAATATTGGGATTTTGAACTTGTGATGATCATGGCTTTAATCTGTGGCCTTGACCTCCCCCAAAAATTCAGGGCTTACTGTAAATCCAACATTGTTCACCCATGATGTTTGGTTAGATCTGATGCAGATAATGACACACCCACCCCAGCCGTCTCGGACACTTGAAGCGCCAGTTTATGTTTTTCCATTTATATCACAAAAGCGGCTTCGGGTCCACGATTTTTACTCCCGCGTGAAAATCTGTGATAATTATGAGAACTGAAGCCCGGGGGAGTCTGGGGAAGTTAATTAAAGAAAAGTACTTTTTACTCTGGACTCATCTTTGAAGTATCTCCATTGACGATATATTTATCATACGTCTTCATTATTCACTATTACAATTTTATCAATTAATGGTTCCACGGATCATAAGACTTTAAACAAGTCAATAGTTTCATCTATAAGTCCAGGCTGTACTTCTGTTCCTTCCACCACGTGAATCTATCAAGTAAAGAAGAGAAAATCAATCGACAGAATGGGTACGTAATCCAAACCCCCCCCCCCCAAAAAAATCTACGGGTCTTGAGCAAAAAAAAATCGAAGCTTAAAATACAAGAATATCGAGAGTAAAGGGAAAAAAATATGTCTCAAGAGAAAATCCATCCATCAGTCATTGTAATGATGGACAATAGCGGTCACCCTCCCTAGGTCTCTCTTACCACGTATGGCGGAGGCACTGGGGGCGTGGGGAGGGAAGGGGCATGGGGAGGGAGGGGTCGAGGGGGATGGGGTAGGTGAATGGGAAGGAAAGGAGGAGAAAGGGGAGGAAAGGGGTTGGAGGGGTAAAAGAGGGGCGGTAGGGGAGGGAGAGAGGAGTAAAGGAGAGAAAAGGGATTAAGAAGGGATAAATAAGAAAGAGGAAAGGGAAGAAAAGGGTAGTAAGGGAGGAAAAGGGGAGCAAGGGAGAAAGGAGAATGAAAGATAAAATAACAACAAGAAGGACCAAGAGAAAAGCTCTAATCAACATCTCCCTTACACAAGAATTCTCTCCCCTCCCCTCCCCTCCCTTCCCTCAGACCTTCATCATTCCCTCCCTTCCTCCCTCCTACTTCTACTCCTATCCCCTCCTTTAATCCCTCCTTCCTACTACTTTTACTTCCACACTCTTACTACTTGTATTCTTATCCTTTACTCCCCACCCCCCTTTCCCCATCCTTCCCTCATCCTTTTCCCCTCATTCCCTTCTTCTAATTTTACTCTTATCCTTTACTCCCTCCCTCCTCCCCTCCCCCCCCTCGTTGCTCTCTCTCCCCTTTCTTCCCCCTCCCTCCCTCTTTGCTCCCCTTCGCTCCCTCCTCTTACTGTTTACTCTTATCCTTACTCACTCACTCACTCCCTCTCCCATCCTTCCCTCCTTCCCTCTCCCACACTCACCCTAAAAAACAATAGCCCCCCCCCCCCTCAACCATCACTCACTTTTCACCGAACACGAAGACAGACGTGTTGGTGGGAGGCAGCTGACGAGGACGAAACAGCTATCAAGCCCTCGTCACGCCCACACACAATGGCCTCTCTCCACACCCCTAGTCCAGACAGAAAAAAGAAATAATACAGCACCGGGGAAGGACATGTCGTGAGGGGGTGGTAGGACTGGCTCTCTTACGTACAGGCTTGGGATTAGTGTTAATAGATTTGCCTTGTGAGGTGGTGAAAGTATACGGGCTGTAATATGGTTGTGGTTGTGAGGTGGTGAAAGTAATAATGAACATGGCAGTGAGAGTGGAAGTAGCGTGACTATAACAATGAAAGTGAAAGTAAGGATTAATATAGCTGAAAATTAGAGAAAATAATGACTAATATAGCTATAAATTAGGTTAGGTTAGGTTAGCTTAGGTCAGGTTAGGTCAGGTTAGGTTAGATTTAGCATTGTTCCCCGCCCCTATCTGCTGTCTTTTCTCGTCCCCTCATAAGTCACACACTCTCCTGCACTAACCGACACACCACGGGACTTGTTGTGTCATAAACGTAATGAACTAACACAATAAACCTCGCCTCTGTAGTGTGAGTCTCAAAGATCCATATAATACCCGGTAACTAAGGGTACACGAGGACGTATATTAGGTTACAGTCGAGTCACAGTTCCATTTCGACACCATGTTGCTTGCCATCTTCGTGTGGTAGGTAAGGTAAGGTAAGGTAAGGTAGGTAGACAATGGAAGCTACACCTATGTTTGTTTAGTGTTGCTGCTGTGGTTAAGGTCGATGAGTCTCACACCACAGCCAATCTAACGGAAGTGTTCACAGTGATGAAACTTGATTTGCCCAAATAGTTATATACATTTAATAAAGTAAAATATCATTAACTTTTTTTCAATGTCGCAATCTATTTACTTTTTTTTTATTATTATTAAATAAAACACCAGCTGAAGGTGAGGGTGGCGTTAAAGTTGAGCGAACGTTCACCAGTGTACACAGTTTCTACTGGTGTCGATTTTCTGGTGATTGTACAAGTCTCCCCTCAGTAATTTCCGCCGAAAACGAAATCCAAGAGTCGGCAACCCAGGTAGTGGTGGGAGCGATCTTACAAGAGCTTGTGAACAGTAATAATAATAATAATAATAATAATAATAATAATAATAATAATAACACTAACAACACCAACAACAACAACAACAATAATAATAATAATAATAATAATAATAATAATAATAATAATAATAATGGACAAACAAGCACAGAAATATGTCAGTAAACAGTGTACTATAGACACTGTATCTCTTCGGTACACACGACACACTGTAGCCATGTAACATATGTGTCGGATGTCTATCATGATCATCTCCCGGACACATGACACACTGTGATCCAGGTCGCTATAACACATGGTAAATCGTAACATATATGTCGGATGTCCAGTTTCATCTCTGTGTCGGAAAAAAAATGTCATCTCTCTATATCGAACGCCCAGTGTCATGTGTGTGTGTGTGTGTGTGTGTGTGTGTCGGGCGTGAGTGTCACCTCCAACTCACACCGTACACAAAAGGGCGTCACATTTAACCTTTCCAGAGGCACAATAACACCTGCACCTCATTCACCTTTTGAAGATTTTTCCCACCGTCCAAATGTTTTATGTCTGTATAAACTCTCTTATCTTATATTTAATTCATTTTACTGATCTCCATTACCAAACACTAACAACTAAAACTCATACTGAAATACTCTCTCAAAATAATTGCCGTTGTATGTATGTATGTATGTATGTATGTATGTATGTATTTCATTAATACATTAAACAGTGAAAAATTTGTTACTGAAGAATATAAATAAATACTTCATGAATGTTAGGTATAAAAAATTGACGCCAACAGTGATATAAATTTCGAATCTTAAAATCTATTCACACGACTAAAAAAACATTACCAAAGGCCTATAACAAAATAATATTCAAAATTACACTCCCAAAATAAACACAAATACAAAGATTATAATACAATAGATCGATGATCATCCTACAAAAAATACAGTAATTCATAATAAAAAAAAATCATTTATTCAACATTACAATCAACCATCACACTCCCATGACGCCTGTAATCATAAATACAGTTTACACATAATAATTAATAAACTCCCCCCCCCCCCACGAGTAAATTAAGGTGTTGTGTCGCTGTTGTAACTCTGGTATGTGCACTCTTGCTGCATGTCGCTGTATTTGTCCTCTGTCTCATATATGGACCATCAACGCCAGACAATGTTATGTGTTGGTGTTGTTGTCTGCTGCAACCTCCCACGGCCTAGTTACGCTGATGATGTGTGTGTGTTTGAGCGCGCGCACAATACACAGGGTGGTGAAATGCGTCTAGTGTGGCAGCATTATGTTAGTGTTAAGGTGCAAACACTTCTGGCTCCCTCTCCCTCGGGTGAACGGGGGTCTTTACAACATAAGGCGACTCCAGGCAAGAACAAAGGTGTCGGCAGCTTCCATTACTGAACTTCAGTATACAGACGACCTCTCCCTTGTTGCTCACACTGAACACGACCTACAGAAGATCCTGAACACCTATGTAGACGCGAATGCACACTTTGGCCTTGAGGTGAATGTACGTAAGACTCAGATTCTCTTTCAGCCTGCCACTGGTTCAGACACACCTCCACCATCCATCCAGCTTAACGGTACTACCCTCTTTAATGTTGCCCACTTTCGGTATCTCGGCTCCCACCTGTCCACCACCGCAGACATTGATGAAGAAATTCAGCATCGGATCAGATATGCATCTCACGCCTTGGGCAGACTCCGAAATAGTGTCTTCAGCTGTAGGGAGCTGAAATTATCTACAAAGTTACACGTATATCGAGCAGTGGTCCTCCCCACCCTACTATATGGCAGTGAGACAGGGGTCACACATACAGGGGGCACCCCAAGGTACTTGAAAAGTTTCACCAACGTAGTCTACGTTCCATCCTCCGAGTTCGCTGGGAAGACAAGAGAACAAATGCCAGCATTCTTGCTGACACCAACTGTAGGAGCATCGAGGCTACCATTATCCATGAACAATTACGTTGGACTGGCCATGTTACCGCATGGACGACAGTCGACTGCCAAAGCAGCTGCTTTACAGTCACCTAACGAATGGTAAACGTAACGCTGGCGGGTAATTGAAAAGGTATAAGGATAGTCTTAAGACAAACCTGAAAAGGTGCCAAAACGACTCCCTCACCTGGGAGTCGATTACTCTACACCGTAACTCTTGGAGGAGCACCACACGAGAAGGTGTCAATACTTTCGAGTTAGCCCGACTGCAAACCGAGGCAGATAAGCGCCAACGTCGGAAAGACGCTGCCACCGCCCCTCCCACAGTAGATGGAGCCCTCCACAGGTGCAACGAATGTGGACGATGCTGACGGTCCCGTATCGGGCGCTTTAGTCACCTCAAAACTCACTAACCTAGGTGACATCCCTAATAACCCATATCATTTTACCATAGCTGGATGATCGTCATACTCGATTCCGAGTGACAGCAAAGTAGTAGTAGTAGTAGTAGTAGTGCGTGAGTGTACTGTATTATGTTGTGTTGGGTGTTATGTTGAGTTTTTTGTATGTTGTGTTGTGTTATTTGTGTTGTGTTGAGTTATTTGTGTTGCGTTGGTTTGTTTTGTATTGTGTTGCGTTGTGTTGTTTGCGTTGTGTTGAGTTGTGTTGTTTTGTGTTGCGTTGTGTTGTTTTGTGTTGTGTTGTGTTGTGTTGTTTTGTGTTGCGTTGTTTTGTGTTGTTTTGTGTTGCGTTGTGTTGTTTTGTGTTGCGTTGCGTTGTGTTGTTTTATGTTGCGTTGCTTTGTGTTGTGTTTTGTTTTGTGTTGCGTTGTATTGTGTTGTGTTGTGTTGCGTTAAATTGTGTTGCGATGTTTTGTGTTGCGTTGTGTCTGTAAATACAGTATGTTGACTTTTTTGTATGTTCACTATTGTTGGTTCAGTTTATTGTTCCTTCACCATCATACACAACCTGTATTTAGAAGATGTCGAGGCAGTTTACAGCAGTATATCCGGCTTGTGTTTCTACCACCACACCTGCTGGACCTTCAACACACCTGCTGGAATTTCGCCACACCTACTGGACCTTCGCCACACCTGCTGGACCTTCGCCACACCTGCTGGACCTTCAACACACCTGCTAGACCTTCAATACACATGCTGGACCTTCAATACACATGCTGGACCTTCACCACACCTGCGGGACCTTCAACACACCTGCTGGACCTTCAACACACCTGCTGGACCTACAACACACCTGCTGGACCTTCAACACACCAACTGGACCTTCAACACACATGCTGGACCTTCAACACCTGCTGGACCTTCAACACCTGCTGGACCTTTGCCACACCTGCTGGACCTTCGCCACACCTGCTTGACCTTCAACACACATGCTAGACCTTCAACACACATGCTAGACCTTCAACACACCTGCTGGACCTTCGCCACACCTGCTGGACCTTCGCCACACCTGCTGGACCTTCAACACACCTGCTGGACCTTCAACACACCTGCTGGACCTTCAACACACCTACCAGATCACCAACGTTTTCCATATCTACCATTATTCGTCTTATCGTGTGTAATAATAATAATAATAATAATAATTAACGGTTTATTGAAAGAGCTTGGCAGCCAGAAGGCTGAAAATATACAGTTACATATTTGGGGAATGGGTTACGAATTACAAATAATATACAAGTAACATAAGTGACACAAATAAGACATATAATAACTTAGATGGGGAAAAGCTCAAACTACAGTTCATTTCAACATAGTGACAGTGTTACAGTATTACAAGTTATTGATAATTTTTACAATGGTTGGGACTGGGCTGTTCTTATAGCGATCAGTTCGTGCACGTATGGGCTGGATGCGGTTGTGGTGTCGAACAGCAATTCTCGGACAAGGGACCTCCGGTGGTAGTAGGAGCCGGTGTCGGGGATGGTGTAGAAGCTTCTTACCAAATTTGCAGATGAGGTCGTGGTGATGGTCAGTGAGAGTCGAAAGGGTCAGTGTGTTGAGCGCTTCTTGATATGTGGAGTAGGAGTGGGAGAGAATAATCTTGCATGCTCTCTTTTGCACTTTTTCAAGGTGTTTACGTTGTGTGGCATTTAGGGAGGAAGACCAGGTGGGGGAGGCATAGGTGAGCTTGGGAAGTATGAATGTTGTGTAAACACTGAGGAGCTCGTGTGTGTGTGTGTGTGTGTGTGTGTGTGTGTGTGTGTGTGTGTGTGTGTGCAGCAGGAGACAAGAGTAATTAGAGTCACAGCTGGACTTGTTAACGGTACAGAACAACACATAAAACCCAACAGAACCAGCTGGTACCACACACACACATACACACACACACACACACACACGGCATCTCTCCCTCCACCAAGATCTGAGTCAGTATTTAATAATTTATAATTTTGTCTCCTAAGTCACTCTACCTCTCCCAGCTGTCAAGTACTTCTCCTGTCAGCTGTTTATTGACAAGAAAAAAAGGTGGAATTTTTTTTAGATTAAGAGTGATATTGGTAAGAAGGAAGGAAGGAAGGAAGGAAGGAAGTAAGGAAGGAAGGAAGGAAGGAAGGAATATGTCTAACTGAAATCATCATCAATTCTCGCTACACCATCTGGAGTAACGAATAACAAAACAGGTGACCCCCACACACAAGAGGACCCCCACCCTCCCTCCCTCCCTGTTGATTTACAAGGCAGCAGCGGAGGTGATCCCATACAGGTGGGTCATATTGTGTGTGGTGAATAGAAACGCCGAGAATAGAAAAAAAAACACCTGGATAGAATTAATCAGTAAAAAAAAAAACAAGTGTATGGAATAAATCATCTAAATTTGAAATAAGGAAGATATTATTGACAGGTAGTTTAGAGAAGAGTTATATGAATAAATTTCTTTTAGTTCACGTCAATGGGGAAAGAAAGTGAGAGAGAGAGATATTATTGGGTCATGGAAAAGACCTGGTTAATATATTTTTACCACCACCTCTTCAAAATAACAATAACAATAAATGGAAAATCATTCTAGTGTATCGTGGAATATTTGGGCCAACAATAACGTCATCCCTCACAGCAACACAACAATAGATACTTATCTTAAGTCTTTAAATTCCAAACCAACAGAGGAGGAGGAGGAGGAGGAGGAGGAAGAAGGAATACCCAGACAGATCCTAAAACCAAAACATGTGGAACGACAATACGAGGACTCAAAGAGGCACCCAAAGAGTACTAACACCACCTAAGGAACAATCTATCATACTAACACACAATCAACCACGTCTTTCAAGGATACGTCTGACGGAGCTGTGGAAGAAGAGCCATTCACTCAAGATATGATATTAAGGCAAAGTTCTGGTATCCGGGGGAATTTTCTCTCTCTCTCTCTCTTTCTTTATGGCACCAATTTTTCATTCCCACTTCCGGGTGTGTTGTTCTGGGGAAGAGAGGTGGTGGTGGTGAATGGGTTTTAAGGGTGTAAGGGGATCTAAGAGGTAAGGGATAAGGGGCTCTAGTGGATAGGGGAGATTTAGGGGGTATGGAATGAAGGATTTATGGGTAAGCAGAGTCTAAGGGGTAAGGTGTAAGGGTGTTTAGGAGTTAACGGGATCTAAGGAATAAGGGACAAGGAGACCAAGGGGATAAGATGTAAGGGGATCTAGGGGGTAAGGGGATCTACAGGGTAAGGGGGTAAAGAGGGTAGAGTTGAAAGAGTTGAATGTAATGAAAGACCTTACGTCAAAACAAAGAAACTATCACTGAGTTTGTACTGTCATATTACCGGGTCAATGAATTTCAAAATGAACACTACGACTCATGTTGTCTCGGTAGGGTTATCAAAATCTTTCGTCCATTGTTATATTGTCTCACATAAAATCGTAAGCTACTTAATAGAACGAGTATATATGTGCTGAACTTACAAAAAAATAAGGAGACAAATACGTCTTCCCCACCAATGATGAAGACAGGTAACCTAACCAGCCAGTATAATGTTACCTTCTCAAGAGCATCAGTAATTGACGATCCGACAGGTACACGAGACATCAACTTGTCCTGTATACACCATAGTGAGCAATGGCCTCCTCGACGAGACACTACTCTATATTAGTTGAAGAAATTATGCCAAGATCACGTTAATTTTTCTTTTAATTCGGGTGGCTGTTACTGAGAACACCCTGGATAGGCGAGTCATGGGCATGGGGTAGGAGGTGAGGGGTAGGAGGTGAGGGGGTGATGGGGAGGGAGTGAGGGGGAACGGGGTGAGAAGAGGAGAGGGAAGGAGAGTGGTCAGAGCTTTGAAGTCTCAGGTATACAGTTTTAGATACGTGTTCGTTAATGTTATCTAAGTGTTTTCAACGTACACTTTACACTGTTCCAACACTGTCCTAACACTCACTTAACGTTCTACCAAAGCAATAACATGCAGTCATTCTAACCCTCAGGGGCCTAACCTAAAATCTAACCAAACCAAACCAAACCTAACCTAACCTAACCAAACCTAACCTAACCTAACCTAAAACATAACCTAACCAAACCTAACCTAACCTAAAACATAGCCAAACCTAACCTAACCTAAAACATAACCAAACCAAACCTAACCAAACCTAACCAAACCAAACCAAACCTAACCTAACCTAACCTAACCTAACCTAACCAAACCAAACCAAACCTAACCTAACCTAACCAAACCTAACCTAAAACATAACCTAACCAAACCTAACCTAACCTAACCTAACCAAACCTAACCTAACCTAAAACATAACCTAACCAAACCTAACCTAACCTAAAACATAACCAAACCTAACCTAACCTAAAACCTAACCTAACCAAACCTAACCTAACCTAACCAAACCAAACCTAACCTAACCTAACCAAACCAAACCTAACCAAACCTAACCTAACCTAACCTAACCAAACCTAACCTAACCTAAAACATAGCCAAACCAAACCTAACCTAACCAAACCAAACCAAACCTAACCTAACCTAAAACATAACCAAACCTAACCTAACCTAACCAAACCAAACCTAACCTAACCAAACCAAACCTAACCAAACCTAACCTAACCTAACCTAACCTAAAACCTAACCAAACCTAACCAAACCTAACCAAACCAAACCTAACCTAACCTAACCTAACCAAACCTAACCTAAAACATAACCTAACCTAACCTAACCTAACCTAACCAAACCTAACCTAACCTAAAACATAACCTAACCAAACCTAACCTAACCTAAAACATAACCTAACCAAACCTAACCTAACCTAACCTAACCAAACCTAACCTAACCTAAAACATAGCCTAACCTAACCTAACATAACCTAAAACATAACCAAACTTAACCTAACCAAACCTAACCTAACCTAAAACATAGCCTAACCTAACCTAAAACATAGCCTAACCTAACCTAAAACATAGCCTAACCTAACCTAACCTAAAACATAACCAAACATAACCAAACCTAACCTAACCTAAAACATAGCCAAACCTAACCTAACCTACAACATAACCTAACCTAACCTAAAACATAACCTAACCTAACATAACCAAACCAAACCTAACCTAACCTAACCTACAACATAACCTAACCTAACCTAAAACATAACCTAACCTAACATAACCAAACCAAACCTAACCTAACCTAACCAAACCTAACCTCCAAATATTATCCTTTTCACCATACATCAAAACAAACAAACAAACAACGACAAAACAAATAAATATCCAGCTGAAGATTCATAAATTTTTTGAGGCACCGACAAGAAACTGGTCATCCTGGGACGATAAATGATGCGTGAGGCTCATTCTTCCTCGGGTCCTTCCTCGTTCGTGAGGCTCATTCTTCCTCGGGTCCTTCGTCGTTCGTGAGGCTCATTCTTCCTCGGGTCCTTCGTCGTTCGTGAGGCTCATTCTTCCTCGGGTCCTTCCTCGTTCGTGAGGCTCATTCTTCCTCGGGTCCTTCCTCGTTCGTGAGGCTCATTCTTCCTCGGGTCCTTCCTCGTTCGTGAGGCTCATTCTTCCTCGGGTCCTTCCTCGTTCGTGAGGCTCATTCTTCCTCGCGTCCTTCCTCGTTCGTGAGGCTCATTCTTCCTCGGGTCCTTCCTCGTTCGTGAGGCTCATTCTTCCTCGGGTCCTTCGTCGTTCGTGAGGCTCATTCTTCCTCGGGTCCTTCGTCGTTCGTGAGGCTCATTCTTCCTCGGGTCCTTCCTCGTTCGTGAGGCTCATTCTTCCTCGCGTCCTTCCTCGTTCGTGAGGCTCATTCTTCCTCGGGTCCTTCCTCGTTCGTGAGGCTCATTCTTCCTCGCGTCCTTCCTCGTTCGTGAGGCTCATTCTTCCTCGGGTCCTTCGTCGTTCGTGAGGCTCATTCTTCCTCGCGTCCTTCGTCGTTCGTGAGGCTCATTCTTCCTCGCGTCCTTCCTCGTTCGTGAGGCTCATTCTTCCTCGGGTCCTTCGTCGTTCGTGAGGCTCATTCTTCCTCGGGTCCTTCATCGTTCGTCACTTGTGCTTGCCGGGGTGACGTTATCGACATGGCGTCCATCAGATTTACCGCTAGGTGTGTGTGTGTGTGTGTGTTTCTGTGTCTATGTGTATGTATCTGGGTGTGTATGTATGTATGTATATGTGTCTGTGTGTGTTGTGACCATAAACCAATCACAACCAATCGATATTATCACGATAAATCACTTCAACAGGCAGGGTAATTTATGGTCATTCTCCCCCCCCCCCCCCCCCTGACAATATCAATTTCGGCTGCTGTCGTATTATCAAACAAATGAATGGCGATTTTCCTATAAACTCCAGAATCTGTGACCATGACAGATTATAAACGCTTGGAGGGGGTTAGAATCCAAGTCCTCCCCCCCGTCTTTCTTTATCTTGTAATGTTTTGATGTAATGATAGGAGTGATTTTTAGGATACATACATACATACATACATACATACATTCATATACCAACACCAACTGCACACACACACACACACACACACACACACACACACGCCGAGCCAATAGCCAATATAGTTCCTCACATCAACAAGTCAGGTAGTTATTAACAAAAGTCCTCAATACAGAACATTCCTGACCGTCTCCCCTCACTGCCTCCTGACACTGCTGACACTGTGTTAGGGTGTAAAGCTGACCTCCTCAGTACCTTGGCCAATTAGGGAATAATTTTTATTTCTATTACATTATAATTTAGTGGACATTAATGCATATAGGGGGAAAAATTGTTTCATGGAAGACAACTGTTAGGTTAGGTTAGGTTATGTTAGGTGAGGTTAGGTTAGGTTTAAGTTAGATTAGGCTAAGTTTAATTAAGATTTGGTTTAGTATAGGTTAAATTAATAAAGTTAAGTTACGTTAGTAATGCAACAGTTTATAGAGAACTTACACACACACACACACACACACACACACACACTATAATTAAACCAAACTTTCCTCGTCATGCTCCCAATGCTGTGTTCTGATGGATCTAATTCAAGATTTCCAAGACCCACATGACGGTGTCTCCCGCCCGTTAGGTTAGGTTAGGTTATTGTCCTGTTCACTTGGTACTATAAGTTTACAAGGTTGCTGGTAATGTCTCACACTGGTGTTACCTGCGAAGACCGAGTTGTTCTGGTGGCTCCCGGGAACAGTTGTCAGCTAGACTATAGGAGGTACAGGATACTTAGTATCAATACTCCGATACTCAACAGATATACTGTACACCTCACAGTAGAGTTTCTAACTCAGTGAAGAAGGATGGAGACTGAAGCTCTTTAATTCTCCCGTACTCTATAGATCTTCAGTGTTATACTAGAGCTCTGGGAACAAAAGAACAGTCGGTATCCAGATCCCCGAAGAGGGTGACCGTCACGTGGCCACTCAGAGCAGCCCTGAATTGGTTCACAAGCTAACCGAGCTGTAGCTATTCATATGTAAGTATACGTGGGCGCTCCCCTCCCAGCCTAGCGTCCCCTGAGAGCTGACTCTGAGGCTGGTATGACGAAACCATCTCCAAGAATACCTAACCTAACTCAGTGAAGCTTGTGTAAGAAAACATAACAGTTGGCTAATCTTACACAACTCTAATAACAAACACAGACTTGTAAGCTCAAAAACAACGACTCATCAAAGACTGTCTAAAGATCATAATAAAGTCACTGAACAATACACACTCAAGTCTTCATCAGCATCAGTACAAAATCATACACAAACACAGAGGAAAATACACACACACACTGGTATACAAAGAAACAAGTGAACCACACAGGCAAGGATGAAGCTGTAGGAGAAAGTTATACTGATGGTGTGTGTCTGAGCATCACTGGGGGGGGGGGGGGACCATGTGAGGTGTTAAGAGGTGATGTGGACTCCGGGACAACTACCTCAGTGGTATGTTGCCTCATTCGTCCTCCTCTCATCCTCCTCCTCCTCCTCCTCCTCCTCCTCTCCTCTCCTCCTCCTGTGAGATTTTGCTGGGTGTAATATTCCCCTCCCCCCCCCCCAATCTACCATTTCATTTGTGCTAAGGTCTTGCCTAAGTTAACTCCCTAACAGCCTAACCTAACCTGATCTAACCTACCTTAACAGCCTCTCCCAACCTCCTAAGCAACTTTCCCTAACTTAACAACCTGACCTAACCCTGAAACCAATGAACCTTAGGAACAACCAATCCTCGGAACACACACACACACACACACACACACACACACACACACACAAACCGTAAGCTATCAAAATTACATTACGGTCCCACACTCCTATTGATATATTACAGAAGAATAGCAACCATCTCTAAAAAGGTGATAAGAAACCAAAAACGTAAGTAAATATTATCACTGATCTTGTTAAATTGCATATTGTTAAAATGAAATATTACATAACTGTTCTGACTGGCTGTAAACTGTACTCCTTAGGGCACAAAACTGAAAGGAATCAGTCTATGTTCACTGGTATTTTCTATGTTCATGTCTTCAGCGTTACAAAGAATGTAAACCTGCTTGGCGTGATTTAACGTTAACAATCTTCATAGTCAAATTTTTTTTTTTACTTCATTAAATCTGTAAGAAAGACAACAAACAAAAAACAAACAGTGAGGGAATATCACTTCGCTAGTCAACATCACATACAGCTAGACGAGTCGTTATCCCTATAGGGTGGCCTAAGTTTTTCGGCACCATGGAGTAGTGATGACTCTACGGGTGTGTGGCTCCACCGATCAAACTTGATAGAAATGTTTTTACGGTTAGCTGGTGTTGAGGTATCGTTCCGGAATGTCACAATATAAGACGATGGTTCGAATCCTGGAGGTTGGTAGCTGTAAAACTGATATACTCCAGGAAGTTCATATTTAATGAGTGCGTATGGAAATCCAATGTTAAATCCAGATATATTTGTAACAGAATTTCCATGACGCCGCAATGGTCGCGACACATACCATAATCCACACTGGAAAATATGTTTGTTATATGAACTCTGTATTCTATGATATAAATATAATCTCTGACATATAATTGACATATTCCTGTGTACAGTATGTTTGCAAGGGAAACATTGAACACTTTCGATACACAAATTTTTTAAGAGTAAAATAATGAGTTAATCAATATACAGAAGTGATGAGTGGTGTGTTAATAATGGTTGCCCCTCGTGATCGAGGATGGCTGGCCCTAGGGCCTCCTAGGCGTGAATTTGTTCAAGGTGTAAAAGCTGTCGCCAACACAACAACCACACCCTAAGTTAACGAGTTGCATGACCCAGTGTCAAGGAATAGTCCATGATGCCCGGACAACTCACCAACTGCACTGGCCAACCATTACCCCGGAACACGATTCGCAAATCGATTAACATCCAGGTTCCCAATTACTACTGGGTAAACAGAGGCAAATGGCGTAAATAAATTTTGCCCATACAGTAGTTTCACCCTGTCCGAGATTCGAACCCGGGTCCACTCGAGAGGCGAACATGCTGACCATTACACTACACTCGTGTTAATTAGGCTTGGTATTTCAACACTTAATTCGCCTCTTCCAACCAATGATAAATCCCCCTGGAAGCTTACACACACACACCTGCCTTATCCACCTTAACTATACCTGTACGGGAGTGTCTCTTCAGCTAGTTGGTGTTATGGTGACAACTTGCACCGTCATAAATTTAGAGACAATAGTTCGAATCCCGAAGATTATAATTATTCGTGTATAGAATATACATACGCTGTCTTTATTTTGTGTTTGACGTCACCAAAAGAACAATAACATAACTATATAACGATAGTCATTTAGGGCTCTTTAAAAATACTTAGGTGATGACAATAGATCACCTGAAGAATCTCCACCCCAGCTAATTTCACCTAAAGTTTTATCAATCTAACGCTACCCTAACCAACGCTAACCTAACCTACCCTAACCTAAAGCTTACCTAACCTAAAGCTAACCTAAACTACCCTAACCTAAAGCTAACCTTAAGATAATCTAACCTAAAGCTAACCTCAACCTAAACTAAAAAAAAAATACTTAGAAAAAAATATATTCCCAGGGTGAGCGGAGGTAAAGACGCGGATGTTACACGACACGAGTTAGTGAGGCTACAGCTATAGAGGCAGGAAGTCGTCAGTGATGGTGAGGTGCTACGCGATAAACACACACAAACCCTCCACATTATAGTCTATTGTGTCGCTATAATAAAGGGAACAATATGTGATCCAACCCACCTAGTATTCCTTTTATCTCATTATTTACTTTATGCATATTTTTTCCACTTTTTTTTTATCCCGGTGCCAATCGATTATTTAAATTGTTGTACTGACATAATTGCCCGTTTACAGTTATGTTATTCACTTGAAAACTAATAACAACGACGAATAATTGACTTTTTTGTGTTTTGTTTATTCACTTCAAATAACCAGCTGTTGTTACTCTAATATTCTATTATTTAAATATATGATAAAAGATAATGTTTAGAACTACAGTTACTATGAGAAGGGGAGTACCCGGCCTGGCCACTTGTATAGCTTAATCACGTGAGGCAATAGTAACCAGTCAACGATAGTACTTGATGTTTTGGTAATGGTCACCGGTTCCTTCCTGCTAAACTCAGAAATATTTCAGTGTCGTTTTTGTTAATTGACCGACACACTGAGACCACGACCTACCTTCTTAGATAGATTTAAAGTTTATATTTTTGTTACTCTTCCGACATCAAGTTCATATAATTCAGTCAACAAATTTATCAAGCGTTAGTTTAATGTTGATATGTTGCATAATATTACCATAATGTTTAATTACATTTTAATGATACTGATATTTGCTAAGTTCCATTGTGGCAATGTATATGTCACCAATGTAACACTACTCCTGTAACGACTGTATCAATATTCACGCCATCATTGTAACAATTCTCACGTAACCACTGTAACAATACGTCACCACTAACAATATGTCACCACTGTAATAATATTCACGTAATCACTGTAACAATACAGAAGTTACCACTGTAACAATGGCTTCTGGTAAAATAGCTACAGCTCATTAATTTCTTTAATAATTAATATAGCCCAAGTTTCTCCTCTCCTCCATACTTGATTTTCACACACACTGCTACTGGTTTATTTAAAATATTACTTGGTAAATATAAACAATAACTTCATCGATTTACTAATTGGTTTTGTTTGCTTTCGGGATTTTGTGCATTACGTTTCTTTCACTGCACTGAATTTAAATCCTGTAGGCAAAGATTAAAATGAATGTGAATTCATCAAGTAAATGACAAGTAAGCCGTGACTTCCTCACCGTCAACACTTGGGCGAATTGACAAAACCCATTACTTAACTATAGCAGTGCTGGGTGGTTTGTTCTGGCTCAAATCAAGACTATTCTGTGTTGATGTCTGCCAACCGCCGAGGAGCCGAAACACCGAAGGTACGGAGGTCGCGCCACGGCCAAATTGCTCACTCCACAATCATTTCATTTTCGTTTCTTCATTCACACACAGTAAACATCCATTTTGTACATTAAATCAAACATTCTCGTGAAAATACCAAGAAAACAACATTACATTAAGTCCGCGGAGTCATTCAAGACTTAGACGAGAATAATGCAACAAAACTTAGTATTTGTTAACTTTAATCCTATAATTCTTTAAGATAAATCTAGCAACATATGTAAAATCTATAGGAATTTCTAAGACAATTTTCTTATATGACATTTCCGTCGCAAATGCATAATAAAGAAGGTATGGCGCTCGAAAGTTTGGGTTAGGAAATTAACCTTGACATATCGCCATTATCGGGTGACCCGCTGTCAAATTCATTCAAAACACAGCAAAACACACAGGAAAAACATATTTTGGGGTCGCGAGAAGATTACAGGACTAAAAGTAACATTTACTCAAAATTTACTCAGACGATGAAGTCCTCGACTTCAAGATCCCGTCAAAAAACAACCTTGCGGAGATAAACTGAACCGTGACCACCTTATTATTTATTCATCATTACTGCGATACAACCCACTTAATATTAACCAACCTCTTAAAATTGTACACCTTAATAATCATCCAATCACAACACGTTTTACTGTAATTAGTCGTCCAATGAGAGTCGCCACTATAAAATATAGTCATACAGCCTACGGAAATACTAATTAACCAGGTAAGAGTATAAGTGTTTTTCTATTGGTTCACCTCACTTTAACTAATTAATCTTATGACCTTTTTAGTTGTACTTACCAGAAGGGAGAGTCACTGATCAGCTGGACGCGGGGCGGGACAGGCAGCAGGGACACACTGTAAACGACGTTGGAAAAGTCAATCAATCACTTGTACCGTAATATTTAGTTCATGTTCTATAACCTCACTTTCACTATAGTTCTATGACAAATTGTGAGACACTTAATAGTAAAACAAATTCAGATAACAGTATCACAATTACGGGTTCACTGCCACACCACCACCACCACAAATGACGTCTCTCTGCTGGTGGTGCGGCCACGTTGCCCGCCAAATTTGATACCCAATCAGCTGATGCGCGTCAACAACACAGAAACTCCCGTGGAATATTTCATGACTTTTGAGGAAACTAAAAAATAATGATTATGGAATGTGATTAATTTACTGATATAAGAAAATCATTACGAACTTACTTTACTGAGATCACGATGAGGTGTGAATGTGTGCTACCCAGAGTTAAGGAGGTGGAGGAGGGTGTAACTAGCAGTTTAGGTCGCCGTATAGGCCATTCTCTATTGCCGAGAGTAAAATTTACATACAAATATCCGTTAACTCCTATAAACATATGGAGAAGCCGGGGCGAGTTAAGTAAAATAAAAATAAAAATCCTCAAAACATTATACGTAAAGCAATGTTTAATTTATTAGTTCTAGGAGAGTAACAAAACCAGATATGTACCGTGTGTGTTTAATAGACTGAACCAGACCTAAACAAATACATACACGATGATTTTATTATGTCGTAACTAACTACACAGTTTATATATACAACTTAGGAGAGACAGATCCTACCTCAGTCTCGTATACTGGAATACACAGTACAGTACAGATGTCCGTTTCAAAAAGTAATTAACTCAGTTATGTAAAAATAGATAATTAATGGGTGTTGGTTCATGAATTATTTTGTAGTGTGTTATGATATACTCGTGAAAATTACTGAAATTTTTTTTCTCTGTCCCTCCGGTAAAGTAAAGTACTGCTGGGTGGCCGGAATTAAGAGTTAACACACACACACACACCCACCCACACACACACACACACACACACACACCCATCCAAAACAAGGCCCCATTATACCCCTGCAATGTACCACAGTTACATCACACAGCATTAGTCTTAATAGGTCCATCCGCGCACAACATCCGACGTCACTGTTTCCTCTGTTTCACGTACAGTACACCTCTGCATCACGTACAGTACACCTCTGCTACACGTACAGTACACCTCTGCTTCACGTACAGTACACCTCTGCTTCACGTACAGTACACCTCTGTTTCACGTACAGTACACCTCTGCTTCACGTACAGTACACCTCTGTTTCACGTACAGTACACCTCTGCTTCACGTACAGTACACCTCTGCTTCACGCATAGTACACCTCTGCTTCACGTACAGTACACCTCTGCTTCACGTACAGTACACCTCTGCTTCACGTACAGTACACCTCTGCTACACGTACAGTACACCTCTGCTTCACGTACAGTACACCTCTGCTTCACGTACAGTACACCTCTGCATCACGTACAGTACACCTCTGCTACACGTACAGTACACCTCTGCTTCACGTACAGTACACCTCTGTTTCACGTACAGTACACCTCTGTTTCACGTACAGTACACCTCTGCTTCACGTACAGTACACCTCTGTTTCACGTACAGTACACCTCTGCTTCACGTACAGTACACCTCTGCTTCACGCATAGTACACCTCTGCTTCACGTACAGTACACCTCTGCTTCACGTACAGTACACCTCTGCTTCACGTACATTACACCTCTGCTACACGTACAGTACACCTCTGTTTCACGTACAGTACACCTCTGCTTCACGTACAGTACACCTCTGCTTCACGTACAGTACACCTCTGCTTCACGTACAGTACACCTCTGTTTCACGTACAGTACACCTCTGTTTCACGTACAGTACACCTCTGCTTCACGCATAGTACACCTCTGCTACACGTACAGTACACCTCTGCTTCACGTACATTACACCTCTACATCATGTACAGTACACCTCTGCATCACGTACCGGACACCTCTGCTATCACGTACAGTACACCTCTGCTTCACGTACAGTACACCTCTGCTTCACGTACAGTACACCTCTGTTTCACGTACAGTACACCTCTGCTTCACGCATAGTACACCTTTGCTTCACGTACAGTACACCTCTGCTTCACGTACAGTACACCTCTGCTTCACGTACAGTACACCTCTGCTACACGTACAGTACACCTCTGCTTCACGTACAGTACACCTCTGCTTCACGTACAGTACACCTCTGCATCACATACAGTACACCTCTGCATCACGTACAGAACACCTCTGCTTCATGTACAGTACACCTCTGCTTCACGTACAGTACACCTCTGTATCACGTACAGTACACCTCTGCATCACGTACAGAACACCTCTGCTTCACGTACAGTACACCTCTGCTTCACGTACAGTACACCTCTGTATCACGTACAGTACACCTCTGCATCACGTACAGAACACCTCTGCTTCACGTACAGTACACCTCTGCTTCACGTACAGTACACGTCTGTTTCACGTACAGTACACCTCTGCTTCACGTATAGTACACCTTTGTTTCACGTACAGTACACCTCTGCTTCACGTACAGTACACCTCTGCTTCACGTACAGTACACCTCTGCTACACGTACATTACACCTCTGCTTCACGTACAGTACACCTGTGCTTCACGTACAGTACACCTCTGCATCACGTACAGTACACCTCTGCTTCACGTACAGTACACCTCTGCTTCACGTACAGTACACCTCTGCATCACGTACAGTACACCTCTGTATCACGTACAGTACACCTCTGCATCACGTACAGAACACCTCTGCTTCACGTACAGTACACCTCTGCATCACGTACAGTACACCTCTGCTTCACGTACAGTACACCTCTGCTTCACGTACAGCACACCTCTGCTTCACGTACAGTACACCTCTGCTTCACGTACAGTACACCTCTGCATCACGTACAGTACACCTATGCTTCACGTACAGTACACCTCTGCATCACGTACAGTACACCTATGCTTCACGTACAGCACACCTCTGCTTCACGTACAGTACACCTCTGCTTCCTGAATGCCCCCCCCTCCCCCTATATGTATGTCTAATTACCTATAGCCTGTTCACTCTACACTATTGCTGTCAAACATAACCAGTGACGCATCAAATAATAATAATAATAATAATAATAATAATAATAATAATAATAATAATAATAATAATGACTTTGATATCACGTAAGACTATAAAATATTTAAATATCCTTAACACAAAACACAAGGGGCTACTCTGTGCGTGTGTGTGTCACCTGGCGTTAATCTGTCTTAATTAACAGGTACTAAAAGATCAAAGTCCCTGGGCTGACTGGGGTGATATATGTCGTTTTTGTATTCATAGTGGCGGGGTTTTGTGTGACTGGATATTGACTCATGGGATTTTCTAGGGCGGGATTTTATTTGGTGAGATTTTACCTGGGGATTAAGACTGATTACCTATTGATGAAATGGTTGACATTACTTTGTTAACTATTTTAGTCTTTTTTTTTTTTCGGGCGGATCCACACACATACACAGTACACCCTCCATGACGTGACACGCCTATCATGACGTCACAAGCCCTCCATGACGTCACAAGCCCTCCATGACGTCACACACCCTCCATAACCTCCTCTACCCCCCTCTGAGCCCAACACCTTCAATCTGCTGACGTTATGTAGCTCATAAGGGACCCCTCCCCTACTACCTCCACGGTCAGCAGTAGGATCTTCCCCTACCCCTTTACGGTTGGTCAGGACAATAACTAGCCACAATAACTAGCCTATGTCACTATTAACTTCAATTTCCAAACTATTAACGCCCTTCCTCCCTCCTCTAATCTTTTTTCACCCTTCTTTCTCTACACCAAAAGAGGCCCCCACACCCCCTCCTCTGCCCTCCCTCATTGTATTCCTCCCTTTGTTTCCTCGAACCCTCCCCCCCCTGCATCACCCTCTATCATCCCTATCATTCTGTATCCTCCCTTACCCTCCCTATTCTCCCTCACCCTCCTTATCCTCTCACCTTCTCTCTATCCTTCCTCACCCTCCCTATCCTCCCTGACCCTTCCTATCCTCCCTGACCCTTCCTATCCTCCCTGACCCTCCCTATCCTCCCTGACCCTTCCTATCCTCCCTGACCCTTCCTATCCTCCATGACCCTTCCTATCCTCCCTGACCCTTCCTATCCTCCCTGACCCTCCCTATCCTCCCTGACCCTCCCTATCCTCCCTGACCCTTCCTATCCTCCCTGACCCTTCCTATCCTCCCTGACCCTCCCTATCCTCCCTGACCCTTCCTATCCTCCCTGACCCTTCCTCACCCCCCTATCCTTCAGGCGTCAGGTCGCGGTGTCAGGTTATCCTTGTTGACATTGAAGGTTGACCCCCCCCCTAACTCCCTCGCCCTCGCTCCCTTCACCTCCTCCCTCCACCCTTCCCTCCCACACACCCTCCTCCCTCCCTCTCACCTCCACCCCCATACTACCTCCACCCTTGCTGCCTCCCTCCACACCCTCGTTCCCTCCCCTCTCCTCTCTCCCTCCTCCTCCGCCCTCTCTCTCCCTCCTCCGCCCTCTCTCTCCCTCGTCGGCTGACCCAAAAAACATTATTCTTGTTTTCCTTATCGGTTCCCTCTAACGTCACAGATTCATGCAGATATTCAGATTTTTTTCCCACAACGATCCAGATTTTCATTTGTTTTTGCTAACTAGTGCAAACTATATATCCAGATTTTTATTATTTTTTGCCCCCCGATTCAGATTTTTCCTCTTAAAGCCAGATTTATTTAGATTGTTCACTTAATACTTAATTGCTTTGTAAGTGCACTATATGAGTACAATTAACGCTTATAAGTGTACCTATAAGTGCACTGTACTTAAATGGAAGTCGGTATTAAAATTGATAGTGATATTGAAACAGTCGGAATTTAATAACTAATAGTTCCTTAAAGTAACAAATCAGGAACGAACAAGTAGCAATGGTTTTAAATACGAGACATTAAGATTTAGGAAGACTTGAGATAAACATTGGTTCAGGAAGAGAGTCATGGCTAAGTAGCTAAGGTTGATAAGTGAGTGTAAATATGGCTGTCTAGTATGAACCAATAAGCCTGAAGTTGTTTCCTTCATTCTTAGGTCCTTATGAGATAACAAGGAGAGGTGAGGAAGAATAAGAACAAGGAGAGGAGGAACAGGAAGAGAAGGGAGAAGAGGAAAAGGAGAAGAAAGAGGAGAACCCCCCAGGGCCAACAAGGGTGACTCACTTGGCCACCTCCCGGGGCTAGATTCACCGCTGATATACAATAGGTAAGTCTGGTCCTAGAGTGAACACTGACCATCCACCGTCACACATACGAAATGAGCAAGCATGAACTCCACATGTATCCCTCTGTTGGGCGGCTGTAGTGCTCTTAACAACAGGCCACAAGAAAGGGTAAATAATTACGAAAAACAATGGGGAATCCAAATCAGTCTCCCGAAATTCACAGTGATACCCTTATGGAGAAGGAAAACCCATCCATTAGTTACCAATAATGCCCAGATAGAATACAAAAGCAGAGGCACCCTTCTGGGCCTGCATATATCCACGACAGGTTACTCCCACCATGTCCACACCAGGAAGGAAAAGGCCAGAAGAGAGATGAGAAAACTATACCGCTTTAAAGCGCTTCCTGAGAAAATAAAACTCCTCCTGGTGACATCATTCATCATACCGATATTAATTTACCGAGCAGTACCTCTTCATACTATGAGCACCACTCAAATATTAGAATTACAGGTGGTCCAAAATGAAGCCCTAAGATTCGTTACAGGTGAAAGATACCCCTTCACCAGAACCACAGCCGAGATACATAGAGACCTGAGATAGAACCCATCAACCAGCAGCTGCACACCCTGGCCAGCAGGGTCTGGCAAAAGCTAGAACGATCAGAGCAAGAACTCCTTCAAAGACTCCCACCAGATAACGACAACAACCATACATGGTTCCCAAAAAGTTACCAAATCTCAAAAGGTCCATTACCACCCCCGATCAACACGGCCAGGCAATAGACAACCTCCCTAGACCAGCATCCGTCAGTAGGGTCGGCGGAATATGAAATAAGGCCCTCAAAACACACATATATAGGATGGGGTAGGATGTCTAGTGCCTGTACCGACAGACAATAACTAACCCATGACACAACCCTAACACGCCATTAGCTTAGCTAGGCGGTCAGCCCGCCCTCTCTCACCTCCTCCTAAATTTCTTCAATTTCCGAACTATAACTTCCTTCCCCCACCTTTAATCTTCTTTCATCCTCCTTTCTCTACAAAAAAAAGGTGTCCAGTACTCCGCCTCCCCCCCCTCTCTCTCTTCCTTTCCTGTCACAATTAATCAGACACCAAATCTGTGAGGGAGATGAACATTAAGGCCCCGACCTCGTACTTTGACCTTGACCTTATAAGCAGGACTCTGCTTTGCGCCCTCAAGCCAACAAAGTTTAACCTCAATACCTCATAGAGTGTCATAATTCTAGAGTGTATGACCCAATGAGTGAACGAACGACCAGAATCACGCGAACTGCTCACCAACAGACAGACAGATATTCCATATTTTATAAAAGTTGGAACCTGTCTGTCACAATTCATGTTTACGAGGCAGGTGCTGTAGATAGTTTTATCTCTCTTTTACGTTAAATATTTAAAATTGTGCAATGTGTTTTGCAGCTGAAATTGCCTGCATGATTTTTTCATACGATATTAAGTATTGTGGTGAGTAATGGATATACTCTCTCTCTCTCTCTCTCTCTCTCTCTCTCTCTCTCTCTCTCTCTCTCTCTCTCATCAGTCAGCTGGTAAACTTCGGGTAAAGTCAAACAAGGTCAGGTGAGCTATGGGCCTGAGGCTGCTGTCACGCCCCCCTTTATCATCCATTTTTCACTATATCAAATAAACCTCAAAAAGATTTCCTTCAAAAGTAACCTTAAGTTGGATTACCTGAAGATTAGGCCCTAGTTTATTTCACCTGGATGAACTAGGTTAGGTTATATGAATGAAACTGGGGTGGAAGGGGCTAATCCTGGTAAACTTGTCCTGTTCTCCCTCTCTCTCCACGGATGTTGCTACATCTTGTGCGGGAGGCCCTGGCGCTTGTCTCCCTCGGTATACAGTAGTTGCTTCAGCAGTTTACCTTCGCTCGTGCGGGATAATGGTAGGCTCGATGCTCCTACAGTTGGTGTCAGCGAGAAAACTGACATTTGTTCTCTTGTCTTCCCAGCGAACTCTACGTTACCAAGTGCCTTGAGGTGCCTCCTGTATGTGACCCATGTCTCGCTACCATACACACACACACAGTAATGAAAGAAGATAAAATGACCGTCTCTAATGTGTTCAAGAGAAAAGATATATTTTCCTCCCCAGGGTGGGGGATGGGTGGGGGGTAATGGGTGAGGAAAGGGTGAGGGTAAAGATGGAGGCATGGATGAGAGGGTGAGAAGGTGAGGCAGAGTGTGTGTGAGGGTGAGAGAGGGCTGTGAAGGAGGGGTAGGAGTTTGATGGCAGGGGTGATGGGGGTGAGAGGGTGAGGAAAAAGTGAGAAGGTGATGGGCGAGAGGGTGAAGGGGTGTGAAAGGGTGAAAAGGTGAGGGAGAGGGTGAGGGAAGGGTGAGAGGGTGATGCGTGAAGGAGGGGGTGAGAGGGTGAGGGAGGGGTGAGAGGATGTCACCAGTCCTCGCTTACCAGGATCCCCAACCCAACCTGATCCTGGTCAGTGATTCTTGGCGACACACCGCCGCCAAATTAAAACGTTTTAAACTGATGCCTGAAACGATACAAGTCCACCTGTACAAGGCGCTGGCGAGGCCTGTGTGGGAGTACCCACACGTACCACTTGTCACACTCGGGAAGACCAGACTACAACAACTACAGAGCTTCCAAAACAAGTGTCTGAGGTCAGCCAGTGGCCAAGTGCCACCTTACCAGGAGGCAGTGGAAATCATCCACCTAAGAAATAAAACAGAGGCCCTCAACGTCAGGTTCCATCGCCTAGGGAAGAAGGTTTGGGACAAGCTCCTGGACGACCCTCACAGCCCAGACCACCTACGCGGGGAAGACATCAACGGAAGGAGACCCCACGCCTGGTGGCCCCGGAGTCTGCCCGCACTACAACAACCCAACCCTCGATCCATCTATGTCCGCCACAGTGATCCACCTTAGATTAAAACTTAGATGATATAAGTTCACATTTAACAAGTCACAATCTAGTGAGTAAATAACGTAATACAGTATAAGATTTTAATATACATGTAATTAAAAAATCAAACTAGTCATTGTCTACTAAAGTAACCATTGTATAACATCATCCTAAATCCTAGGTTATCTTAGTTAGCCAACAAACTCTGTAATATGTAAAACAAGGGGTGTCGTCCCCCTCTGTTTAACTCATTAAACTTCTTTTCCAACCTTTCCCCCCACGACTATATGTTGTGACTTCTCCATCCCTCATGTCTGGCTGTGCCTTGAGCCCCAGCATGCCTTCCATCCTTTCCCCACCTTAACCTAAACACACACACACACACACACACATATGTATATATATATATATATATATATATATATATATATATATATATAATTTATATATATATATATATATATACAATCAACGACCTCACCAGCAAGGAATCGAACCCTCGACCTACTGGGTGTGACTAGGGAGCGCTTACCGGCCTAGCCGGTAAGCGCTCCCTAGTCACACCCAGTAGGTCGAGGGTTCGATTCCTTGCTGGTGAGGTCGTTGATTGTATGTTCAAAGTCCGCGTGTTATATATATATATATATATATATATGATCGATCCATGACGACAAAAGTGGACCTGATAGGTGAAAGGGAAACAGGGTTGAGCTGACTTTATTTCTCAAACACTTCGGGCTGTTGTGTAGGGGTCTGTACATGAAGAACACTTTTTGTAATAGGCATAAATTATAAAAAGTTTCTTTAATGTGTTGTTAGACTTATCTAATTCATCTTAGTTTTGTCTTTTTGTTTAGGCCAACACAAACCATGGAATTAGAAAGTGCCTAGTGGGGATATATAAGTGGAAGACTAAGTTGGAAAGTTACATTAAACAGAAAAAATTAACTAAATTAAACAATTAACGGTATTAAAGGTATTTACGTTATAGGTGTACATCACATAACCCTACAACAAGTCCTCAGGATCATGACCTTATTTCCTTCAGGGACAGAACAGTCTGTAGCAAAATCTTCCTCGAATACTGAGGTTATGCTCCTCCTTACTGGACGGTTCCCCCTCATCAACGACGGAGATAAATGCCACTTTTACAGAAGGTGCAGAAGTCTGGCCAGGCAACAGATCATTATAACTTCAAGTATGAACAACAAGAACTGGCTTTAAACGTTTCCTCCACTCGGGCACTGACTCTTAAACAGTTTAATTTCAGCACCTGGGAAAAAAATTATCAGCGGTCCATATGAAGGTATAACATTACCCAGGTGTTTCTTTCATTCCACAACTGTGTACTGCCAGTGGGAGAATAATACATTACAAGGGCACATGTGTCACGATTATAGAAGCGAGACTGAACTTAACAGCAGAGTAAAAGGTATTATCACACGTGTTCTCGATACGACCAACCAACATTTATTTTCCCCATTTCACAACAACTTGGCGTGATTGATATGATACAAACAGGTGACTTCCCCTACAGACGAACTTGAAATGTTTGGGCTTCAGTTTACTTACTGTACAAGGTTGGTTGTTCTAGGTCATAGTTAAGTAAAGTATTCCCGTAAAAAAAAAAAAAATCCATGTTATAAACCACAGGGCAGATCTGTTTTTACTCTCTCTCTCTCTCTCACTCTCTCTCTCTCTCTCTCTCTCTCTCTCTCTCACTCTCTCTCTCTCTCTCTCTCTCTCTCTCATCACACTCTTAAAAGTCGTTCCTGGAATTTTCAAGTTTGTTATCAATTTATTCCAGGTTTGTCCCTATTGCACTTGGACTAAAAAGCTCATGTCGAAGGGTCAACTAATTATTACCAACACACTCGTGGACGGGATTTCCTCAGTAACATATTCTGGGTAAATGAACTTCAAGGTGTGTAATTCACGCCCAATTTAAACCCGCCGCTAATTTGGGTAATGCGGCCTCAATTTGCACCTTAATGAAAATGAAGTCTGGCTTGGGGCCAAACTCTCTCTCACACACACACACACACACACACACACACACACACACACACACATATTCTCTCTCTCTCTCTCTCTCTCTCTCTCTCTCTCTCTCTCTCTCTCTCTCTCGCTCTCTCTCTCTCTCTCTCTCTCTCTGACTTCCGACAGGTGTGTGGTGTATAGGCCGGGTGTTTGATTGTCAGGTGTGTGGTGTATGTGACGGGTGTTTGATTGTCAGGTGTGTGGTGTATGTGACGGGTGTTTGATTGTCAGGTGTGTGTGGTGTATGTGACGGGTGTTTGATTGTCAGGTGTGTGGTGCATGTGACGGGTGTTTGATTGTCAGGTGTGTGGTGCATGTGACGGGTGTTTGATTGTCAGGTGTGTGGTGTATAGGCCGGGTGTTTGATTGTCAGGTGTATGGTGTATGTGACGGGTGTTTGATTGTCAAGTGTGTGTGGTGTATGTGACGGGTGTTTGATTGTCAGGTGTGTGGTGCATGTGACGGGTGTTTGATTGTCAAGAGAGTGGTGTATGTGACGGGTGTTTGATTGTCAAGTGTGTGTGGTGTATGTAACGGGTGTTTGATTGTCAGGTGTGTGGTGCATGTGACGGGTGTTTGATTGTCAAGAGAGTGGTGTATGTAACGGGTGTTTGATTGTCAGGTGTGTGGTGCATGTGACGGGTGTTTGATTGTCAGGTGTGTGGTGTATGTGACGGGTGTTTGATTGTCAGGTATGTGTGGTGTATGTGACGGGTGTTTGATTGTCAGGTATGTGTGGTGTATGTGACGGGTGTTTGATTGTCAGGTGTGTGGTGCATGTGACGGGTGTTTGATTGTCAGGTGTGTGGTGTATGTGACGGGTGTTTGATTGTCAGGTGTGTGGTGTATGTGACGGGTGTTTGATTGTCAGGTGTGTGGTGTATGTGACGGGTGTTTGATTGTCAAGAGAGTGGTGTATGTGACGGGTGTTTGATTGTCAGGTGTGTGAAATGTTGATGATGGATGTTTCTGATGTGAAGACGTTAGGACTGGTTTGTAGGATCTCTCTCTCTCTCTCTCTCTCTCTCTCTCTCTCTCTCTCTCTCTGGGTGCGCGAAGAACTAACTATTAACGGCGTCCATATATTCTCCCTCTCTCCTTCTCTCCCTTCCTTCGTTCACCCTTCCCTTCCTCGCCCACCTTCCTTTCCTTCTTTTCTCCCTCCCTCCCTCACACACACACAGCTACCCTCCCTTGCTCATTCACACACCTTCCCCCTACTCATCGTTTCCTCTCCCTCCCTCACTCACACATCCTCTATCCTTCCCTCCTTCTCTCACCCTCCTTGCCACAGACGGTGAGGCGAGTGGTGTGTCCTCACTCCACACTCCAGGACCACCACACCACCATCTTACACCCACCAACCAAGTGTTTCCGCTGACTTGAACGAATTACAAGGAAAGAAATTTACTTACCACGTTTAACTTTTTTTTATGTAAAATTTCGTGTTTATAATTCTGTGAGTAAAAATGTAAGGATTTTTCCTCTGTTTTTTTTTATCAAGTTGTGTCCTATAAGTTAGTATGATAGTCATATTCTGAAATATATAAATTGGGTTTTTTTGGCGTAGGTTTTAACTATATGTATTGTATTCTGACAAAAATTAATTCAATATTTATTTACGTATTTTCTTTTTTTAATTATATGAATTCGAAATATTCACAGTATAAAATTTGAGAGATCTATTTTCTTATAAGTTTCTTTTAAAAATGATATATAATGTAAATAAAAATATAATACCCCTTTTTCTTTAGGCCGTTGGTTCGTGTATTTTATTTTAACATTTTATTTAATTTGAGGAGAAATGAAACATAAACAATTAATGAACTCAACAACAATAAAAGCAGCAAACGCAACTTTATTCATTTTCCTTGTGTGTGTGTGTGTGTGTGCGTGTGTGTGTGTGTGTGTGTGTGAGGGAAACTGGAGATGGTGTGGTTTAGGTAATTTGCTTAGGGATATTTATAGTGTTGGGTTACTCATTCACCTGGAATCGTTTCATTTGGAGCGCTAATGAGCCTCGTATAGATTCAAGAATGTCGGGATCTCGGTGATTCATTCAAAGTGTTCGTGGTGTTATGAACCCTGAACAAAGGTGATGAGCGCTGTAAGGTAAGTGGGATGGTCACAGGACTTCCTTCCCTCAGCCAGCACCCATCCGTAGGAGTGCCCCCACTTATATTGATTTGTATGTTCTTTTGTTATTAATTTCTGCGACGGTGATTGTTGATATGTTTCTTATATGATTTAATAATTAATATGTCAGGTGTTGTTAGTACTTAATGTTTGATACTGGGTTTATTACTTTATGTTAATACGTTGTTTAGGAGGACTCTATCCACGTCAAGGGCCGGGTGTGAGAGGCATCCTCATCAGTGTTCGTCAGTCCTCGTCATCCAGGAGGGAGGACTACATGTATGACCTGACCTGCTCAGTCGTGGGGACTTGTGAAGGCCAGCAGGCCAGAGTTTACCGCATCCCAGTTCAGGGGCGACTTCAGTCTACTAACCCCATCCCTTGAGTATGCTGCTCGAGGAGGAGGTTCACTACTCCGGTCGACCTTTCTCCTCCCTATACAACTTCTGACAACTTGTTGGCGGAGCTGTTATGTGTTCGACCTGATGTTCGGTGTCAACGATTGGTGATATTCCCCTGGTTCATTTGTTTAATATATTTTATGTGTGTGTGATAATATTGTAATTTAAATTTATATTTAAATGGACAATTTTGCTTTTGCACCTCAGAATCGATTGGTATAACAGTCTACAATGAAAGATCCAATATGGCCTTGACAATATATATATATATATATATATATATATATATATATATATATATATATATATATATATATATATATTTATATATATATATATACTACAGCACACACAATGTCTTCTTTACCAACATCACCAAAATAATTAACACACTTGCTTTGCTCTTGGCATGTGTGTGTGTGTATATTTTAAGATTATTCTTTTATTTTTATTTTCTGTTTGTGCATGTTGTTTTTCCCTGCCGCCGCCCCTCCCGCACTAGATGTAGCCCCCCACACGTGTAACATCTATGAACGGCCCTGCCGGTCCCACATCGGCCTCTCGAGTCACCTCAGAGCTCACCAACGAAGGTGACATCCTTAATAACTCATATAACATTGTATCATAGCTGGATGATCGTCATACTCGATTCCGAGTGACAGCAAAATAGTAGTACATGTAGTAGTGTGATCCACTCACTTACCCATCAACTTTTCCACTCACTCACTCACCCACCATCCCACTCATCCATTATCCCATCCGCTCACCCACCCATCACCCACATAGCTACTCGTTGGAACTATCGATCTGGTATAAACATATGAAAATATAATCATATAACTCCGAGTGACGTCTCCTAAAAAAGACTGACATTTAGATACCAAAACTGAGGTTTCTTTTGGTTACCCCAGGAGATTTTACCACCATCTCTCTCTCTCTCTCTCTCTCTCTCTCTCTCTCTCTCTCTCTCTCGTGGGTACATAGTTAATGGTATCGTTGTCTGGTGATGGTTTATGGTGAAGTCATTCTTGGGGTTTATAGTCATGAGGGTTTGAGTTTGTCACTTTCACATTATGTCTGCCCTGATTATTATGTTTCACTCTGATTATATATTTCACTCGCATTACGTTTCACTCTGATTGGGACAAAAATAATAGAATATAGTATAATTTAATAACAATATAATGAAAAATAAACACCAAATTATATAACGCTGTATAATATAGAACTGAGAGAACCAGATATTATTATTGTTTATCTGTCATCCGGTCAACACACTAAGGCTGTATTGGTTAAGTTCCCCCCGATACAAAAATTACCACTGAACACGACAGGAGCAAGTTGTGTGGTCTTAATAGCAGTCGTTTTACACCTGGGACTAAAAACCAGTTATCGTCGTTAACTCCAGCTATCAGTAGGTAAGACATGGTTCACACCTTGGGGGGAGGGGGTAGATTAGGTTAGTGTTTGGGTGGTTAATTAAGGTGAAATAAACTGTGGGGATATTCTTGCTGTGATTCTAAAGAGTTAATGATATTTAAAACTTAGGTTGAAGACATGATAATTTTATAGCGTTTAATATTAGTGTATTATATGAATAAAATATTATTTATTGTTATAAAAATGAAGAACAACGACGATAATTTATATATGAATGACATACATATACATAAACAGTACACGTACATACACGATTGCACATAAGCACACACTCAGATTCACAGATGAATACACACAGGACATCCACACCCATGAATGCAATATTGCAAGTGCACACACTTACTTGCACACACATAAAACCCCCCACAATTCATACAAGCACCCATGAACACAAGAACAAGCAAATATATATTCTACACACACACACACACACACACACACACACACACACACACACACGCGCACACACACACACACAAAACATTCCCACTGGCAAAAGCGAAAATCATCGGTGATTCGAAGATAACTTGTACGTTCACTCCATGTTTTTTTTATACATTTTTGTACTGAATTTACACTGAAAGCTTATGTTCAACGACCCACTCCCTCCCGTCACTATAGGTTGTATTTGTACCAGTTGTGTCTATTGTACGTTTTCACCTTTTGGTTACTATTTTTTCACGTCTTTTATTATTACTATTATTATTTGTAATAGTAGTAGTAGTAGTAGCAGTAGTGTTTATTATTATTATTACTCTTACTATTATTAATATTATTATTATTATTATTATTATT